>OX016540.1:129249738-129730176 GCA_943590905.1 Sphaerophoria taeniata | reverse complement strand
CAGATAAACCTCTTAGCGAAAAAAAACAAGAACTCTGGTTGAAGCTAGTGAAAACGCTTATTGTACGCTCCTACTTGTTTATTATTTTAAAAAGTTTTTACAAAGTGTTTCATACAATTTTGTGTTCTATTGTATATTTGATATTGTTGTCTTCATTGATATTGACCTGTTCAATTATAACATCAACTTTTAAAGTGATTTTCGGAGCTATACAGTTTTCGGGCTTTGTGTGCACTACTTGGTTTTGCAACACTCAATTGAGGAGTGTAACTTGCCTCTTTGTTTATGCAGCATTTTGTGCATCGACTGCTTTTTATTTTTTTCCTGCTCTCCACCTTCCCGGTGAGTGAAGATTTTGTATATGTTCTGCATATGAAGCTAAGTGTGACTGCATTGTATCGGAGATCAAAATTTTGTTCCTATCATTTCATACCGCAACCTGATTTCTACCTGCGCTGCGTTTTGCTGGCTGCTGATTCATCTTTGTACAATTCGATTGTTTTCATCTGCTTGTGCAACAACAACTCATCAATAAGCTACCTGTCATTACTTCATCTGCTGTCAATCATCTGTCATACTACATACAACTACCGACAATTACTGCATTGCCGACAACTTTGAAATTTGGTTTGTGTATTTGATAAAACGAAATTTATTTTCAGTAGTACACTTTTAACCAAAAATTTTAAATTTTGCAATCATTTAAAAAAAATCAAACCTAAATCATGACTAATTGTGCATCCTGTGATAAATTATGCGATTACATGATTGATTCTATTCTTTGTCATGGCAACTGTTGTAGGAGCTTCCATATGAAATGCATTAATGCACCTTATAGTACACTCAAACTTTTTGAAAAAAGAAAATCATTTTACTATTTTTGCGACGATTGTGATCCTTTTGCTCACACGAATTTAGTTCGAGATGTACTTCAAAATACCAGACAATTAGAAAATGTATACTGTCAACTAACAAAACTTGCAGCCAAAGTTGAGGATCTAAGTACCAAAACCAAGATAGATAATACAACTGTATTAACGCGAAGCAAGACTAAAACTAGGAATATTGGCCAGCTCACAAACAATGAAACACTGACGAAAAGAACTCGAGAAGTTCCTGACAATCTTAGTGAAACTCAAACTTCAAAGAAACCAGCAACATCAATTTTTAATACGTTTGTTCAACCTCATTCAATTGCTGGATTTAACTTCAACAATGGTCTGCCAATACAATCTAGCTTTCTTCCACCACTACCGACATCTTCTTCGTTATCATCATCATCATCATCATCATCATCATCATCATCATCATCATCATCATCATCATCATCATCATCATCATCATCATCATCATCATCATCATCATCATCATCATCATCATCATCATCATCATCATCATCATCATCATCATCATCATCATCATCATCATCATCATCATCATCATCATCATCATCATCATCATCATCATCATCATCATCATCATCATCATCATCATCATCATCATCATCATCATCATCATCATCATCATCATCATCATCATCATCATCATCATCATCATCATCATCATCATCATCATCATCATCATCATCATCATCATCATCATCATCATCATCATCATCATCATCATCATCATCATCATCATCATCATCATCATCATCATCATCATCATCATCATCATCATCATCATCATCATCATCATCATCATCATCATCATCATCATCATCATCATCATCATCATCATCATCATCATCATCATCATCATCATCATCATCATCATCATCATCATCATCATCATCATCATCATCATCATCATCATCATCATCATCATCATCATCATCATCATCATCATCATCATCATCATCATCATCATCATCATCATCATCATCATCATCATCATCATCATCATCATCATCATCATCATCATCATCATCATCATCATCATCATCATCATCATCATCATCATCATCATCATCATCATCATCATCATCATCATCATCATCATCATCATCATCATCATCATCATCATCATCATCATCATCATCATCATCATCATCATCATCATCATCATCATCATCATCATCATCATCATCATCATCATCATCATCATCATCATCATCATCATCATCATCATCATCATCATCATCATCATCATCATCATCATCATCATCATCATCATCATCATCATCATCATCATCATCATCATCATCATCATCATCATCATCATCATCATCATCATCATCATCATCATCATCATCATCATCATCATCATCATCATCATCATCATCATCATCATCATCATCATCATCATCATCATCATCATCATCATCATCATCATCATCATCATCATCATCATCATCATCATCATCATCATCATCATCATCATCATCATCATCATCATCATCATCATCATCATCATCATCATCATCATCATCATCATCATCATCATCATCATCATCATCATCATCATCATCATCATCATCATCATCATCATCATCATCATCATCATCATCATCATCATCATCATCATCATCATCATCATCATCATCATCATCATCATCATCATCATCATCATCATCATCATCATCATCATCATCATCATCATCATCATCATCATCATCATCATCATCATCATCATCATCATCATCATCATCATCATCATCATCATCATCATCATCATCATCATCATCATCATCATCATCATCATCATCATCATCATCATCATCATCATCATCATCATCATCATCATCATCATCATCATCATCATCATCATCATCATCATCATCATCATCATCATCATCATCATCATCATCATCATCATCATCATCATCATCATCATCATCATCATCATCATCATCATCATCATCATCATCATCATCATCATCATCATCATCATCATCATCATCATCATCATCATCATCATCATCATCATCATCATCATCATCATCATCATCATCATCATCATCATCATCATCATCATCATCATCATCATCATCATCATCATCATCATCATCATCATCATCATCATCATCATCATCATCATCATCATCATCATCATCATCATCATCATCATCATCATCATCATCATCATCATCATCATCATCATCATCATCATCATCATCATCATCATCATCATCATCATCATCATCATCATCATCATCATCATCATCATCATCATCATCATCATCATCATCATCATCATCATCATCATCATCATCATCATCATCATCATCATCATCATCATCATCATCATCATCATCATCATCATCATCATCATCATCATCATCATCATCATCATCATCATCATCATCATCATCATCATCATCATCATCATCATCATCATCATCATCATCATCATCATCATCATCATCATCATCATCATCATCATCATCATCATCATCATCATCATCATCATCATCATCATCATCATCATCATCATCATCATCATCATCATCATCATCATCATCATCATCATCATCATCATCATCATCATCATCATCATCATCATCATCATCATCATCATCATCATCATCATCATCATCATCATCATCATCATCATCATCATCATCATCATCATCATCATCATCATCATCATCATCATCATCATCATCATCATCATCATCATCATCATCATCATCATCATCATCATCATCATCATCATCATCATCATCATCATCATCATCATCATCATCATCATCATCATCATCATCATCATCATCATCATCATCATCATCATCATCATCATCATCATCATCATCATCATCATCATCATCATCATCATCATCATCATCATCATCATCATCATCATCATCATCATCATCATCATCATCATCATCATCATCATCATCATCATCATCATCATCATCATCATCATCATCATCATCATCATCATCATCATCATCATCATCATCATCATCATCATCATCATCATCATCATCATCATCATCATCATCATCATCATCATCATCATCATCATCATCATCATCATCATCATCATCATCATCATCATCATCATCATCATCATCATCATCATCATCATCATCATCATCATCATCATCATCATCATCATCATCATCATCATCATCATCATCATCATCATCATCATCATCATCATCATCATCATCATCATCATCATCATCATCATCATCATCATCATCATCATCATCATCATCATCATCATCATCATCATCATCATCATCATCATCATCATCATCATCATCATCATCATCATCATCATCATCATCATCATCATCATCATCATCATCATCATCATCATCATCATCATCATCATCATCATCATCATCATCATCATCATCATCATCATCATCATCATCATCATCATCATCATCATCATCATCATCATCATCATCATCATCATCATCATCATCATCATCATCATCATCATCATCATCATCATCATCATCATCATCATCATCATCATCATCATCATCATCATCATCATCATCATCATCATCATCATCATCATCATCATCATCATCATCATCATCATCATCATCATCATCATCATCATCATCATCATCATCATCATCATCATCATCATCATCATCATCATCATCATCATCATCATCATCATCATCATCATCATCATCATCATCATCATCATCATCATCATCATCATCATCATCATCATCATCATCATCATCATCATCATCATCATCATCATCATCATCATCATCATCATCATCATCATCATCATCATCATCATCATCATCATCATCATCATCATCATCATCATCATCATCATCATCATCATCATCATCATCATCATCATCATCATCATCATCATCATCATCATCATCATCATCATCATCATCATCATCATCATCATCATCATCATCATCATCATCATCATCATCATCATCATCATCATCATCATCATCATCATCATCATCATCATCATCATCATCATCATCATCATCATCATCATCATCATCATCATCATCATCATCATCATCATCATCATCATCATCATCATCATCATCATCATCATCATCATCATCATCATCATCATCATCATCATCATCATCATCATCATCATCATCATCATCATCATCATCATCATCATCATCATCATCATCATCATCATCATCATCATCATCATCATCATCATCATCATCATCATCATCATCATCATCATCATCATCATCATCATCATCATCATCATCATCATCATCATCATCATCATCATCATCATCATCATCATCATCATCATCATCATCATCATCATCATCATCATCATCATCATCATCATCATCATCATCATCATCATCATCATCATCATCATCATCATCATCATCATCATCATCATCATCATCATCATCATCATCATCATCATCATCATCATCATCATCATCATCATCATCATCATCATCATCATCATCATCATCATCATCATCATCATCATCATCATCATCATCATCATCATCATCATCATCATCATCATCATCATCATCATCATCATCATCATCATCATCATCATCATCATCATCATCATCATCATCATCATCATCATCATCATCATCATCATCATCATCATCATCATCATCATCATCATCATCATCATCATCATCATCATCATCATCATCATCATCATCATCATCATCATCATCATCATCATCATCATCATCATCATCATCATCATCATCATCATCATCATCATCATCATCATCATCATCATCATCATCATCATCATCATCATCATCATCATCATCATCATCATCATCATCATCATCATCATCATCATCATCATCATCATCATCATCATCATCATCATCATCATCATCATCATCATCATCATCATCATCATCATCATCATCATCATCATCATCATCATCATCATCATCATCATCATCATCATCATCATCATCATCATCATCATCATCATCATCATCATCATCATCATCATCATCATCATCATCATCATCATCATCATCATCATCATCATCATCATCATCATCATCATCATCATCATCATCATCATCATCATCATCATCATCATCATCATCATCATCATCATCATCATCATCATCATCATCATCATCATCATCATCATCATCATCATCATCATCATCATCATCATCATCATCATCATCATCATCATCATCATCATCATCATCATCATCATCATCATCATCATCATCATCATCATCATCATCATCATCATCATCATCATCATCATCATCATCATCATCATCATCATCATCATCATCATCATCATCATCATCATCATCATCATCATCATCATCATCATCATCATCATCATCATCATCATCATCATCATCATCATCATCATCATCATCATCATCATCATCATCATCATCATCATCATCATCATCATCATCATCATCATCATCATCATCATCATCATCATCATCATCATCATCATCATCATCATCATCATCATCATCATCATCATCATCATCATCATCATCATCATCATCATCATCATCATCATCATCATCATCATCATCATCATCATCATCATCATCATCATCATCATCATCATCATCATCATCATCATCATCATCATCATCATCATCATCATCATCATCATCATCATCATCATCATCATCATCATCATCATCATCATCATCATCATCATCATCATCATCATCATCATCATCATCATCATCATCATCATCATCATCATCATCATCATCATCATCATCATCATCATCATCATCATCATCATCATCATCATCATCATCATCATCATCATCATCATCATCATCATCATCATCATCATCATCATCATCATCATCATCATCATCATCATCATCATCATCATCATCATCATCATCATCATCATCATCATCATCATCATCATCATCATCATCATCATCATCATCATCATCATCATCATCATCATCATCATCATCATCATCATCATCATCATCATCATCATCATCATCATCATCATCATCATCATCATCATCATCATCATCATCATCATCATCATCATCATCATCATCATCATCATCATCATCATCATCATCATCATCATCATCATCATCATCATCATCATCATCATCATCATCATCATCATCATCATCATCATCATCATCATCATCATCATCATCATCATCATCATCATCATCATCATCATCATCATCATCATCATCATCATCATCATCATCATCATCATCATCATCATCATCATCATCATCATCATCATCATCATCATCATCATCATCATCATCATCATCATCATCATCATCATCATCATCATCATCATCATCATCATCATCATCATCATCATCATCATCATCATCATCATCATCATCATCATCATCATCATCATCATCATCATCATCATCATCATCATCATCATCATCATCATCATCATCATCATCATCATCATCATCATCATCATCATCATCATCATCATCATCATCATCATCATCATCATCATCATCATCATCATCATCATCATCATCATCATCATCATCATCATCATCATCATCATCATCATCATCATCATCATCATCATCATCATCATCATCATCATCATCATCATCATCATCATCATCATCATCATCATCATCATCATCATCATCATCATCATCATCATCATCATCATCATCATCATCATCATCATCATCATCATCATCATCATCATCATCATCATCATCATCATCATCATCATCATCATCATCATCATCATCATCATCATCATCATCATCATCATCATCATCATCATCATCATCATCATCATCATCATCATCATCATCATCATCATCATCATCATCATCATCATCATCATCATCATCATCATCATCATCATCATCATCATCATCATCATCATCATCATCATCATCATCATCATCATCATCATCATCATCATCATCATCATCATCATCATCATCATCATCATCATCATCATCATCATCATCATCATCATCATCATCATCATCATCATCATCATCATCATCATCATCATCATCATCATCATCATCATCATCATCATCATCATCATCATCATCATCATCATCATCATCATCATCATCATCATCATCATCATCATCATCATCATCATCATCATCATCATCATCATCATCATCATCATCATCATCATCATCATCATCATCATCATCATCATCATCATCATCATCATCATCATCATCATCATCATCATCATCATCATCATCATCATCATCATCATCATCATCATCATCATCATCATCATCATCATCATCATCATCATCATCATCATCATCATCATCATCATCATCATCATCATCATCATCATCATCATCATCATCATCATCATCATCATCATCATCATCATCATCATCATCATCATCATCATCATCATCATCATCATCATCATCATCATCATCATCATCATCATCATCATCATCATCATCATCATCATCATCATCATCATCATCATCATCATCATCATCATCATCATCATCATCATCATCATCATCATCATCATCATCATCATCATCATCATCATCATCATCATCATCATCATCATCATCATCATCATCATCATCATCATCATCATCATCATCATCATCATCATCATCATCATCATCATCATCATCATCATCATCATCATCATCATCATCATCATCATCATCATCATCATCATCATCATCATCATCATCATCATCATCATCATCATCATCATCATCATCATCATCATCATCATCATCATCATCATCATCATCATCATCATCATCATCATCATCATCATCATCATCATCATCATCATCATCATCATCATCATCATCATCATCATCATCATCATCATCATCATCATCATCATCATCATCATCATCATCATCATCATCATCATCATCATCATCATCATCATCATCATCATCATCATCATCATCATCATCATCATCATCATCATCATCATCATCATCATCATCATCATCATCATCATCATCATCATCATCATCATCATCATCATCATCATCATCATCATCATCATCATCATCATCATCATCATCATCATCATCATCATCATCATCATCATCATCATCATCATCATCATCATCATCATCATCATCATCATCATCATCATCATCATCATCATCATCATCATCATCATCATCATCATCATCATCATCATCATCATCATCATCATCATCATCATCATCATCATCATCATCATCATCATCATCATCATCATCATCATCATCATCATCATCATCATCATCATCATCATCATCATCATCATCATCATCATCATCATCATCATCATCATCATCATCATCATCATCATCATCATCATCATCATCATCATCATCATCATCATCATCATCATCATCATCATCATCATCATCATCATCATCATCATCATCATCATCATCATCATCATCATCATCATCATCATCATCATCATCATCATCATCATCATCATCATCATCATCATCATCATCATCATCATCATCATCATCATCATCATCATCATCATCATCATCATCATCATCATCATCATCATCATCATCATCATCATCATCATCATCATCATCATCATCATCATCATCATCATCATCATCATCATCATCATCATCATCATCATCATCATCATCATCATCATCATCATCATCATCATCATCATCATCATCATCATCATCATCATCATCATCATCATCATCATCATCATCATCATCATCATCATCATCATCATCATCATCATCATCATCATCATCATCATCATCATCATCATCATCATCATCATCATCATCATCATCATCATCATCATCATCATCATCATCATCATCATCATCATCATCATCATCATCATCATCATCATCATCATCATCATCATCATCATCATCATCATCATCATCATCATCATCATCATCATCATCATCATCATCATCATCATCATCATCATCATCATCATCATCATCATCATCATCATCATCATCATCATCATCATCATCATCATCATCATCATCATCATCATCATCATCATCATCATCATCATCATCATCATCATCATCATCATCATCATCATCATCATCATCATCATCATCATCATCATCATCATCATCATCATCATCATCATCATCATCATCATCATCATCATCATCATCATCATCATCATCATCATCATCATCATCATCATCATCATCATCATCATCATCATCATCATCATCATCATCATCATCATCATCATCATCATCATCATCATCATCATCATCATCATCATCATCATCATCATCATCATCATCATCATCATCATCATCATCATCATCATCATCATCATCATCATCATCATCATCATCATCATCATCATCATCATCATCATCATCATCATCATCATCATCATCATCATCATCATCATCATCATCATCATCATCATCATCATCATCATCATCATCATCATCATCATCATCATCATCATCATCATCATCATCATCATCATCATCATCATCATCATCATCATCATCATCATCATCATCATCATCATCATCATCATCATCATCATCATCATCATCATCATCATCATCATCATCATCATCATCATCATCATCATCATCATCATCATCATCATCATCATCATCATCATCATCATCATCATCATCATCATCATCATCATCATCATCATCATCATCATCATCATCATCATCATCATCATCATCATCATCATCATCATCATCATCATCATCATCATCATCATCATCATCATCATCATCATCATCATCATCATCATCATCATCATCATCATCATCATCATCATCATCATCATCATCATCATCATCATCATCATCATCATCATCATCATCATCATCATCATCATCATCATCATCATCATCATCATCATCATCATCATCATCATCATCATCATCATCATCATCATCATCATCATCATCATCATCATCATCATCATCATCATCATCATCATCATCATCATCATCATCATCATCATCATCATCATCATCATCATCATCATCATCATCATCATCATCATCATCATCATCATCATCATCATCATCATCATCATCATCATCATCATCATCATCATCATCATCATCATCATCATCATCATCATCATCATCATCATCATCATCATCATCATCATCATCATCATCATCATCATCATCATCATCATCATCATCATCATCATCATCATCATCATCATCATCATCATCATCATCATCATCATCATCATCATCATCATCATCATCATCATCATCATCATCATCATCATCATCATCATCATCATCATCATCATCATCATCATCATCATCATCATCATCATCATCATCATCATCATCATCATCATCATCATCATCATCATCATCATCATCATCATCATCATCATCATCATCATCATCATCATCATCATCATCATCATCATCATCATCATCATCATCATCATCATCATCATCATCATCATCATCATCATCATCATCATCATCATCATCATCATCATCATCATCATCATCATCATCATCATCATCATCATCATCATCATCATCATCATCATCATCATCATCATCATCATCATCATCATCATCATCATCATCATCATCATCATCATCATCATCATCATCATCATCATCATCATCATCATCATCATCATCATCATCATCATCATCATCATCATCATCATCATCATCATCATCATCATCATCATCATCATCATCATCATCATCATCATCATCATCATCATCATCATCATCATCATCATCATCATCATCATCATCATCATCATCATCATCATCATCATCATCATCATCATCATCATCATCATCATCATCATCATCATCATCATCATCATCATCATCATCATCATCATCATCATCATCATCATCATCATCATCATCATCATCATCATCATCATCATCATCATCATCATCATCATCATCATCATCATCATCATCATCATCATCATCATCATCATCATCATCATCATCATCATCATCATCATCATCATCATCATCATCATCATCATCATCATCATACATCATCATCATCATCATCATCATCATCATCATCATCATCATCATCATCATCATCATCATCATCATCATCATCATCATCATCATCATCATCATCATCATCATCATCATCATCATCATCATCATCATCATCATCATCATCATCATCATCATCATCATCATCATCATCATCATCATCATCATCATCATCATCATCATCATCATCATCATCATCATCATCATCATCATCATCATCATCATCATCATCATCATCATCATCATCATCATCATCATCATCATCATCATCATCATCATCATCATCATCATCATCATCATCATCATCATCATCATCATCATCATCATCATCATCATCATCATCATCATCATCATCATCATCATCATCATCATCATCATCATCATCATCATCATCATCATCATCATCATCATCATCATCATCATCATCATCATCATCATCATCATCATCATCATCATCATCATCATCATCATCATCATCATCATCATCATCATCATCATCATCATCATCATCATCATCATCATCATCATCATCATCATCATCATCATCATCATCATCATCATCATCATCATCATCATCATCATCATCATCATCATCATCATCATCATCATCATCATCATCATCATCATCATCATCATCATCATCATCATCATCATCATCATCATCATCATCATCATCATCATCATCATCATCATCATCATCATCATCATCATCATCATCATCATCATCATCATCATCATCATCATCATCATCATCATCATCATATCATCATCATCATCATCATCATCATCATCATCATCATCATCATCATCATCATCATCATCATCATCATCATCATCATCATCATCATCATCATCATCATCATCATCATCATCATCATCATCATCATCATCATCATCATCTCATCATCATCATCATCATCATCATCATCATCATCATCATCATCATCATCATCATCATCATCATCATCATCATCATCATCATCATCACATCATCATCATCATCATCATCATCATCATCATCATCATCATCATCATCATCATCATCATCATCATCATCATCATCATCATCATCATCATCATCATCATCTCATCATCATCATCATCATCATCATCATCATCACATCATCATCATCATCATCATCATCATCATCATCATCATCATCATCATCATCATCATCATCATCATCATCATCATCATCATCATCATCATCATCATCATCATCATCATCATCATCATCATCATCATCATCATCATCATCATCATCATCATCATCATCATCATCATCATCATCATCATCATCATCATCATCATCATCATCATCATCATCATCATCATCATCATCATCATCATCATCATCATCATCATCATCATCATCATCATCATCATCATCATCATCATCATCATCATCATCATCATCATCATCATCATCATCATCATCATCATCATCATCATCATCATCATCATCATCATCATCATCATCATCATCATCATCATCATCATCATCATCATCATCATCATCATCATCATCATCATCATCATCATCATCATCATCATCATCATCATCATCATCATCATCATCATCATCATCATCATCATCATCATCATCATCATCATCATCATCATCATCATCATCATCATCATCATCATCATCATCATCATCATCATCATCATCATCATCATCATCATCATCATCATCATCATCATCATCATCATCATCATCATCATCATCATCATCATCATCATCATCATCATCATCATCATCATCATCATCATCATCATCATCATCATCATCATCATCATCATCATCATCATCATCATCATCATCATCATCATCATCATCATCATCATCATCATCATCATCATCATCATCATCATCATCATCATCATCATCATCATCATCATCATCATCATCATCATCATCATCATCATCATCATCATCATCATCATCATCATCATCATCATCATCATCATCATCATCATCATCATCATCATCATCATCATCATCATCATCATCATCATCATCATCATCATCATCATCATCATCATCATCATCATCATCATCATCATCATCATCATCATCATCATCATCATCATCATCATCATCATCATCATCATCATCATCATCATCATCATCATCATCATCATCATCATCATCATCATCATCATCATCATCATCATCATCATCATCATCATCATCATCATCATCATCATCATCATCATCATCATCATCATCATCATCATCATCATCATCATCATCATCATCATCATCATCATCATCATCATCATCATCATCATCATCATCATCATCATCATCATCATCATCATCATCATCATCATCATCATCATCATCATCATCATCATCATCATCATCATCATCATCATCATCATCATCATCATCATCATCATCATCATCATCATCATCATCATCATCATCATCATCATCATCATCATCATCATCATCATCATCATCATCATCATCATCATCATCATCATCATCATCATCATCATCATCATCATCATCATCATCATCATCATCATCATCATCATCATCATCATCATCATCATCATCATCATCATCATCATCATCATCATCATCATCATCATCATCATCATCATCATCATCATCATCATCATCATCATCATCATCATCATCATCATCATCATCATCATCATCATCATCATCATCATCATCATCATCATCATCATCATCATCATCATCATCATCATCATCATCATCATCATCATCATCATCATCATCATCATCATCATCATCATCATCATCATCATCATCATCATCATCATCATCATCATCATCATCATCATCATCATCATCATCATCATCATCATCATCATCATCATCATCATCATCATCATCATCATCATCATCATCATCATCATCATCATCATCATCATCATCATCATCATCATCATCATCATCATCATCATCATCATCATCATCATCATCATCATCATCATCATCATCATCATCATCATCATCATCATCATCATCATCATCATCATCATCATCATCATCATCATCATCATCATCATCATCATCATCATCATCATCATCATCATCATCATCATCATCATCATCATCATCATCATCATCATCATCATCATCATCATCATCATCATCATCATCATCATCATCATCATCATCATCATCATCATCATCATCATCATCATCATCATCATCATCATCATCATCATCATCATCATCATCATCATCATCATCATCATCATCATCATCATCATCATCATCATCATCATCATCATCATCATCATCATCATCATCATCATCATCATCATCATCATCATCATCATCATCATCATCATCATCATCATCATCATCATCATCATCATCATCATCATCATCATCATCATCATCATCATCATCATCATCATCATCATCATCATCATCATCATCATCATCATCATCATCATCATCATCATCATCATCATCATCATCATCATCATCATCATCATCATCATCATCATCATCATCATCATCATCATCATCATCATCATCATCATCATCATCATCATCATCATCATCATCATCATCATCATCATCATCATCATCATCATCATCATCATCATCATCATCATCATCATCATCATCATCATCATCATCATCATCATCATCATCATCATCATCATCATCATCATCATCATCATCATCATCATCATCATCATCATCATCATCATCATCATCATCATCATCATCATCATCATCATCATCATCATCATCATCATCATCATCATCATCATCATCATCATCATCATCATCATCATCATCATCATCATCATCATCATCATCATCATCATCATCATCATCATCATCATCATCATCATCATCATCATCATCATCATCATCATCATCATCATCATCATCATCATCATCATCATCATCATCATCATCATCATCATCATCATCATCATCATCATCATCATCATCATCATCATCATCATCATCATCATCATCATCATCATCATCATCATCATCATCATCATCATCATCATCATCATCATCATCATCATCATCATCATCATCATCATCATCATCATCATCATCATCATCATCATCATCATCATCATCATCATCATCATCATCATCATCATCATCATCATCATCATCATCATCATCATCATCATCATCATCATCATCATCATCATCATCATCATCATCATCATCATCATCATCATCATCATCATCATCATCATCATCATCATCATCATCATCATCATCATCATCATCATCATCATCATCATCATCATCATCATCATCATCATCATCATCATCATCATCATCATCATCATCATCATCATCATCATCATCATCATCATCATCATCATCATCATCATCATCATCATCATCATCATCATCATCATCATCATCATCATCATCATCATCATCATCATCATCATCATCATCATCATCATCATCATCATCATCATCATCATCATCATCATCATCATCATCATCATCATCATCATCATCATCATCATCATCATCATCATCATCATCATCATCATCATCATCATCATCATCATCATCATCATCATCATCATCATCATCATCATCATCATCATCATCATCATCATCATCATCATCATCATCATCATCATCATCATCATCATCATCATCATCATCATCATCATCATCATCATCATCATCATCATCATCATCATCATCATCATCATCATCATCATCATCATCATCATCATCATCATCATCATCATCATCATCATCATCATCATCATCATCATCATCATCATCATCATCATCATCATCATCATCATCATCATCATCATCATCATCATCATCATCATCATCATCATCATCATCATCATCATCATCATCATCATCATCATCATCATCATCATCATCATCATCATCATCATCATCATCATCATCATCATCATCATCATCATCATCATCATCATCATCATCATCATCATCATCATCATCATCATCATCATCATCATCATCATCATCATCATCATCATCATCATCATCATCATCATCATCATCATCATCATCATCATCATCATCATCATCATCATCATCATCATCATCATCATCATCATCATCATCATCATCATCATCATCATCATCATCATCATCATCATCATCATCATCATCATCATCATCATCATCATCATCATCATCATCATCATCATCATCATCATCATCATCATCATCATCATCATCATCATCATCATCATCATCATCATCATCATCATCATCATCATCATCATCATCATCATCATCATCATCATCATCATCATCATCATCATCATCATCATCATCATCATCATCATCATCATCATCATCATCATCATCATCATCATCATCATCATCATCATCATCATCATCATCATCATCATCATCATCATCATCATCATCATCATCATCATCATCATCATCATCATCATCATCATCATCATCATCATCATCATCATCATCATCATCATCATCATCATCATCATCATCATCATCATCATCATCATCATCATCATCATCATCATCATCATCATCATCATCATCATCATCATCATCATCATCATCATCATCATCATCATCATCATCATCATCATCATCATCATCATCATCATCATCATCATCATCATCATCATCATCATCATCATCATCATCATCATCATCATCATCATCATCATCATCATCATCATCATCATCATCATCATCATCATCATCATCATCATCATCATCATCATCATCATCATCATCATCATCATCATCATCATCATCATCATCATCATCATCATCATCATCATCATCATCATCATCATCATCATCATCATCATCATCATCATCATCATCATCATCATCATCATCATCATCATCATCATCATCATCATCATCATCATCATCATCATCATCATCATCATCATCATCATCATCATCATCATCATCATCATCATCATCATCATCATCATCATCATCATCATCATCATCATCATCATCATCATCATCATCATCATCATCATCATCATCATCATCATCATCATCATCATCATCATCATCATCATCATCATCATCATCATCATCATCATCATTGGCCTGGCCAATGAAGTTTCCCCCCTTCATCTGCGCCACAACCGGGATCCGGTCCGGGCGTTCTTCAAAAAGCTCTTTCATGTATCCCGTCGCTATACATAGAGTTCCGTAAGCCGCGCCAGCGCATATTTGGTCTGCCGCGCTTTTATTATTCTTACCATGAATACATGTACAATTATTGTACCGCTAAGGACTTTCCGAGCTGGTTCCTCTTTGTTTAAACGATCTACATAGGAGTCCAGCCCACTTAATTTTTATCATGAAATCTGCTTCTATGTTACATCGTCTCCGGAGACGTCTTTGCTCACGAACAGGGCCAACTATTCTTGGTAAGGCTTCTTTTCTCCAACGCGAGTACTGGTAAGACTATCGTCTTATCATATATGGCAGCAGTTTTGAAGTAATGGTAAATTTTTTTGATTTTAATAGCCTTAAAAGACTAAAATAGGTTCTGTGGGCTTTGTGCAGCCGCCCACGTATTTTTTCTTCAATATAGTTCTCGGTTGAATCGCACCACTTCCAATTCGTGCTCCTGCACCTTAATAATAACACTGGTCAACAAAATTTCATTTTTTGATTGCCACAAGGATGAGACACATCATTTCTAGTAGATTTTTTGATGCTGAAACTGAATCCGGACACAGAATTGTTCTAGCACGTCAGGTTTTCGAGATATGCTTATCTCAAAGTGCGAAAAACACGGTTTTTGGCGATGTTTGAAGTAATTTTTTGAGGACAGAAAATTTTTATAGACATTTGTAACTACAGCATTCATTAGAACTAATCTTTATCTTTCAAATCCATTTTAGTTTGTTTCGCTACTAGTCTCTTTTCTCAAGAAATTAAATTTTAGCTACGGTACTTCGATATTACCTATGTTATATTTTGCAATTTTGTACTAGCCAACTGCGTAATGAAAATAAAATGCTATATCTTGAGACAAAAAAATCGTAACGAAACAAACTAAAATGGATTTGAAAGATAAAGATTAGTTCTAATTAATGGTGTAGTTACAAATGTCTATAAAAATTTTCTGTCCTCAAAAAATTACTTCAAACATCGCCAAAAACCGTGTTTTTTGCACTTTGAGATAAGCATATCTCGAAAACCTGACGTGCTAGAACAATTCTGTGTCCGGATTCAGTTTCAGCATCAAAAAATCTACTAGAAATGATGTGTCTCATCCTTGTGACAAAAATGCTGTTGACCAGTGTAATTGTTCTTCTACTATTGCCAAAGGTTTCAGCAGACGGGGCCACCATGAACTCAGTTTGTTTCCTCATTTATATGCAGCCCCAGGTTTTTTGCCGCCTGCTTAATCTGGATAAAGAAGAATGTACAGTTTGTGGGTTCCTCCAGAGATGTCAATGTCGTCCACGAACCACTCATAGCATTGACATGAAATTAGTCTCATTGGATGCGGAATTACTTGATTGAGAGATGATGAAGCGAAATCGGCTTAGCGGTTTTAAATAGTAATGAAAAAACTTTAAGAAAATCAACATAATCTGAAAGTAGTTAGAATTTATCATTTTTCATTGTGTGCATGAAAATTATGATCATTTCAGAATACATTTAAATATTAGTTCGTTAAATCTTATCTATCAAAGTAAGACAGTATATTATTTGTCAATAATTTGTAATAAGCAATTGAAAAAGTAGCTTAAGCGGTATATCCGCTTTTCGTGGTTAGTTTAAAGTAAAAATAGACCATATGAGTTTGATTAAAACAATTGAAAATCAATTTTAGAGGTTATATTTTATTTTACTTATTTTTCTACTCTGGAAGTTAGTCGTGTGGACCACAGGGGTCGCACTTATATTTTTGTATTCATAGTATTGGAGATATTGGAGAAAGGACTTGAAAAAGTTTCGATAATTCGACGAAGCTTAAGTTAAATTGACTAAATAAGAATTCTGCGAAACCCCAAAGAAAATTAAGAAAATAGTAATAATAATTGTAACTGGCCGCTTTGTTGATTTGTTTGAATGAGAAAATTATTTGCAGCAATTTCATAGGTCAGAGTTAGAAGAGGGGTCATTTCAATGAATTTGTTTTCGTTGTTAAGCTATGAATATAGCTACCTGTAAACAGATAAAAAAAAGAGGCAAAATACAAGTTTTTTTAACGATTATTACGAAAAATACATAACAGACTTTTGAAGGTGGCTATTCTGACCTACTGGTGGCTGCTGACATACGTAAGCCTCTGTAGAAGGTTTAAAAGTAAAGAAATACTCACTACTCAAATCCATTTGTAAATACTAAAAATTATTTGGGAAGGACAAAGCACACCAAATAAATTTGTCTAATGATATAAGTGGAGACGTATAGTTATAACCAGAAATCGGTAAGGATACTTTTTATACTTCTAGCTGACCCAGTTAAAGTTGTTTTGACATAGGTATTGTTGTTATGCCTGCGTTTTCGAAAAAAAACTTATCCGATTTTAATCATTCTTTCAAAAACAAAAAACACAATACTAAAGATAGCAGTAATTTCAGCAGTCCTTTATTACTAGCTGACCCAGAAAACGTTGCTGTATACCTATGTCATAGCACTTAAATACATTTTACATAGAACGACCGACGACCGCGACGTGCACAGAAATGATTCGAAGGCCTTCATTTTCTCAAGTTTTGATCTTTTCTTACGTTTTGATGACTTTCACGCCTTGTACATATATTTGTTTCTGGCTAAATTTATTTTAGGGACCAAAACTTGAATTTCAAATAGTTAAGGTAAGGAAAATGTAAAATATAGTTATTTTCATTTCTTTCGTGATAAAATTAGGTCAATAAAATAATGCTTCACTAACATATTTATGGCATATTATTTTCCTGTCAGAGGAATCTTATGAAAAAAAGCAACTTATCACACTTGTTTTCCCAATTATCTACCTAATTTCCTAATTCTACGAACTAACAAGAATGGAACACAGTTTTGAAGCTCTGAACACTTTGAAACAAATAAACCATTGAAAAACAAAACATTCTTCGCAAATTTGATACTGGTAAAAGTAAGATAATCTTGGAAAATTATAACCGTTGCTTTTTCCAAAACTGTTTCAACTCCGTTAAGTTACAGGAAAACGGGACACTAAACCCTTTAGTTACCACTTACAATTTCTTTAGGGGCGGGTACAACGTCCCGCAGGTTGGCTAGTAAAAAGATAAGAGAAGAAATAGAAAAATATCCTGGAATGAAAATCTGAGCAAATTAGATAAAAACGCTAAACCTTTTTGGAATAATGCCAAACAATTGAAAACAAAAACCGTCGCATTCCTAATCTTGAAAATGGTAACGACTTAGTTTACGAAGACTAACAAAAGGCTAATGCCTTGGCTTCTACGTTTTCGAACAATCATTTCGTGTCCCAACATCTCAGTGACGATGTAACCAAACATTTTGTAAGCCAATCCAAAACCTGTCTAAAAACGCAAAACATTCTTTCCCCTGTTGATCAACTGGCCATCTTAGATAATGTATAAGACATATTGTTTCTGATTTCAAAGCTAAAAAGTCTGAAACGCAAAACATTCTTTCCCCTGTTGATCAACTTGGCCATCTTATAGATAATGTAAGACACATTGTTTCTAATTTCAAAGCTAAAAAGTCTGATGGGGTCGATAAAAATTAAAAACATTGTCTAAAAGTTACCCAAGGCTAATCTTCTATTTTAGTATTTTTGGTAAATGCATGCCTAATAACCAGGGCCGGCCTTAGCTATCTTGGCGCCCCAGGCATATCAAATATTTGGCGCCCTTTTTTTTTAATTACAAATTATATTACCTCCTCCTCCAGAATTAAAAAAGATAAAACTTGTACCTATCTCACTTAAAAAACTGCAAATTGATGAAAAAGTAGAATTTATGCTTTAAAGAATAAGTGTGTATTATTCTCCTAAACGCAAATATTATAAACATTTCAAGTCACCATGTTACACGCTAGCTATTCATATTTACATGCATTTTTCATTAATTTTTTTTAATGATTTAGTAACAATAATTAATTGTATCCTGTTAATATTGATTTCTTTTGAATTTGAAAATGTCAAACACAAATATGTACACTTACGCCTAGTTTCTTGACAAAGTTCTTGCCCTTAAAACTCGATTAACTGAAATTTTAGAATTCATTTGAGTTCTAAGTCAATTCTTCACCAAGTTCTAGGTAGGTAGGTAGAAATGGCTGTCCTGCTTCGCACAGGACACAATTAGCGCTGAGTGCGCCGTTTTGATACCATACCTCGTGAGATTCTAAATGGATTTGAAAATGGGTTATGGATGGTGTATGTTCCGCACGTACAGTCCTATATAAAATATAAAATGTTGTTTTATTCTCCTACCCTACGGCCTATCTCATAGTACCATTTAGTGAGGGAGAAATAAGGAGGGAGGGGGTTAAAGCCACTTTGTGCTATTTAGGTATGAGATCAAATCTTTGATCTTGAATTCTGAGAGTTCCTCAATACCGTTGAAGAATTCTTTACCCAAGTGGAGTGCTCTTTTCCTGGCCAGGGCCGGACAATGGCATAGAAAGTGTGGGACTGTTTCTTTTTCAGCCCGGTTCTCACAGCTACGGCAGAAAGAGTTATATGGTATACCCAATTTTGCCGCATGCTCCCCTACAGGCCAATGCCCTGTGCAGGTAGCGACAATCCTGGCTATGTTCATGCCTTGGTTTGGAAATTAAATTGATTGATTTTGGTTTGTTATAGGCGGGCCAGATTTTCCTGTATATAACGCAACTCGTTAAACTACTCAACCTATGATTTGCTTCTGATGTGTATTTGGTCAGGATATTGCCCTTCACAACTCCAAGAGGAGCATATACGATTTAGAACTTTTTTATAGCTATAACTTCGATAAAATTACACCCAATTTCCTCAACAAGTTCTAAATTCCCTTTAAAGCCCGACCTAGTGAATCTCGGTCTAACGTTAGAATTTAGTTTTTAAAATATTTGGAACTTGACATTTCTTCACTTCTCAAGAACTCATCATCACACCATCATTGATATCTAAGCGCTTAGAACTTGTTATTTTTGAAACATACATAGTTCAAGCATGTTTTTGAAACTTTTTAGTCACCCGGCAGTATTTTTTGACAGACATTTCCTTCAATTTTATTTTTGTGATTTTTTCAGATTTTTATCTATACCCCTTACTGGCCCTGTGTCGAATTGAAATTCGAATACTTGGGACTTTGCGGCTGATTTTTGGATTATTCCATGTATGAGGCGTATTTTTAACTAATTGTTTCAGTTCCTCTTCGGAGTTGAGATCGCCAGCTAGCGAACTCAAAACAAAAAATCAGAATTATATTTAATCCCTCTTTTAATTTTATAGGTCAAGCGAGTTTTTTATTGTATCAAAACGACGCAACTCAGCGCTAATTGGGTCACCGAGGTAGACTGCTTGTGGCCACCATTTCAACTACTACTACTATCTCCATTTTGGCTTTACCGATTTTGTTAAAATTATGCTCAATTATACTTTAGTGATATTACATTCCAAGATTCTTTTTTATTTAACTCCACATGCGGAGGAAATTGTAGCGAATCTTACCAGCAATGTTTGATTGCCAACAATTTCGTTGAATAAAAATCCAAATTTAGTAATTCTGTAAACACGCAAAGTTTAATTAAGAAAACCTTTCCGAGAACATAAATAATCCTTTCGGATATTTTTATTTCATTGAAAAAATTAAGTATACTTATTTTCAAAAAATGTACAAAATAGCTTGCATTTTCAATACTCTTTCTTTCTTAACGTATTTATACATATTTACATATAACTAGGCTAAGTTATTGCATTAAATCCAAATTTCATAAATTTATAAATGTACTTTTTGTTTCTACTTAGGTAATATTATTGCTGTTTTTTCCATTTATAAAAACAAATTTCTGCAAAGAAAAACAAAATATCGACCAAAAACACCAGTCCAAAAAATTTCCCAATCCATTTCCGATCCTCCACCTGCATTTGTCGCACGGCCCATTTAATGTCATCATTATTACTGCTCTTCTCAATTTTTCCAATTTCAAGTAGTTCATAAAATGCTCGATTAACCCAGTTATCCAACAATCCAACCGATTGAACTTCGATTATCAGAAAATTCAATATCCTTTTGTAAATCGAATTTTCATCTATCATAACAGCTGCGAAAACACTGTTCAACAAAACCAATTCCTCGGACCAACGAAATGCTTGTTGGCCAAAGAAATCTTGTTGAAGTTTATAAATTCGCCATCGGTCCTCATTTATTGTGTAGGCATAATTGCTGCTCATAGCATTGCGAAATTTTTCAAATTTTTGGAAATTTTTTTCCATATAGAATAATTTACGATATTTTTCTAAAAATGTTGGTCTGTGTTTTGCTAGCACGAGTTCGACATCATCTCTTAGAGCGAAGATTTTCAAATTTGACGCTTCTAACATATCAAACGACCTTATTGCTTTTTCCTTCGGTGGTTCGGTCATAAATGACTGAAGAAAAGCATCATACGAAGTAGCTATCATGATTGCAAGCAAAAAAATTAACGTATAAGTGATTTTGGTACCATAGGAAGCATTGTGTGCTTCTGAAAACGACTGTCCAATTATTCCGCGAAAGCAATCGAGGTTAAGGCACAAAAGATCTCTTGTGATGAATGCTCTCCTCTGTTGTGATTCTATGAATCTAGCAGCCAACTCAAGTGATATCGAAAACAATATCAGTATGAACACAGTTAAAAGAAAAGTAGTCCAACTGAAAACTCGAAAGAATACTTTGTAAATGGGAATTGGTGACTCTATAGGAAGAATAATACCCCAATTATAGATACGATACGGATATGAAAACCATTCGTTAGGATTTCTCAAAGGTGCCGGGCCAGCAACTGCCATATCAATTGTTCCATTGAAAACATATTCGTATAAATGATGAACAGACTGAGACATATTTATATTCGAAGTATTCAATTTAGCATTGTGTTTCTTTGCCAGAGCATGGAATAAATGCCCTAGAATACCACCCGATAACGTTTCACCGCTTTCAGTTTTCGATGTGATGATGAAAGGTTCTGATGAACCGAAAAGAACTGGCAGCACAAATCCATGAAGATCTCGCATACGATCTGGAAATATTTCATAATTATTTTCCCAGTCGAATTTTTGGATTGTGAGTTCTTTGAAATTATTATAGCTGTAAAAAGTCGATGAGTCTTCAACAACGGCTATCACATTGATCAATTTATTGTTCCAGCAGAAATTAAAAACTTGCTTAGTTGTTTGCTCAATTTTTGTTGAATTATCTAGCAGAAAAATTGTTTTGCAGAATCGAAGGTGCTGTAGACATTCAAGAAGTCGTTGTTGAAGAAGAGGATTTGTTGAATCAAATAGCACTATAGCAAGCAGATTTTCATTAAAAGACGCCTTCAAGTGGAAAGAAGTTACTTCGGTGGAGATTATCACTGGAATATTAATTAATGACGAAATATTTCGAATAAGGCTGTTATAGAAATCATCATGTTGTAGTTGTGATGTTTTTAATACAAAAACGGTTTCAAAATGTGCGTCGTTATGCAGATTTTTGATGAGATTGAAGAACTTTGAATTGAATTTTGTTTCCATAATCGAAATAAGAGCCGCAAAAATAGTTACAAAGGCTATGAAAAGTGCAAGTTTCATTCCGGCGGCGAGTAAAAACCAAATAAAACCAAATTTATATTTCCTATAAAGTTTATAAACACAAGTTCATCACTTCCGAACTGTGATATATCACTGAAATTTCCTTTAAACCATTTGTTCGTTCCTCTTGACATAAAGTACTGTTCTGTTAAAATTTTTAATAGCACAACAAATACATTCAATTAATTTTAATGTATAGAATTTACAGCACTAATAGAGAGAATCTTAGAAGGTGTTTCAGAAGCATGATATTTTTTTTATTCAAAATAAAATGAATAGAATACTGTGAGAAATTTTTGAAAGAAATTTTTGTTTGTTGGGCTTTGATGATCAGTGAGTTGGATGCGATTAATAAAAAATAAAATTAATCCATCTTTGTTTTACCCTACGTTTCGCCAGTTGTTTTCCAGCTTCTTCAGGGGATTTTATTAAGCTACATAAATCACAGTTCTTAAAAATACTAAACTTCTGCTTAAATGACAACAACTATTTCAAATATGACACAACATTTTACAACCAAACATTCGGTATGCCAATGGGAAACCCCTTATCACCCACAATAGCTGACATCGTATTGGACCATCTTCTTGACGAAACCATTGACAAACTGAAAAAGTGCAACACCAAAATCAAATTCATAAATAAATATGTAGATGACATTATTGCCATAGTAAACAAAAATGACGTTCAAAAAATACTTCACACACTAAATGAATTCCATACAAAATTGAAATTTACAATAGAGCTTGAAAACCAAAATGAAATAGCCTTCTTGGATCTAAAACTTATAAGGAAAAATAATAAGATTTCGTTTGACTGGTACAGTAAACCAATTGCATCAGGCAGAATAATTAACTATTTGTCCTCACAACCCACAAAATATAAAACAAACACAGCTAAAAACCTGATAGATAAAGTTCTGGATCTAAGTGACACCATATACCATAGTATCAACATCAATAAAATAAGGACGATTTTACAAATGAATAATTTTCCAAACAACATAAGCAATAACCTGATCAACGAAAAATTACATAAAATGCTCAACAAAAATAACCAAGTGACAACAAAAATGGACTCTGGCAACCCTAAATATTACCAAAATCAAAACCCCTTATATCCACTTTTCAAAAAAAATGACTTAAGTATGAGGCGTTGTGTGTATCACTCAAATACATACGTTGGGCCCAAGTTTGAATCCCAAATTACATTTTATGCCATAGAAATCGGACCACAAAATCTGTAGTTAATTTCAAAACCCATCTTTTCCATTTAAGTTTTTGTTTCAAAACCCATTATATCCAAAAATTTTATTCACAGCAAAATCCATTATATCCAATCTTAATATTGGTTTTATTATAAACTGGGGTTTCAAAAACTATTTTATCCACGGAAAAAAATCGTTTTGCATTCATTTTTGAAACAAATTTTTTTAACATAGTAGGCTTGGTGTATAATATTTTTGTGGTTTTTAAGGGGATTTCCCTTTTAATGCTATAAGATAATAATGTAACCATTCTAGGCCACGTTGTACCATTCTATTTATCTGATATCGGGGTTCCTAAAACGGTATTCAAAGAAAGCAAACAAGTTTAATGCATTGAGCCACTTAATACAGAAATAGGAGTTCCGATAAAAATGAAAAACTCAAAGATGTCTTGAACTCGTTATTGAAACACTGTGAAAAAGACTGGCTATCCATGGAAGAACTACAGTTCTACAAAGAAATAGAAGAAGTTAATCAGAGTAGTTCAAGCCACTTTCTATACAATGACCCTATCTGCCAAATTCAACCTGATGACAAGGAAATCCTGTTAGGATATGCTTGCTTTTTTATTCCAATGCATAAAAGGTTAAATAAAATTAGTTTTAACGTTTCAAAATTGAGTTTTTCTATTGCTACAGTGTCTAACTTTAGTTGAAATCCAAGGGTAATTTTCAAAACCCATTATATCCATTTTTGTTTTTGGTATTACTCTAAAACTAAAACTCTCAGATCATAGCTTCTACACTTAAACTGTTAGGAATCGTAATTGAATTAATCCTGCAAACAAAAAAGTACTTAAATAAGTTTCGTTTAGTAGACACACGTTTTTCTCGATTTACTCAAAATGTCTAAAAGTGGATAAAATGGGTTTTGATTTTAATCCACACATATATTCCTCATCTCACTGACAACAAAACACTCAACAGCACAATACCAATAGACAAAAGAAATGCAATTTTCGCTCATAAAGCTAACGAAACTTTAAATTCAATATTCACAAACACCAAACCAAAGAAAGAGACAATAGACCAAAACAACGTTGTATTTGTATACGAAATTCCATGCAAAGGAAATGATAGAGAACAATGTGGGAGAATTTACATTGGTACAACAAAGAGAAAACTGAGTGTGAGACTGCTAGAACACGAAACAGATGTAAAGAAGAAGAGAACAAACACAGCACTCTCACAACACATGAAAGACAATGACCATATGGCAGATTTTGACAATGTGAAAATACTAGACAAAGAAAAGCGCATGACCACCCGCTTCACTCTGGAGAGCTTGAGAATCCAGCAAAAAATTGATAAGACGATGAACCATCAAGAAGACGTCGACAACATTAGTGCTTTGTATAGTGTTGCCATACACTAGTTGTCAAATATTGTGATAATAGGTTAATTTTTGTTTTATTTTGTGTTAAATTATTTTTTCGTATTGTTTCTTAATTACAGTGTTGTCCATAACTAACTTCTTCTGCACTTTTTGTGCATTTTTAAACCATGTTTTTTTAATATTTAATAGTAAGTTCTTTCAAAATGTAAAATTTTCATTATAAAAAATAGTTTGTACTAACAATGTATTTAAATATATATGTAGCTAAATAAAATCCCCTGAAGAAGCTGGAAAACAACTGGCGAAACGTAGGGTAAAACAAAGATGGATTAATTTTATTTTTTATTAATCGCATCCAACTCACTGATCATCAAAGCCCAACAAACAAAAATTTCTCACAAATTAACTGTATGATCAAATTCCCATTATCAATGAATAGAATACTGTTTATGCACAGTTTCTTACTTTTATGCCAAACTAACAAGACTGAAATGCAAGCAAGCAAACTCCAACATCCAGGAAATCCTTACATTTTGGAAAAGAAAAGCAGTTTTCGAAACTCGTGAGAGAGCACTTCAATTTAATAAACCGAATTGCGAATAGTTTGTAGGATCGTTTTCAAAATTTAATACTTTTTTTTTCCAAATTCATTTTTTTATTCAATTCATCTTAAATCTACTTACATGCTAGACAAAAATGTGAAACTAGCCTTATTAATTCTACTTATATATAACTTACTGGCCCTAATCGGGCGCTCTAAGTAATTCATTATTCATAAAATTAGTGCCTTTCGGCCTACGAACTAAATTTAAATACGTTTATTTTATTTATTTTTTTTTTATTAGAAATTTTTTAAAAAAACTAATGACTTCATCTTTTTTTGGGTTAACCCACAAACTAGGGTCCTTAAAATAAAACTTAAAATTACCTAATCTACCTACAAACTACTTAAAACTAGAACAACCACAGCGGCAAAAACAACTGTGTCCATTTATATATATAATCTCCTGTTGAAGTTTGTAATTGTCTTTCTTTTTTTTCATTTATGTACTTTCAATATCTCTTTTTTTTTATTATTATTTTATTTTTTTTTGTTTTTTTTATGTATTTTAAAGTGCCACCAGACCACCTACTCTACTTAAACCTAAAACCTAAGACTAAAACAAGTATGTAAGTCGGCCAAGGCAAAAAATACCCCACCCCGGATTGCCCATTATCAGATGCAGTTTGAAGCCACCAAAACTGGTTCTCCTGCTTCACCCTATCAATGCGGTCCTTTTCGGACACAGCCCTACTGAACCGAAGCAGCTCCGCTCCATCACGAGCGAAGATGCCTCGTTCATACAGGAGTCGCCGGTCTACGGTTTTTCGTCTGACGTTTTAGATAAGCGGTACTGCCAATCTATCCTGTATTATGCCGCACTGGTCTAAATACAGGAATGCCTCTGGTGGGATGAAGCCGCTCAAGCGTGCATTGTCAAAGTAGTTGTCGTTCGGATAGAACGGCCCGAAAATCAAATTGTTGGTCGAAGTCATAGCTCTCGCAATATGGCCCGAACAAGTTTTATCACGAAATTGTCAATTCTATTGATTCGAGCCCCGTTGTATAGAACTTCGTTTGAATAATAATGCAGATAAGAAGATTCCGCTGTCCGATACCAACCGAGACAGCGCCGAAGACACTGCCTCTCGAACACCCGAAACTTCTCCATTTGGGAAGGGGCAATGTTGAACCACATTGGACAGCCATAAACGATCATCGGCCGTATGAGGGCCATGTAGCAAATTACCTTCACTCTGGGGTCAAGCCGACTGCTGCAAAACAGCCGTTTCGTCAGAGCGAAGGTTCCTCTGGTCTTAGTCAGAGCAGCATCTATATGTCTGTCGAAATACAGAAACTGGTCCAACCAGATACCGAGGTACTTCACTACACTTTTGTTCGTCAATGGCTGTCCGTGAGGATCAACAATGACCATCTTGCGCCAATGACACGTATCTCGCGAGGCTTTAGCCAACGGAGTCCGGAACAAAATTGTCTCCGACTTTTGGACATTTATTTTCAGTTTCCAATCGTCGCAGTATCGCTGAATCTTCTCGAAGTCACGCTGCAAGAGAATTCTAATAACTTCAACCTTTGGAGCCGTTCTGTACGCAATCAGGTCGTCGGCATACGCAACTGCGTTAGTTAAAAATTTAATACTACTTGCACTGCACATGTTCATATGTTGTCTATTGTCAGGCACGAGCATTTTTTTTTATCCTTTTTTGGCTTTTCGAAATTATTTACGTCACGCACATTTTTTGAGACGCCTTGTAGAAAATACAGAAGTGTTTTTTGGTATAATAATGTAATGTAATGTTATCTCTCCCGCTCTTCTTCCATAGGAACTAAAGCAATACTTACCTACCTTTCAATTTATGTAATAGAAAGTATCGAAAATGCTAAAAGCCCAAAACCATAATTTTGTATATCACGCATGGCTTTATTCAGTTAAACAAAACTCTTTCTCACGTGTAGTTGACGAATTGTTCAGTGGAGTTTTTGGAGAACAGAAATAAGTGAGGAACACTCCCAAAGTAGCTAAAGGGTTGGGTACGATATCCAGATTTTGAACATCCGCTTGTTAAAATCCTGATTTTTATAATCCTGGTCGAGATAAATGCATTTCAAATCAAATCTTTGTAAGTTAAGAGTTGATTATACTCAAATAAAAATGCAAAATACGTTGGCGGCATAAAACGGGATCAGTCGGGATTTTAAAAAGCGGGATAGTATTAGATCGGGGTTTTGACTAAGCGGGATTTCAAAACTAAGGATTTAAAAAAAGCGGTATTTTAGTGGACGGGATTAAAAAAAAATGTCTGGATTCCTGAAAAACGGTATTATAACAAGCGGGATTCCGATACGTTCCGTAGCTAAAGTAACGAACCTCGAAGAACTTCAAAATTGAAAACAAGACGACGACGCTACGACCGCGACGTGGACGTCCAAGAAAAGTATTTAATAAATTAAAAATTAAGAAATCTACATTAATATCGAGGAAGCATACTCAGATGCAGATGCTGAAGATATCATTGAAACAGTCCCAATGTATATTCCTACGGATGCTGTCCCTCTTTTTCTTGACAACGCCTTTGTACTTGCATATTTTCTTAACAAAACATAACGTTATTGAATAACCCGATAACAATTCGAGTCATAAAGTTTTATAATCTTTTCCGGTTTCCTCTAAGTGCCCGTGGGGCGTAGGGGTTATGTGCGTTGGCTGTAACGCATAACGCGTGGGTTGAATCCTACTCGGGCCCATTAAGTTTTTTATTTCATCTCTCACAGGTACTACCTCTTCGAAGAACTGAAAAAACTTCCAACATCAGTATCAATGTGTCATGAAAAAGGTGCTTCTAAACTTTGCCTTTCGGAATCGATTGTAGGTTCCATCAATTCTTCATAAGCACTCAGAGAATTGTTGATGACTGCAAGCCAAGCCACTTCGGATTTCTATCTTCTTGAGCTGTCACGCCACTGTATTCATTTTAACTTTTATTTATATGCTTAGATTTTATTCAGCCATCATGGAATTAGATGATTATAAATTTCATTTATTATTATTATTAATTGCAATATAAATTTGTTCGTAGGTACATCTTTTGTTTCTGATGCTGATGCTTTACATAGTAAAGTGTTTCATTTTTATTAGTCTATACAATTCACAACGACTGGGTCGAGCGAACGCGCTCCTGCATTCCAAAACTTAATCCACAAAAAAACATTAAGAAATAAGAACTTGTAGGTTATTTTTATTTACCTACTAATTATAATTTAAAAAAAAAAATTTAATATCTACCTTAAAACTACATTTTGTCTGAAAAAACAAAAATTGATGCCATACAAAATAAAAAAAAATCCTTGGAGCGCTTTAAATTAATTTTGTATATATTATATAAAATTTTTCAAAAATGTCATACTATTCAAAAATATGTTAATATACAGTGCCTTGCATAAGTATAACCTCAACGCACCTTACTATTTTTTTTATTGAGTTGCATCAGTGATTAAGCAAATTGAGAAGAAAATAAAGTAGCGTTATTACCGTTATTATTACCGTTATTCGAGTATGCCATTTGGAATAACGAGATTTATTATGATTTGTTGTATTGACCAATTTTAGTATTATATTGAGGGTGGAAAATTTAGTTTTCCGTCGGCTATTTGGTCACTTTGTTTTGGTAAAGAAAGAAAACTAAATTTTCCACCCTCAATATAACGAGATTTTAGTGTAGATTAATAGAAAGTCAATTACGATTTTCCAATCCCGATTCATTATTTGGCGGGCAAATTCCAATCTTTTTTGTTTGTGGGCTGCTGTTAGATTTGGAGCTGGCAACATTTTGCCCCGAACAATCACTCCACTGCTTTTTAAAGGACGAGAAACGGTTGAAACTGAAACTCCTAAACCCAATTCATCACGAAATTCCGGCAAAGAATGCACCGAATTGGATGCAGCATTGATTAAACGCCTCTTGTCGCGACGTGTCAGCTTCTGCGGACGCCCGGGTCTTATTTTTGTCCCATAAGATTCTGGATGTTTTAAAAAATTTCGAACGACACGATCCGATCGTGAAATTCGTCTTCCAACAGCCCTAAGACATAGGCCGCTCGACCGAAAAGCCTAGATTTTGCGTTTTTAAATTTCGCTTAAATGCGTACCACGTGGCATTGTTGTTTTTTATTTGAAAGCGCTTGACTGAATGCAGCTTCAAAGAGATTTGCATTATGCATTGTGCGGTTATATTTTTGCAATACATCAAAATCTGCTTTTAATTTTTAAACACCAGGAGAGGAAATAACGGTACTTTATTTTCTTCTCAATTTGCTTGATCAGTGATGCAACTCAATAAAAAAATAGTAAGGAGTCACTCCTATTGTAGGTTTTCTACAAAACGCATTCATTTCAGGTGGCGTTATACTTATGCAAGGCACTGAATGTATTACATTTGAGATTCGATGTTTAACATTGATTCATTATCGAGGTACAGGATTTTGAAAAAAAGTTTAAGAACATTTTTTTATAAATCCAAATTTTTTTGGTAATCAAATATCATGCGTACTCCCCAAAAAATAAAAACGCTGATCGGATTACTATAATGTCATTTTTGATCAACATTTCAACTTTTTTTTTACAAATTCAATACTTGCCATATATTTTATATGTTGCAAGTAAAAATATATACCTTTATCAAATCACTATAATAGAAAGAAATCTCCTCATACATGTTTAAAAAACTTCCTTCGACTTTTTCTTAATCAAGAAATCCTTAGAAATTACTTTCCTACGCTATCTGGTTCAGTTTCAGAAAAAAAAAGAAATACAAAAAAATCCGTCTTCATCGTCTAATAAATCTCACATACTTCACTCTACTCGGCTCAAATGGGATACACAAATTTATAAAAACAAGTCGTCACCAACTGGTTCAAAAACTTTTAATGGTTTGTCCTCGTCGTCAAACTATAACTCTTAAAGGCGATCAATGTCCTCTTTTTCGAAAGGAATGACAAGCACTTTTCAAGGCAAACAAACAAGAACTTGACTGTTACAGAACACCATAGCAGAGAATCACCCACGAGAATAGTTGTCCAAGTATCAGCAGTCCCTACTTGGTCGCCACGATACATTACAAGTAAAGGCTACACAGCCAAATGTTGCCACTGTATATCTTGGATTTTTTGGCCAAGTCCCAAAAATATTTTCCTTATTCGCTGTCGAACTCGAGCAGAACAGAGTCGAGTACGAGTAGCATCGCCATCAGCGGCCGCAATAGTGATAGAATCAGGAAAGATACAAATAAACAAAAGCAAAAGAATTGCCTACGTGCCTTTGAAGGCCCAACGATAAGTTTTCATCTCAAAAACGAATACCTTATGTTGCTTGAATAGCAATGGCGACAGCGGTGAGGGTTTTCCTCTCTTGTATTGTTAGCCCCTTCCTGTCTCTTAAGGGGTTATGGGCTGGCGGCTATGGCGGAAAAATGGATTTTTGTTAGTTTTGAGTATTTAATAATTTTTTTTTCTCTTAAGATTTCTCGACTGGGCTGTTATTTTCCCAACAACGTACTGCCCCAATTTTAAGAATGTTTATCCAACAGCAATTTTATCTGGGGCAAGGAATTAAACTCGACAACAAATATACCAAAATAAAAAAAGCAAGAAAAATGGTACCAGTCCTTAATTGATAAGCATCTTTGACGGCTGATTGTGTGGAATGTTAGAACCATTATTACTCCAGAGAAATAAAATAGTTTTTCCAGTACAAGTGTCCCTACCTACCAATAACGAGAAATACCTTATCTAGCTTTTTCGTTTTTTGTCTTTGTTGACTATTTCCATTTTTTATTTGTGGACATAGCTGATTCAAGTTGGAAATGCTTTGTAAACTAGAAAACAGCATCCTATTTTATCATCCCCAAAGATTTTCTTTCTCTTAAGTTTAATGGAAAATGAAACAATATTATAGTGGAGGAGGAGTGAAAGTTAAAAGTAGGTTAAATTAATTAAGGAATTTTAATTGAATTGCATCACAAGAACTTTGCAATTAAGAGAAAGTTAAATGAACTTTTGGAATGTTTTTACAATCCAGTGCTTTCCTAATAGCAATTATTTTTTTGTAATATAATAATATAGGTAGGTATCAATTTCAACGGAAATGGATTTTCTCAGGAAAATACACTCGTTTCTTTGAAAAATTAAATGTACGAGCATTGCATGGAAGATTGAAAATTCTTTTGAAATCTGATTTAATAAATTGGACACCAATGTTCTTTTTTTCCCAGCAAATAACTTTTCTCATCTTCAAAATTGAACGATCTCTATTTCTATAAATTCATAGAAAATAAACGTATTAAAGCCTAAATTTCGGCAACTTACCTCCAAATATTAGTGTTCGTTGTTCTCTTCTATTTTTGTGAGACTTACTAACTTCTCTTGTTTCAAATTTAGGTGCCATGCCATTTGGCCATATGACACTTTTAAATTGTGTCATATGGCCATATTTTCATATATGGCCATTTGTCGCTTTGGTAATGTGTCATTTGACCATTATGGCCAAATGGCACTTTCAAACTTGTTCTTAAACTGCAAAAACAGGAACGAAAATACACAGCCATATTTATAATCAAATCTTAAAGGTTATTTAACTTTAAACAACCTTTAATTATGATTTAAGTAGAAAATCCATATTTATAATCAATTTCAAGATTTAAGCAACATTAATTAAAGCTCTCTTAACTTAAACGCCAAATTTGTTGTTTAAGGGTTGATTAAATGTTGATTAAATTTTGACATTTCTGTGCTTTGTGAAACAATACGTTTATCCTGAATTAGAAAATGCAGATATTTATGTAGAATATGGAATATAAAATAGTGTTGACCCTACAGCTTAAGAGAATTTTCTAGAAAACAAGCATTATATAGATTCAGTATTGCGATTTATGGGGGGAACAAAAGACCACAACAGTTTCTTTGTATGTCGTATGGAGAAGAAAATGGAACCGTGCACGATGAACTAGGTATGGATGTTGTCCTTAAAGCCAACACATATCAACCTGGCTTAACGCTTAACTCGTGCCCGGTCTTAGACGAAAGTTTCTCGTGCTAAGATACCTACCTCGCGGAGTAGTAGTTGAAAACTATACTTCGAGAAAAATCAGTATTTATAATCACCACTAGCTCCCAGTCCTAAAAAAATCAAGCTTAATAAGCGTCTATTTAAGAAAAACCAAAAATATCCTTTTTTTTTAATTACAAAACATTTATTAGCATTCACATAAAATCCACACAATGTTTTAATTTATATACAGTTAAAGAAACGACGACATGTTGGCATTCTGTAGATTTTGTTGCAGTTTGATGTGTTTGGTTTTGTTTTTATCACATTTTCCAAACTTTGCGTTTGGCGGCGTTCGGTCAGTTCAGCTGAGGCGGCAGCGCGGAGCGGCGTTATCTTCTTTTTGGCATCATCGTTGGTTGCAGTCATCATCATTTCCTTCTTTCCTCAATTCCTTATCCACACTCAATTCTTTACCAATCACACTTTTATGAAACTGTCTGCCTATTATTTTAGTTTTTTTTGTTTTTTTTTTTTTGGTGACATTAAATTTGACAAATAAAACTTAAATTTCCTGTAATAGAATCGTCGTTTCTATTACTTTTTTGCCTTTGACGTTGCTTAGCTAAGTAACAGTCGATTATCGATTATAAATAAGAATTTAAGAAACTTAACTTAAAGGCAATTTAAATATTTAAGCATGCTTAACTAATTAACGTCTTAAAGCGCTCTTAAGGAATCTTTATAAATACGGCTGAATATGTTTATGAAAATATAGTAAGTAACTGAACACAATAACCTTTTTTATAAATAAATAAAAACATCAAACAGAAAGAAACAGACAGAGCAATTAATTTTTCAAAGCTGCCACCGTTTCCTTTAATTTGGAATAGGAACCAGAACGCACTTTTGCATTGCAATGATTCATTTTGAGCATCTTTTTTAACTTTCGTCTGAGGATGATGACGATCTGGAACATTCGAAATCGATTTGATTTGATTGGGAGCGGAAAAAAATTTGCCCAAAAGAGAATCAATTTGGGGTGTGAAAATAAAAAAATTCGGAGATCTCCACGTTCCTTTATGGATGTTGAGGTGTGGGAACCTAGTGCTTGGTACCACATATTTTGCCCCGCAGCAAAATCGTTCAGCCTGAATCAGTTCCCGGAAGTGGTGTCGTGCAGGCTGTGCTTTCCGACTGTTCCACAAAAGATGCCCTCTTTTCCCAACTTTGCGTTAAAATATTGCTCATACTTTTCGTCAAAGAGCTCGAAGAACTCGTCTCTTCTCTTCTGTGGGAGCGTTCTCGTACGTTGGGCTTATGTTGGCGATTGAGCCTTGATTCGGATCTTCGTGATGCGTTCGCTTACACATTCGATGCTCGAGACTTTTTGCTTTAGTTTACTCCAAAAAGTCGCTTTTGTTGCTCTCGGTAACAATAACCATAATGTCTACCACAATTTTTCATCCTGACCTTGCCGAAACTATTTCCTTTCGAAACGGAAATAAGATAAATTCGACTTTATTTCACCTCAAATTCGTAATGAGCTATGTGATCTTCAAGTAAATCTTTAAAGCCGTTTGGGTGGAAGCAGAGTTTACAGTCGAATTCCACTTTTCAACGGTTTCACTAACCTACCGTGCATTATTTTGATACTGGTCAAAATAAAAATTTCAACAAGTTTTCGTTTCGTTAATGTAATAGGTACTGCATACACCCAGATTGTTGAACCAAGTAAGGAAGTGCTTTAATATAATTTAACTTCTGTATGTAAATCTGTAAAAAAAAGAAATCCTCAATCGGATCAATTTTAATAGACGTCTGAAAAACAAAATTTATACATTTTTCCCCGAAACATAGAATTACCAAAATCAAAGAACTACAAACAAATTTTTAACTTTTCACTGTCCCAACATACAGAAACAATATTCTCGGAAGTGATTTCGTATGCTATTAAAGCCTAGTACGCAGCTGAAGTGAAACGAATTTTTTCGGCGGTCTCCAAGTGCAGAGCGAAATGAAAACGAAAACCACAGCGGAAAAATATTTGTGGAGAGTTCTGTCAGCTTTCAAAAACAATTAACAAGTTATGAAAAAATTCGTTTCACTTCAGCTGCGTACTAGGCTTACACAATTTTTTTTTTCAATAAAAAAATTAAACGTCAAAATTTCGCAAGCAATTAATATGCAGGGCAATTAAATTGAGAACGAAAAGAGTGGGGAATTGTACTAAGAAATCTAGTACATCTATCCACTAAAATGAAACATTTCGTCGTTCAGCAGCGTACTGAAAAACGAAAAGCACAGCGAAATTTTTCGTTTATGATTTCGTCATGTCATTTTTGTATGGGAATTTTCGTTTCGCATCAGCAGCGTACTAGGCTTTAGAACGAAATTTCGAATAAATCATATTTTAAGTTATAACCTGCAATCAACATCAAACATCATTATGTTTATGTATTCATTACATGGGCATTTAGTATGCAGTGACAAAATATAATAAGTTCAGCAGCTTTAATCATACCCTACAACTTTCTCCATTAGCAACAAGTGTCGGCATTTGAAATAACAAATACAAATATGGCACCCTCTAATTATTTTCCATGTACATACGTATTTAACCGTCGTAAAACAACATAAAAGCACACAGACAAAGCACTTACAACAAGTTAAAGCCTTGATAATCAGGGTTTCAAATAAACTACAACGAACGACCGACTCGACGTCATAAAGAAATCAAATGAAGCAATAAACAAACTTTGTCGTACACCGTTGAGAAGCGAAAATGAGTTATTTGCCTTTAATGTTGATTTAATTAGTGAAGACTACTACCATCTTGACAAAGGTCAAAAATCAAAATGATACCAATTTATCGAAGTGCGATTTAGCTCTTGGTGCATTTCAGTTTCGTTCAAATATTTACCAAAAACTTGCACATCAATTATTTCAATACCCAATTAACATCGAAGACAAATAAAGTAGAATAGTAGATAGTCGCACACCTTCCATAATAATCAAGGGTGTGTTTACATAGAGACAGCTTTTAGCTGAAAGTAGTTCGACATTTACTGTAATTATATGTATGATGTGATTGTATGTGTTTTGTTGTGTTCGCACAAACACTTGTTTGTCCGCTTCAAATTACCAACAATAAAATTTATCAAGAAAGTTTTTAATGTGATTATTAAATATTGAATAAAGCTCGCCTGAGTCTGATCCTTTGATTAGATAAACATTGAAATAGAGAGAGAAGGTAAATTTGTTGTTGTCTTTGAGCTTTTTCTCATCATTTTTGAAGAATAATGCGCACTAGGAGGTTCTGGCCATTCTTTGGGGAAATATTCACCTCATGTTTGTTGTGTGACTGGTGGTGAAATTTTTAGAAGAGATTTGTTTTTGTTTTTTATTTCTTTGTTGGTGGACCTGTCAATGGTCCAGATGTGTAAGTGTTGCAGACTCGGATCCGATTAAGTACTTTCTATGTTAATGCATCTTTGTGATTTGTAAAAAAAAGTACGTATACGCCACAGTGTGTTCATGTACATCGTTTTCTGTTTTACTTTTTACTGTATTTAAAAGTATTTATAATGTCTTATCAATCATTAACTGCAATGCAAATATGATCAGAACTTGTTTGTTATATGCATCACATGTTCAATGTTTGGAACAATACTTTGAAAGTGTATCATTATTTATATAACAGAAGATCATACAAGGTTTAACTACTCCGATGCCCTTTAAATTAATCTTTTAAAATAATGCACTTAATTTATATTGGCAGTTCATAGGTATGTGAATATAAAATTAAATTGGTGTCCTTTTGTCTCGCTAAACTAGAGGCCAATTTTGATTTTGCTAATAATAACCAAAACTTATTGGAAAAATTAATTTTCCTTTGCCTTTGTTTGATTTTATTCAATTAATTTTCAAATAAATAAAACCATCAAGTTCTATATTAAAAAAAAGGGAATTCGTCGATTATTGTTGCTCTCTCTTTCTTTGAGAGATTGTTTTTTATTTCAACTTTCATTGAATAGGAAGTTTTTAGGTAATTATTACCTAAAGAAAAATAAGGATGCTTAAATGAAAGAATTGAGTTTAAAAATAACTCCAGAAGCTAATAGGAACACATAACTATTTTCGATCATATTTATTTTCAACTAGCCAGCTCTGCACCACCCTTCAGAGCATCTCCAGAATAATTATTACAACTAACACAGAAATTGTTAAAATGCAATGTGATTTGCTTGAATCTAAATAGAGAACTACATGTCTGAATTTTTAAAAGCTTTTTAACTACATTGTAACTTTCTACTTTCATTAAAGCATGTAGTGAAATGCAAATTTCGTTGAAAAATTCAACAATTTCTCGTTATTCTGTTGTGTTTTGCTGAATTTCCCGTATGATTGTCCCAAAAACTTGTTTTTACTCAGGCTATACCTATCTACAGTGAAAATATTAAAAAACATTGAGGATTATAAGCGGATAAAGAGTCCCTACATGACATACAAACAAACCAATGCACCTCGTGCTCTCGCAGAGTTTTCCGAGTTCCCAGTCATAAATTTTTCATTTGAAAATCAGTGCACAATTTCATGCAATTTTCCATTTGAAAACCAATGACTTTCCCGAGTTCATCAAGAACTTTCCATTTTTCATTCGAAAACTCACTTTTGAAATTTCCCAGTTTTCCATTTGAAAACCAATGCATCTATAATTGCATGCAATTTTCCCATTGAAAACCAATGAGTTTTCCGAATTTTTCATCAAGAACTTTCTATATCCATTCGAAAACTCATTTTGAAATTTTCCAGTTTTCCATTTGAAAACCAATGCACCTGCAATAATATGCAATGTTCCCTTTGGAAACCAATGAGTTTTCCGAGTTTTTCATCAAGAACTTTCTATTTTCCATTGGAAAACTCATTTTGAAATTTTCCACTTTTCTTTTTAAAACCAATGCACCTGCAATAATATGCAATTTTCCCGTTGAAAACCAATGAGTTCTCGTGTTTTTCATCAATAACTTTCATTTTTCCATTTGAAAACCCATTTTGAAACAAAAAATTCCAAGCAAAAAAAAAATTTATAAATTTATAGGTATCCGACCTTTGTTTGGTTTTTCCAGTTTTCCCACTCTTCCATGAGGTTTTTCCAATTTTTTTGTTTCAAAGAAATCATCAATGAATACAACAGTTTTAACCATGAAAATTTCACAAATATCTGTTGGGCCATTTCGGAGTCTATAAAGACATACAAACAAACAAGCAAACAAACAAACACACATCCATTTCTATATATATAGATTGATAGTTAGATATATATGTAGATAGATAGAAGAGTAAGTATGCTTCAATAGTGCGAAAAATATTGTCATAATTGGAAGGGCAAAACTCCAGGAAAGTCCTTTAGTAAGATGAAAAAAAAATATACGGGGTGCATGTGAACAAAAATCTCAAAAAGAGTTTTTTTTACATACGACTGGGTTTGAAAAGTTTAAAAGAGTTTTAAATAAGAAAAAAAATGCTTGGTAACGATTGAAAAACCGAATGATTTTAATCGAAATTTTTTATCCCAACAATCAGTTTTTTTTTTAAGTTGTTGTAGTGAAAAAGAACTTTTTCAGTTGTTTAAAATTCTCTATGAAGTCAGAAAAATATTTTTACTATTCAAATGATAAAAAATTACCTTTTTTACACAAACAAGATTCCCAAAACAATATCCTTACTGTGACGTTTAGTAAACAACACGTTTGTCAGGTCAGCTAGTATTTTAACAATTTTTAATTGCAAACTAGTAAGTGCATAGTGCTGTGCTTATACTATTCTAACTCAACCAAAACTGAATGGCAACACCTTTTAAATATACCATACGTTCAATATGAAGCAATAAAATATCACTCCGATTTTGAAACAAAACAAAACCAAAAAAGGATACCTACACAAAATAAACCCAAACATGAGTACCACTCAATTGTTTTCCTATTAATGAAATAGAATCATAATAAGCATGCGATTGCGATATCCAAACAAAATAAAGCTTATTCTACCCTCCAATATGGAGTTCCAGTAACAAACAAATTGGGACAGGATCTGGCACTGTTTTCACCAACAAAACTAACTATATACACCAATAACTTTACTAATATTTTTCTTAAATGTGAAACAACAAAACAAAATAGCTATACAAATAGAGACCATCATACTCTTAACTTTAGATACATTACTGACCAAGTAGAACATACATACTACACAGCATCCACAGAGAACAATTTAAATAGGGGAATAGCACGAAAGAACTTTTTCTCTCTCAGTTTTTCCAGAAATCTCTGCCATACAAACTAGCAGCCAAATCGATTTTAGTCAGGTGTAGTCAGTGTTCGAGTTCGGTTGAAGGCATCGTTTTTGTTTGCTACATCGGTTTCTATATATTAGAGAAAAAAGAAGTACTGTTTTTGCAAGGATACTCACAATCGTTGGTTGACTTTTTTTTAAAGTTCTCTATAGAAAAGAAGAAAAAACCTATTAGGAAAGGACTTCTTAAATTCAAAAACACCAAAAATTCACTTTGGATAAAATAAAACTAAGTGAAATTGAATAATTAAATTCATGTAAAATCTATATGTAAAAGGTGAAGACAACGACAGCAATTCAGTATGTAACCATCAAGAGCAGAAAGGAAGAAAAAAAAAGAAAGAAAAATGAAAACTGGATAAAAAGAAGTTGAAAAAAAGTTAATAAAAAAAAACACCCTATTTACTCGACAAGGAAAGCTCTCCTAGATTTATAATATTTTTGTTGCTTTTTGTAATGAAATTTTCATCTGGTATACAAATATTCACCACACCCTGATCCGGTTTGCTCTTGCTGCTGCCACTGCTGCTACCGTATCTTCTGCCTTTGCCTGCTGTGCTGCTGCTGCTGCTGTTACCTACTTTTTTAGAGCTCCATATCCTTGTCGTTTTCGGGTGCAAATACTGTCTTCCCTTGGTGACATCCGTTTCACTACGCAACATCCTGTCGGTCGGTAATAATCACTATTGTAGCTCTTAATTTAATAATTTCCAATCGAATTCATTTTTCGAAAAGAAAATAAGAAATTAATTTACATACATAAAAAATTAGAGAATAGTAGAATTTTATACAACTGTTGGTTTAAAAAATGTATTTATAAAAAATTATAAAAAAACAAATCATTCTGAAGTGATGAAAATACAAACCGGTGATGTGGAACCTAATATCGCAATTAAAAAAGTTTATACTGTAACATCAATTAAATTAAAAAACAAAAATCAGCAATGAAAATTTTCTAGTCTGTATCTGTAATCAGTGAATTTAAAAAGCAAGCAAGCAAAAAAAAATAAATTCATGAGAAGAAAACATGCTCTGCAGGAGTAGGAGCGAGTGATTAGAACGAAAAGTGGTCTTGCGAATTAATTACAAATTTTATTCCCCCAAGTAAAATCTTAAAACGGAAACGGTATCAAAGGTGTTTTAACTGCAATCAGTGATAAAATCAATCTCAAGTTTTTAGTTAACTGTTTTAATTTTACAGAAAATCTAAGAAAATTCCAAAAGTGCAAACATATTTTCTTTACTGGAATTTCTTTAACAAATATTCCAAACAAAACTCCAGGGAGGAGCTAGTTGCAAAGTTAACTCTACCACAGCACCAGCAACAACAACAACAACAACATAAGAAGAATTGTACAAAACTTTATCAGAATCCACATCTTGTCGTGTTCTATATTTGATCCAGATAGCCAGATATACTCACTTCAACAAAGTTTCCTACAACAGAGAGAAAACACTTGAGAGCAATTTTCGACGAGAGAAAAGAGAGAAAACTCACACAATATAGAATATCCTGTGAGAGGAGCTTTCTTTTTGTTATTGTTGATTCACAAGAACTTGTATTCTTTGTAAAAAAAAAAAAGTAGGCACAACCTTCTTTATCATCACCTCAGGACCAGCCAGCATCAACTACATCAGCATCATCATCATCATATCGAAGCAGTCATTCTGAAGCATTTGTGTATCTTTTAGGGAAGAAGACTACGACTTCGATAAAGAAGACGACGACGGAAAACGCGCGGCAAAATATACGCCAAGGTACGTTGGAGCTTGGAGTGCAAATTTAGTCAAAGAAATTTGTGTACATTGCTTGAGTAAAGTTTAAGGGTCATTCTCATTACAAAAAGAGGAAAGACTTAAACGGCAGGGGATGTGTGCGGATTTAAAACAAATGCTCGATTCAAAGAAAATTTGCATTAATTTCATTTTCATTTTTGAAGACCATAAAAAGCCAAAAGTTTGTGTACCAATAAAATACGCACTGTTGCTTTAGGGTGTGTTATTATAAGCATCAAAGTTTGAATTGCTCTTATAGACGATTAAACAATATGGGAGGGTATGAATGTGGCCATGTGGTAAAAATTAGTACCTTAATCAAGTGAATATAGGCGGTGTATTGGAAATGTCAACAAATTCTTATTCTGATATGTAAAACAGGCATCGTCTATTAAATTTGGGAACAGATATGAAATTGTTTGGTCAAACTTTTCATTTGAAGCCTTTTTATTTCAATGAGTTTTTGGTAGCATAAAAAGGGGTCACTATATTTTTTTTGCGAAGACCAAGCCCTAAAGGCTAAAAATATAAATTTTGGAAAAACTTTTGTTGTAGAACGTGTTTTTGTTTACCTTGAAGCATTACTATATAAATAAAAGCACGAGTATGGAACTCTGTCATGAATGCAATAGCGTCTACAAAACTTCCATACAGATCGCATTGATTGTTTATTGAATTGCTCCGAAAAATGTTCGTTCCGTCTGTCTGTTTGTTTTAGCCCTTGCAACGTTAACAATTATGTTTTTACTATTGAATTACTCATTCAAAAAGCAGGTCCGTATCTTAAATTGCTTAATAGAAAGCTTTTTGCTTGAAGAGGGACCAATTGAAGAAATTGCAAATTAACTTTCAAAAAGATTATTTCCTTTGCAAGATCCAATTTTATAACACAGCCTTGACAATGGGATTTTTTTTTTGTATGGCTTTCTTAACAGCTTAATCATTTCATCATTCACACTAGTGGTGTTTCACAGCACTTATGTATGAATTTTAACCTGACAAAGCTCTGTGATTGAGTTGATTAACAAATGCTTAAATGATTAAATTCAAACTCGCAATTTTGTTCAATAAAAATTAATTTTAAAGTCTTTTTGCAATTGTAAATTCAAGCTGCGCAAAATTTATTGTTTGATAGAAGAGTCTGGAACTTATTTATGTAGGTACTTACCTAAATTTTTTTCTCAGGATTTTGAAACGCAAAAAAATACTTCAATCCAATCTATCTATCCTATGAATTTGAGACATACTATGGGGATCAAAAAGCAAGTATACGCCATAGTGACCAACACTAATTGATTTATTAAAATAAAGTTTGAATCCATGTGTTTAAACTTTTGCAGAGTTAAATTATGCAAAATGTTGTGAAATTCTTCATTGTGTTATAGTCAGTATACGAGCAACGAAATAGGTTAAGTTGTTTCTTTTAAGTTTAGTCTTTTTCAAAAGCATTCTTAAATGTACAAGCACAGGTACAATAAGCGAACACGTTTTACATGCATATTTTAAAAAGGTTAAGAGCTGTCGTAAGTAATATATGGATTGTCTTCTCAGACAACTCAAGAAGCCCTTTTCATTCACACGCACATGGAAAATGATATTACTTTCAGATACGTATCATAATAAAAAAGAATCTTATTCTAAAGTAAAGAATTGAAACACTTATCCACCACTTCGAATTGACAAGTTATGAAAAGTAAAAGAAAAAACAAAGTCTTTTCATTGAATTCATTATAAACTTGTTATTTTTTTGCCTCTCGACAGAAGTATCTATGTTTATAATTGATTTTTAAAAAGATGCCGTTTTGAAACTGTTATCCGTTTCTTTAATTTGGAAAAGGAACCACCACGCACCCTTGTAATGCACGCTTGTGTCTGGAAAGCAGGTGCTGCATTGCAGTAATTCATTTTAAGCATCTTTTTTCACTTTTGTCTGAGGATGATGACGATCTGGTACATTCAAAATCGATTTAGTTTTATTGTGAGCGAAATGAGCGGAAAAAATTTTGCCCAAAAGAGAATGAATTTGGGGTGTGAAAATAAAAAAATTCGCGCGAATTTTTTATTTTCACACCCCAAATTCATTCTCTTTTGGGCAAAATTTTTTCCGCTCGCTTCGCTCGCTAACAATTATTGTACCTGCTTAATTTTTTGGTTCAAGCTCCAAATCCTTTATTGAAACAATATTTTAAAACACGTGAGACTGAGTTAAGGAGTATTGCAAAAATAGTGCTTACGCCTGCATCCACATGATGCAAGAAAACTGAACATACCTTCAATACAATAATGTTTTTCTGATGGAGCTGTTAATGCAATTGAAACAGCTCAGTTATTTGAGGATTGAGGTGACAAAAAGATAAAATAAGATGAAACTGGGTTCAAGTACAGTGTGCTTGTAGAATGCCCTACTCTGACCGAACACCAAAGTTCAGAAGAACTGATAATGTTTTAGAAAATCTCAACAAAAAACAATTTTAACTGAATAACTTTGCATATGTTTTCAAAATTATAAACATCATCAATGATTCTTATTTATAATTTCTCAACCTAAATTGGAACAAAATGTAAATTAATATATCTTTACTAACGTGGTTATCATGAGCGAAGCGCACAATTTAAAATTATTTGTAGCCGCAAGATCTTACAACACTAAAAGTACCATCTAAAAGATATTTCCTGCTCGAACCATTTTTTTTTTTTTTTTTTAATTCATTTTTTTATTCAATTTAAACTTAAATCTACTTACATGCTAGACAAAAATGGGAATCTAGCCTAATTATTTCTACTTATATATAACTTACTGGCCCTAATCGGGCGCTCTAAGTAATTCATGGTTTTCTTAAGATAAATGCCTTTCGGCCTACGAGCTACGTTTTCATTTATTTATTTATTTATTAATTTTTTTTTTATTAGAAAATTTAAAAAAAAACTAATGCCTTTATCTTTTTTCGGGTTTTTTACTTACATACTAAAGTCCTTAAAATAAAACTTAAAATTACCTAATCTACCTACAAACTACTTAAAACTAGAACAACCACAGCGGCAAAACAACTATGTCCATTTATATCCTCTCCTCATGGAGTTTGTAACAGTCTTTTTTTTTCATATTTTCAGTATCTTGTTTTTTTTTGTTCTTTCTAAAATTATTTGTTCTTCTTTTTTTGTCTTTTTTTTTTGTGTTTTTTCTTTGTTTTTGTTTTTTTATGTATTTTATAAAATGCCACCATACCACCTACTCTACTTAATCCTAAAACCTAAGACTAAAACAAGTATGTAAGCCGGCCAAGGCAAAAATACCCCACCCCGGATTACCCATTGTCAGATACAGTTTGAAGCCACCAAAACTGGTTCTCCTGCTTCACCCTATCAATGCGGTCCTTTTCGGACACAGCCCTACTGAACCGAAGCAGCTCCGCTCCATCACGAGCGAGGATGCCTCGTTCATACAGAAGCCGCCGGTCTACGGTTCTTCGCCTGACGTGGTAGATAAGCGGTACTGCCAATCTATCCTGTATCATGCCGCACTGGTCTAAATAGAGGAATGCCTCTGGTGGGATGAAGCCGCTCAAGCGTGCATTGTCGAAGTAGTTGTCGTTCGGATAGAACGGCCCGAAAATCAAATTATTGGTCGAAGTCATAGCTCTCGCCATATAGCCCCGAACAAGTTTTATCACGAAATTGTCAATTCTATTGATTCGAGCCCCGTTATATAGAACCTCGTTTGAATAATAATGCAGATAAGAAGATTCCGGTGTCCGATACCAACCGAGACAGCGCCGAAGACACTGCCTCTCGAACACCCGAAACTTCTCCATTTGGGAAGGGGCAATGTTGAACCACACTGGACAACCATAAACAATCATTGGCCGTATGAGGGCCATGTAGCAAATTACCTTCACTCTGGGGTCAAGCCGACTGCTGCAAAACAGCCGTTTCGTCAGAGCGAAGGCTCCTCTGGCCTTAGTCAGAGCAGCATCTATATGTCTGTCGAAATACAGAAACTGGTCCAACCAGATACCGAGGTACTTCACTACAGTTTTGTTCGTCAATGGCTGTCCGTGAGGATCAACAATGACCATCTTGCGCCAATTCTTACACGTATCTCGCGAGGCTTTAGCCAACGGAGTCCGGAACAAGATTGTCTCCGACTTTTGGACATTTATTTTCAGTTTCCAATCGTCGCAGTATCGCTGAATCTTCCCGAAGTCACGCTGCAAGAGAATTCTAATAACTTCAACCTTTGGAGCCGTTCTGTACGCAATCAGGTCGTCGGCATACGCAATTGCGTTAGTTAAGCTACCTATCAGATCGCTGGTGTAAATGCTGAAGAGGATCGGCGAGTTCACCGCTCCCTGTTGAAGACCGTTTTTAATTTCAAAGGTGGTGGTAGAAGTTACATTGCCACTTTTGACAACAAACTTCCTACCGTTGAGCATATCATAAATCATATACAACAATGGTTTACTGATGCCTAGTTTGGTGAGTTTTAGGTACAAACCTTCTAACCATACGGTGTCGAAGGCCTTCTCTAAATCCACCAGAACAGCACCCGTGCATTGTTTCTTGGACTTGTTCCATTGGATATCAGAAACGAGCTTAGACGCGGCATGAATAGTGTCATGTCCTGCCTTGAACCCGAACTGATTATCCGGAATTATACTGTTGTCCGCAGCCCACTCAGCCAGAGCCCTATTGATTACCTTTTCGAATACCTTGCTGATGCTTGGAAGGAGACTTATTGATCGGAGATTTGAAGGATTGGAGTTGTCCTTTCCCTTTTTCGGGAGAGGATGAACCACAGCTGTCTTCCAACGCACTGGATAATATGCATTATTCAGCGCGTTGTTGAACAGAGTGGTATAAATGTCGATGGCTTCAATCGGTAAGTGTCTTAGTACAATGTTGGATATACCGTCGACACCTGCTGACTTCTTATTCTTTATTGAATCGAAGATGAGCTGGAGTTCTACCTTCGTGATGAGCAAGGGACTTGGGCCCGTTCGCTCGGCGATTATAGCGTTTGCTAAGAAGTCGTCATCAAACCGGGTAAAACCACGGTTCTCGGATCGCCATTGCGTAATATCATTCCTCAGGTAGAAGTGATGAAGTAAGGCTCTGTTCTCCAGGTCGTGGTTCGGGCGAGTGCAAGCATTCACCTTATACACTTGCTGGAAAGCAGCACCAACTGTCTCCACTTTCTCCTGTGGATTTTCAATCACAAAGAAGTCATCGTCCAAGACGGCTTCCTCAGGATCAATTTGCGCTGTCAGAAGTACGTCTCTGTTCTCTATTGTTCTCTGGAGCTTAAGACACGGAAGGTCGTTCTGATTCTTGGACCTAAATATCTTATTTATCTTAGGGAACATACTCGGGTCGCTAGAATTAACGGCCCGAATTTTCTTGTCCCAATACAAGTTAATAGATAACCTATAGTTTTCCTTGATCAGGGTGTTGACGTTTTTAATCGACGACTTCAGTGTCCTAATCTCCAGGTCGTTCGGGTCTGTAAATCGTCTGTACAAGTTTTTCAGTCTTGTCAGTAGTCCGCTTTTCTGTCTGTGTAGTGCGTCTATAGTCGCGTTACTGTAGACGTTGTTTTGGTCGCGTTCCTTGTACTTCGGTATTGTCCGTTCCATTGTTCGTTTTATTATGTTGTCCATCTGTTCAAGATGTTGGTCGATTTCTGTATTTGTCAAGTTTCTGTTGTTTGGTGGGGCTATGTCACTCGAACGAAGTTCTCTTGCAAGGACTTGGGTGAAACGTGGCCATCGCATCTTACTGTAATTGTAAGAATGCGTTGGAACGAATTCATCCAACTCCACGCGCTCGTTCGGAATCTGAATTACAGCAGCCAAGCCACAGTGATCACTGTCGTACTCGATTGTCTGTAAGCAGTTTCGAGGGTGATTACCCACTTTGTCCGTAATTGTCAGTCTGGTATCGTACAGCAAAAGGTCCAGGAAGGAACCGCTCCTTGGGAACGATGGCCTTTCAGTAGCCAGCAGGTCGACACCATATTCAACACTGTGAAGATTCATCAAATTAAAAAGATGATTACCTCTTGGATTATGAGTTTGATTTCCCCAATCTTCATGTTTGGCGTTCAAATCTCCGGCCATAACGAAGTAGTTTTCTTCCAAGCTCAGTTTTAGTACCCTGAAAAGAATCTCGATCTCTGAAATAAAGATAGTAGCCTGCGGAGCTTCAGCCGCATAAGCCGCAATCATATACATCCGCTTCCCTTGGGTGAGAGAGATGCATACGACGCAAACTTCTAGCGTCCTGAGTTTTCGCAAATCATTATTGTATATGACTTTATAATTAATGCCCTTTCGTATGAAGATGGCAACACCGCCTCCTTGAGTAGAGTCGGGTCGATCCCTTCTTACGATATTGTAATTGTTGTTAGTCAGTTTATGTTTCTGGTTTAGCTTGGTTTCGCTGGCCATAAACACATCAGGACTGTGGTCTTTTAACAGCTGGAACAAATTGGCTCTACGTTCGATCCTAATCAATGAATTCACATTCAAACCTAGGATCCTAAGGCGCGTCTTCGGCAGCGCGCCCTTAACCCTGAAGATGCGCTTGGCCAGCCATCATAGAGTAGAGTTTATCTACTCTTCCGGCTTGCTCCACGATCTGACTTTGCAGTCCTGCCAACTGGCCTTGAATGCTCAGCAACAAGGACAGAATGTCTGGCTGCCCCTCCGGCGCCTTAGGCTCTTGGGCCTGTGGGGCGACCGGTGGTGGAGCCTGTCTCGCTTTACCCATTCCTTTCGCAGATCTTGCGTAAGAAACACCGGGTCTCACGAGTGAATTTGTTGTCGGAGCTTGTCGTACGGGTCGATTTTCTGCGGCTTTTTGGCTGGCCTGTTTGTCCCGTATCTCTTGGACCTTAGGACAGCCCCGATAATTTGCAGGGTGCCCCTCGTTCCCGCAGATAACACACTTGAGCTGGGTCATGTCTTCGACCCGCTCAGTCCCTAGCCTACATTCCCCCCTATTGTGGGTTTCGGCGCATTTCACACAGCGCTCCTGCATTCCACAGTTGGCTGCAGCGTGACCGAACCTTTGGCAGCGCATGCATTGTAGCATGTCGTCGTGCCTCATTAATTTTTCCCAGTGTATGACCTGGTAGTCTAGGACAGTAATATTCCTGAGACTCTCCAGTCTACTTTGGGGTGACAGAGTAACTATGAAAATTGGCAGTTTATGCCCCTCCCGTCTGGACCTAACCGTAGAGAAAGACTTGACTCCGATGAATTCGAGGTCATCGCTGGCATTCTGACGGAGCTCAGCTAGGAGCTCTTCTGGTTCCGTGCAGGAACTGATGCCCTTCAAAAGGACCGTCTTCGGTTTTTCACTCCTAGGAGTCCTGCTCGAACCATTTTGCATATTTTGTGTCAAATGACGCTTTGAAAAATCTGTCAAATGACAATATTAGAATATATGGCCATTTGTCGCTTTAAGAAAGCGTCATTTGACCATATGGCTGAATGACACAAGAAAATATGGTCAAATGACACATTACCAAAGCGACAAATAGCCACATTGCCATATGACACAATTCAAAAGTGTCATATGGCCATATTTTGAAATAATGCCATATGGCACATGGCCAAATGGCATGGCACCGTTTGTTTTTAATAAAATTGTATTGTTTTTTCAATAAATACCCTTTAAAATGTAGGGCCAACGGGTATTAAATTTTGGTTTTAATTCCAAGTGTATTAAATTCAAATATTTTTGTATTACAAATAGTAACTTTAAGAGAAAAATATTAAAAAATATTAAAATTTAATACAAAATAAATTAAAAATGAAAAAATTAATACCAAAATATTACAATTTATTACAAAATATATTAAAATTAGATGTAATAATTTGAGAATATTAAAAAGTAGTATTTTGTGTATTGCATACAGTTGTAATACAAGAGCTGTATTAAAAAATATCCCAAAATTTTTTACCGTGTGGCATTAAGAAATACATTCAGTCCTTAATTTTCAACTTCCTACCACTTACCCCTACTTTTTAAGAGCTACTTCTTACTCAGTTTTCATGAAAATTTCGTCGATTATTATTATTGTTTGTACATTGATTGCAGTAGTGATAGTGACATTAAAGCTTATTATTGTGAAAGGTAGGATAAATAAACATGTTCATAGTTCATACTATACTGTTTGTCATCATTAAGACAGCAAACAATGCCATATCACTGCCTTTATTCACATACTTGCAAATATATTTGATGCTCTTCACTGAACTACAAAACTATACCTACATTAATATGAGCTTGGAATGTTTTGCTCAGTAGAGGTGAATAAGGCACCACCCAAGGATTATCAATGTCAATATCGATGTTTTTTATACTTTTCGTAAATGATTGTCCGACATTATCGGAATTCCTTCGACGATATATTGGATATCTGTCAATATTTGTGATCGTATCGTTAGTAAAATCTTTAGGAAATCCTTTGGTACATTTTCCATCTGCCATACAAGGCGATAAATGATTGAAATTACAGCATGGGCCATGAATCATGTTAGTTGTAACCGACCCCTATGTTTTGATAGCATTTTATATTTTTCAAAACACAAAAGTCTAGGTTCTTTTTTATATCGATTGAGGCAGTAAGAAGTCTGTCGGGTCAGCTAGTTTTCTTATAATATTCGTTCATGAAACTTTAATATTGACTTACCCCGTTATCCTTAGGAGAGGTGCACCGTTCCGTGAAGATAATATAAGAAATGGGCTATGAATTTAAGTACGGTAAATAAATTGAACGTTTTATTTATCACACACAACCACCATGGTATTTCAACAAGGGCATTTACTCTTTCTCTCTTTTTCTCTTTTCGATCTTTCTTTTCTGATTTTCGACTTTCAATTAGATCTTTTTGATTCTTTCTTTTTCTTTTTTTTTACTTTAACATAACTAGATTCAAATCGATACACAAAGAACTTAATTATAATCTACTAAATACACTTATTATAATACTAATAATACTTTATTTTCATGATGAATTTTCAATGATAATTTGAATCTGGACATATGGAGGGGGTCATGCTGAGTATCATGCAGATGGTGTTTCACGGAATGTGGACTCGGGAGCTTCGGGTTGATGTTGGGTTCAAATGTCTTTATTAAATATAGGTTTCTTCTTTTTTCTAAGGGGTTTTTCTTTGCACTTTCTATATTCACACGGTTAAAAATTTTGGGTTAAATTTTAATATTTTGAGGGTTACATATATGACAACACCAGAAAAATATTAAAATCTAATAAACTTCAAATATTAAAAGAAGATAAGTAATAAAGCAAATATTAAAAGTTAATACTGATGAGATATTAAAAAATAATACTTTTTGTATTAAAAAGTAATACGCCTTTTATTAAATTTTAAATAAAGGTTGTATTAGATTTTAATAAAAGTTTATTAGAACTGTTAATATTAAATTATTAAAAGCTAATCAGAGCGGTATTTAATGTTAATACAATTTTGTATTAAAAAATAATACAAAATTTTATTAAAAACTAATATAACTTTGTATTAAAAATCAATACAATTTTGTAATAAAAATTAATAGAATTTTGTATTAAAAATTAATACAATTTAATATTAAATATTAATAAAATGTTATATTAACATTTAATAAAAAGTTTTATTTAAAATAAATGATTTTTTTCATTAAAAATTAATAAACTTTTGTATTAAAAATTAATAGAATTTTATATTTAAAATTAATATATCTTTATATTAAGAAAAACATAAAATTCTGTTGTAAAATTTAATACAATTGTATAGATTTGTATTATCCGTTGAAAAATATGAAAATTTAGATGAATTAGAAAAATATCGAAATGAAATACTTTCTGTATTACTTTTTGACTTGGAACACAAAATGTATTATGAATGAATGATTATCTTGACGGTCGAATTCGGCCAAAAAAACAACATTCGCACAGTGTGGCCAAATGTAGAAAAAGTTGGCAAAAATACCTTTTTTCTATCTTCAACTCATTAGAAAAGTATTAATATGGTAATAGAGGAACTCTTGAGCTGCACAAAACCGGTTTTTCATGATAAGTGCAGAGGAAGCAAAGTTATAGTAATTTGAAGTTCGACTCTTTGACAGGTTATTTGTTCTTGATATTCATGCAGTGCAAGAGGGTGTTTACCATTTTAAGTCGCATTTCTTTAAACAAAAAGCTATCAACTTGAAATAAAAAACGGATCCACAAGCATGTAGTAAGCTTTTAATTGATATCACCTTTATATATGTTTTGTTTTAAAATTGTGTTAAGAAATATGTTCGAAGTTTACGTTATTTAAAAGCATTATTTTAAAAAAAGTCCTTTGAAATCGTTAACAGAAAGTATATATAGCCGTGAGATGGCGTAAAACTGTTTGTGTCCGGTTATGGTCCATAGAGTAGGCTTTCGTGTGAAGTTAAAATATTTTGCCCATATTTGCCCCTCTTAAAGAAAATTGTATTTTTGTGTGAGCAAAATTGCGTAGAATATTGGATAATATCAAGGGTTTACAATTTTTGTTTTAGGTTCCAACATTAGCCTATCACACAAATTTTTATTTGAAAACCTTATTCAATCAGGTAAACGTTCAATTCGAAATAAAACTGTATTTTTGACCCAATATACTTGGTAAATCGGAAAAATTGTTCAAAACCAAAAATGCAAGATCTGCGTTTAAAAGTGGTTTATTTTGTATCCAGCTTTAAAAAAGGTGGTTGAGTTCGAAAAGTATCCGTGGTACCATTTGTCTCCTACCATGCACAAAATGCTAATTTATGGTAGTATTGTTATAATAAAAGCGCTTGTTCCTATAGGACATTTGAGACACAAGAGGCAAACAACAATTTAAATAAATATATATAGAGAGAACTTTTCACGCAAATACACAAGAGAAAAGACCAATGAAGATGTTCTTTGTCGACTCCTTATTTGATCTTCATATTTGTAACTAGTATGCATAAACCAATAAGCCGAAAATTCAATTTAGACTCATAGTTAAAGAGATGTTAGAAGCTCCATTTATCATTGACACTTCAAATTACCCGGACTCGTGCAGCGATGGATGACTCAAATCAGAACTAGTTTTATTTTTTCTTTAATTTTGTAATATAATTTGGTGTTTTCTGATTCACATATTCATATATACATAACAACATAGGTACATATTCACATATCCTAAAATCTTATTTTTCAATAAAAACTGCAAAAATATTGATGTAGGCTAAAATGGAATTGGGGTGTTTGGATCACCCAATACCGACATAAAAAGTATCCTATCTGCTATTCCATTCTCTGAGCCAAATTTTATCTAGATCCGTTCAACTACTCTGGCGTGATTGGGCAACAAACATCTATACCTTCACAAATCCATTCATCCAAACTTTAACATTTATAATATCACTAGGATTTATAAATATTTATTCTCAATATTTTAATAATTGTAATTTGAACTACTCAACATCCATTTTTCTTGAACAAAAATAAGTGAAAACGAGGAAAAATAATTTTTGCCAACTTTTCATATACTTGGCCACACTGTGATTCGGCCAAATCTTCGGCTTCGGTATATACTAGGCCGAAGTTTTGGTCGAAGCCGAAGAATTTTTTTTATTGATATCGAGAATCGTAGTTTTCTCCGAAAAAATTCAATTTTTGAATAAGATAAAATATTTTTTTTTGCACCCCACCTAAACCAAAAGTGTTCTGCCGCCCCTGCTTCTTGGAGGACGGCATTCTGTATTTCTACATTTTAAATTTTTGAAACAGGTATTGGCTTTCACGCACATGTTCTAGATACCAATTAATGTCTGAAAAATTCATTATTTGCGGGAATGCCCGAAAATAGTAATAGTAAATAACTACCGATGACGTAATCATCGTCAACACTCCCCTACCCACCATGTAATCTAAAATAAGCAAAACAAAGACTACCTTACCCCCCAATAGTACCTACGTAATACTAGAACGGAGAGTATTACGGAGAGTTGATAACAAATTTGAATGTTGTAAACAATTTAATGCTTCAGTCTTTTCCGAAATTTTCTGAGTTTTCCACCAAGAATTGTCTATAAATGGAACAAATCATTTTTCAATTTTTCGCTCTCACGGAATTGTCTGAGTTTTCCATCAAGAATTTTTGATAATGAACGAGCTGACCCGTGCCCAATATCTGTGTAATCTGATTGAAATGTCGGAATATAAATATCAAAGACAACTTTGATTTAAATAATAAACGCAGTAAGTCCATTAAGTTTTTATCTTTAGAATATCGCAGTACCACTATAAAAAGAGTTTAAAATCTACAAATTTTTGACAGTTCGAAAATAGTACTTTTACGGTTTTAAGAAATTTAAAATTTTTATCGACGTTCCCGAATTTCGCTCGCCCCTCCCCTTCCCGATCCTTATCCCCTCCTCCATCGGCTTTGTGCATTACACTGGCTGATGTCTCCCTATCCCCTGACTGTATAGTGTATCACTTCTGTCAGTACCTTGTTTCCTTCCTGGGACGCTTATGGCTCAATCGCTGTTCGTCTCTCCTTTTCCAAATCATATCCTCCACTTCAACGTCCCAATTGGGCTGGATTCAAGGTGTTATACGACCCGTGCCGATGATCAGCCAGGCTGAGGGCCCAATTTCTAAAAATAGCTCAGTCACTAACGGAGTATCCGGATACCAGGCGACCTCCGGATTAACTAGCCTTATCTGTGTATGCGAATCTCTGCGCAGATGGACCCCCCCTTTACTTCGCTTACTCGTGGGACCTTAATGCCAAAACAAAAACAAAAACAAAAACAAAAACAAAAACAAAAACAAAAAACAAAAATTCAAACCGGTGCCGGTATTCCATCTACACCGGGCGGCAGTTCGGCGGCAACGTCGGTGTCGGCTGTCGTTACACCTTTGCCAAACACAGGAGAAGGGATTGTGACAAGTCACTGCCCAACTTCGAGTGTGGTACAGGTTGTATCAACACCGGGCGACAGTTCGACGATAATGTCGGCTGTCGTTAATTCTGTGCCAAACATAGGAGAGGGGTCTGTGCCAAGTCATTGCCCAGCTTCTAGTGAGGTATAGGAGGTATCCCTGGCGAAAGCGCCTCCTCATGTCGGTAGTTCCACTACCAAAGGGAGTAAACCTCTCCAGGATGGTCCTAGTGGTAGTCTCCGTGGTGTTAGCGTCGTGAATAACGACCCTGCCTCCACTACGAAGACAGCCATCCAACTTAAGGTCCTCTATAAACAACGTCGCTATGCGATGAGATTGCTAAAATCCCCTGGTGCAACATTGGGGGATGGTAGTAATCCCATCCATAGCAAGAAGATTGAGTGGGCTAAATCCATCTTAGCCAAAACTAAGACCAGCTGCGACTCCACGTCAAAGCGACAAAGGTCTCTGGAGGAGTCCACTCCCATCCCTAAGAAACCCATAGTGCAGAACAGCAGCACTCCCAAAATTCCTAAAGTACCTCTCACTAAACCTTTTAGAACACAACAAAATCGTGGTTGCGGTCATTGACAGAAGCAATATTGATGGCGCGATTACCTCTGACCGTTGGCAGATGGTGAAACTGAAGCTCTCGGCTGGCTTTCTCAAAGTCATGCGAGCGCATCCGGGTCCACCACCTGTAACAAGCGATTAGGGTTGGCATCAAGTTCATGTCAAACTCATCGTTTGTAACGATCAGAGGTCGCGCGATCTATATACGCTTGCTGTCGGCATGCTGGCGAAGTTTGGCCAGGCGCAAAACTCGAGGTTGTTACAAAGGAAGATATTCCTTGCAGGCCGAGAGCTCGTGCTTGGATCCCGAAGATCGCGAAACTGGAGGAGCCGAAGGGTCATCGTTATCAATAAGGAATCTGCGGCCTCTCTGGCGCGAGACAAGGGAGTGATAAGATACGGGTTCGAGACGATTACTCTCCGCATATACAAAAAAGATGAGGTAGACGCTTTATGCGAGCCTCCACAACCCACTTCAGAAGCTGTGTCGCAAGACGTAGGGGGTCTTGGTGCTACTATCACCTTCCCATCCATGGATGTGGACGATGGTGTACCTAGGTCCTCTTCTGTCGCGGCACAATCTTCTTCCTCACACTCAGAAGCTGTGTCGCCAGACTTGGGGGGTCCCAGTGCTTTCATCACTTTCCCATCCTTGGATGGGGATGATGTTGTACCAGGGCCCTCTTCTGTCGCGGCACAGTCTTCTTCCAAAACCGTCAAAAGTTTATCCCTAATGGAGACTGATGACTCATCCAACAAAGTTCTCTCCAGTGAGGAAGAAGATGAACTGCTAGGTTCCTCTTCGTCCGATCTGGATGAACTGGATTTAACAGTGGTGGAGGTTGATCTGCCTAGTTGTAGCCAAAATGCTGCAAATAGTACAGATTAATCTCCAACACTCTATTAAGGCTTCGGCCTCCCTTCTTCTCCGCCTGTCAAAAACTGGGGAAGATGTCGTTCTCATCCAAGAGCCCTGGATTGTGAAATCCCTGGTTCGAGGATTGAGAACTCCTGGCTACTACGTCTTATATGTAACGGGAAAAGGTAAACCAAGGTCCTGCATACTAGAAAAACGTAGTCTAAATGTATTTTTACTCCCTAATTTCGGTAATAGACAACCATACCTACTGGCTGGTATCAGCGTATTTGGGCCATGACCACCAGGGCCCACTGCCTGGTACCACTCTGGAGAAGACGGTCGCTGAATCAACAAGACTCAAAACCAACATAATTATCGGTTGTGACGCCAATGCGCACCATACTATGTAGGGTAGTACCGATATCAATGACAGAGGTGAGTCTCTTTTTGATTACATTTTAACAACTAATCTGGTAGTAAGTAACGTTGGTAATGAACCAACCTTTGTTACTAAAAATCGACAAGAAGTTTTAGATATCACTCTTGTCTCGTTACATCTCTCGAATAAAGTACTGAATTGGAGAGTATCAAAGGAGCACTCGTTCTCCGATCATAGGTACATCCAATTCACTCTTATTGAAGAGTCCCCAAAACCGATCCATTTCCGGAATTATAGGAAAACAGATTGGCCAAAATAAAGAACAACTCTGAAAAGTCTGATTAAACCAGAACTTAATGATCCTCCCTTATGCGCTCTTGAACTCGATAAAAAAGTTGATGAGCTTACAGCAGCCCTCAATAAAGCTATGGAAACTGCCTGTCCCCTCACTACAGTACGGGGAAAGAGGAAACCACATTGGTGGGCTGCTGAACTAGAAACACTCAGGAAAGGTTGTAGAAGGCTTTTTAACCGTGCAAAAAAGTCTAGACACCTCCAAGATTGGGATTCCTATAAGGAATCCCTCAAAAAGTATAAACAAGAATTGGGAATAGCCAAAAGATCCTCATGGAGATCCTTCTGTAGCTCAATAGAAGAGTCCTCGGAGGCATCGCGGCTAAGGAAGATTCTCTCGACAAATCCAACCATGCCTAGTTGTCTCAAAAACTCAGATGGTACTTGGACTAACTCTTGCGAAGAAACGCTAAACCTGCTATTAGATACCCACTTCCCAGATAGCTCCAAATCCGTTAATACAATAAACCGTCCTGGATCGGGTATTAACTTAACATTTCCTCAAGGTCTTGTCACAAAAGAAAAATTGACATGGGCTCTGAAGAGCTTTAAACCTTATAAATCTCCAGGTCCAGATCAAATCATACCAGCTGAGCTACAACATACCATCGATATAACTCTGCCCATCATTGAGATGATGTTCAAAAGTTGTCTAGATCTGGCATATATACCTCAGCGATGGAGAGAGGTAAAGGTAGTATTCATTCCCAAGGCGGGCAAATGCTCGCATGTCAACCCTAAAGATCTAAGACCTATTAGTCTATCATCTTTCATTCTCAAAACGCTGGAACGATTGATTGATATCCATATACGTAATAGCATTGATAAGGGACTATCGATGTCTCAGCATGCTTACTGCAAAGGGAAATCGGTAGAAACAGCCTTGCATACTCTGGTAAGAACTATCGAATACTCCCTAGAGCAAAAGGAATATACTATGGTTGCCTTCCTGGATATTGAAGGTGCTTTCAACAACGTTGACACATCTGCTATCACTTCTGCTATGACGACCCTAAACGTCGAATACTCACTCTGTGAGCTGATTAATCTAATGCTTAAAAGCAGGATCATCAACTCTAAGATGGGGGATTTTTGTACGAAAAGGTCTGTCAGTAGAGGCACTCCTCAAGGTGGTGTTCTGTCCCCTCTCCTGTGGAACATAGTAGTTAACGAATTGCAAATATCCCTCGAGAGGGAAGGCTACAGAGTGATTGCGTATGCCGATGATGTTGCTATCGCCGTCACAGGAAAACATCCTAATACACTGAGAGATCTCCTCCAAAACGCACTCAATATGCTCACTAGATGGGCTGATCGCTGTGGACTTAGTATTAATCCTCAAAAAACAGACCTTGTCCTTTTTACACGGAAATACAAGATCCCAGTAATTGTACCCCCTTCAATAAAAGGTGTACCACTAATTTTTACCAATGAAGCCAAATATCTTGGTCTGATATTAGACAAAAAATTAAGTTGGAAGCCTAATATTCAGGAAAGAGTTAAGAAAGCCACAGTAGCTCTTTTCTCTTGCAAGAAAGCCATAGGAAGCAAATGGGGTTTTCAACCTCGCATAACCTATTGGCTATACACATCGGTCATTCGACCAATTCTCATGTACGGGGTTGCAGTATGGTGGACTGCACTGGAGAAAGTCACTTACTGCGACAAACTCAGCAGAGTTCAACGCACTGCATGTCTCTGCATAAGCGGGGCTTTGAGAACCACACCCTCAGCAGCGTTAGACACTCTTCTCCTTCTGGCACCCCTCGACATTTTTAGCAAACAAATGGCAGCGAGTACAGCTATAATACTCAACGCCTCATCTCAATGGACCAACAATAATGTAGGACACTCCATCATTTTGAATTCTTTCGGTTCTATACCAAAGTACATAGACTACACCATTCCAAAACCCCAATTTGGTAAAAACTTCCAGATATCCATTCCATCCAGAGAAGAATGGGAAGACAAAAAACTTCTGGATGACAAAGGCATTCATTTTCATACAGATGGATCCAAGACAAGTGATGGAGTTGGTAGTGGTGTGTACTCAGAAAAGCTTAATTTAAGGATCTCATTCCGCCTCCCCAATCATTGTAGCGTCTTCCAAGCGGAAATTTTAGCGATCAAAGAGGTTCTCTCCTGGCTAAGAGAAAACGTGATATCAACTTCTGATATCCGCATCTTCTCTGACAGTCAGGCTGCTATTAAATCTCTTGACGGTGTCTCAACCAAATCTCAAACGGCCCTCGATTGCCGATCGTCTCTGATGGAGATGGCGTAGCAATTTAACATTCACCTCTGTTGGGTGCCGGGTCACAGAGACATCAAAGGAAATTGTAGAGCCGATGAACTCGCTAAAAATGGAACCGTCATACCTATTTCACCTGAAAGGGAGAAGATAGGTATATCGATAGCTATATATGTAAACTTTTGCTAAAAGAAGCAGCTTTAACGATAACAAACTATAGGTGGCACAATTTACCAACGTGCGCAGCTATATACGAAACTCATATGGCCTTCACTGGACTTAAAGCGCTCTAAAGACTTGTTATCTCAAAGCAGACTTCATATTAGCTCCCTGATAGGTGTCCTTACGGGACACTGTCTTATAGGCAGACACGCAATACGACTTGGCGTAGCCTCAAATGACTTCTGCAGGAGCTGTATGGGTGAGGAAGAAGAGGAAACAATCTCTCACCTTGCTCTTTCACTAAGACGCAAACTTCATCTGGGAGAGTACTTTTATGATAACTTCGCTTTATAAAAAGCTCAAAATGGTTCGACTAGTAAGAAGTAATTCTCTAGATTCATGTGGTATCACAATGGGCCTTTTCTTTTGGCCTAAGTGTGTGGATTCTGAATCCGCAGCCACTGTAACCTAACCTAACCTAACCTTCCCGAATTTCCAGAGTTTTCCATACTGATCTTTCTCTATTTTTTGATTTGGTGAGCCATTCTGGAACAATTGCACACAAAATTTCATAGGATAATTCAAGTTTTCGAGCTATACCCGTTTTTTCCCGTTTTCCGTCTTTTCCGTAGGAGAGGTTCCAATTTGAAAGGAATCATCCTTGAATACATTTACATGTATAGAGAGATTTTATAAAATCTGGACTTCGACGAGATATTGACCCACGTAATATGCATGTTAGTGATTGGGGCTAGAGGGATCCCAACTTATTGCATCGTCATCGTCAGCAATAAAATGCAATTTTTATTTACATTCATAAAAGGTGAAGCTTTTTCAAAACAAAGAACATAAAACATTTTTTTCTGTTGCAAAATCAGTGCAGGAGTCACAAAAAAAAACTAAATTGCAGAGGGCTCTAGGTAGTTGTTTCAGATTTAAACCATTTAATTTTAAACATCTCAGAAGAAGTATGCCTCAGTCATAATACTTTAGTTTTATGGACCATACGTAGAACCATTTACGCTCAAGATTCCTTGCATCCAACATACAGCTTTAATTACAATTTGTAACACATTGAAACACAACCATTGCAATGATTTAGTCTTACTTACTTTGTAAAAGCCGGATTGCCGTTGTCTTTTTTACCTCCACTTTGCATGGAAGCTCCATAATGTTTTGCTTTTTTGATTCTTCATGACGTGTTGTAATATTGAGACGTGGTCTACTCAAAATGATTGAACTGATTTTTAGATTGAACAAAATCAAAGTTCTTCCGTTCATTCCGGACTGCTTTTACATAATGAATGCACCCCGTTTCGGTCTCGAAAATTCCGACATCGAGCCAGAAAAGGGTTATAATTATTATTTAAAAGTGTTAACAGCATTTCTGGAACATATCTACCTTTTAATGCTTTAATATATGTACGACGTCAGAATATCGATCACATTCTTGTCGGAGGAAATTCCAATGTTCGTTTTAAGTGAAAAGACACCAAACGCAAAATTGCCCACGTTAATGTATCTGGTACACATTTAACACTTAATATTTATAGGTCGGTAGGTATTTCTGAAAATTATGGGTACCTATTCAACACATTAAATATTTGAGATTGTATTGGCATGGCGATATTTCGGTTTTAACATTAACATATTTTTTAAAATTGATTTTGTAAAGAAGTCATTTTGTCTGAAGTTCCCCGTGCACGTGGCATGTTGATGCTGGATTTTTGTGTGTTGAAAGAAGTCAAATGTGTCCTTTTGCAAAAGTCAAATATGTCCCAACCCAAAGGTTCCTTACAACTTTTTTTTACATTTTTCTTAATAATTAATGATAGGTACACTTAAACAAACTCTATTTTATAAATTTTAAAGGAATGGAACTACATATATCATAATAATGTTTCAAAATAAAATTACTCTTTCAGAAATGTTGGTGGGAAATTGCATCAGACTTCTGTAAAACACAAAAACACATGTTACTCAGAGAAGAGTTGAAGCAGAACTGTCAGTGTTGACTGCATTTTTAAAAAAAGACGTCTTTTTCAATCCCAATATTTGTTTCTAAAAGGTTGCGATCACACTAAAAATCACAAAGTCAAATGTGCCCCAACGTCAAATGTACCAAAGTTAACCTTATTTCAATAAGGTATGTCTTAATAGTAAAATCGGTTCGTCGCTAGCCTACAACTTATAAACTTGTTGAAAAAAGAATGAGTGACAGAAATTAAGCAGAGATAGTTTATTTTAACATCAATTGACCAAGTTTCGTCACCTGAATTTGTTCTCAATATCGTTGTTTCCATTAAGAGCTAAAAGCGTAAAACTATTTAAAAGAAAAAAAAGTTGAAGATAAAAAACCGAAACATTTAAACATCTGTCTCTGTGCATCATAATCAAAATGTATACATACAAATCAGTCTTACCTTCCTTAAATACACAATACATGTTTCCAATGATTTATTTCCATATTTTTGTACTTTAAAACCTGCACTATAAAATATTCGTACACACATTTTCACCCATATTCACTATAATTCAGAACAATTTTCTAGGAATCGTCTACAATTCTACATTTTGTTTGCTTCAGAATTTTGTGTACAATTCTTTGAAGCAAAACAAGAGAATTCCCCTGAGACTACTTCTAATAAATCTTAAAAAGCAGAAAAATTCAAATTTTAAGGGACGACGTTCAGGATGTCCTAAAACAGCAAGCGACAGCGGATACAGAACATGCTTAATGCAAGCTATTTGCCTTGGACTCAGCCAAGCGATTGTTTTAAATGACTGTGATACCAACCCTCACAAACGGAAATTAGGTCAAAATTATTTTTAGTAGGGTAGAGACGGCACCCTTCGACACCTTAACAGAAAATACACAAAATCATAGTTTATTTTTTTTTTTTTCAAAAACTAATTTTTTTTTATTAAATTTATGATTTTATCAACATATTGGCGGACCCTTAGATTTTTAAAAAAATGTTTACTATTTTTTTTTATTTAAAAAAAAAGTAAAAAAATTGTCGAATGTGCCCCAGGGTGGGGCACCTTCGACAATGCGTGGGGCACCTTCGACAGCAATGCACATTCTTGAAAATTAATGCATTATAATGTTAGTTTTTTTAAATAAAAGTCATGATATAGTTTGATATAAGACTTCAATTCATTGTTAAATTATTTTTATATTAAAAAAAACAAATACTTTTAACAAAAAATAAATAAGTAGATTGGTATCAAAAACAGTAAAAAAAAAATAGATTCATAAGAAATATCATAAAATCACATAAATAAGACTCTAACGAACGTTAAGATTTTTTAAATCGATATTAAAGATACTCTTCCTTTGGGACCTTGATATGCCCGGAGGATGCGCCGGTTTTGGCATTTTTGCATAAATATCGCTCTGTCGGAGGTGCCCCAGATAAAAATGTCGAAGGTGCCCCACTTGATGTTTTTTTACTTTTTTTTTTTTATTATTTCCCAAAGAAAGATAAATCAAATTAGCTTTAAAAATTTAAATAAACACATAGTATTATATTTAAAAAACAACTTCACTGTTAGAAAAAATTAAAAACACGACTACGAAAATCTTAAGAACTTACCCTGAAAATTATAACACGTGGTCCAAAAAACTACTTTGCATCCTAACTTGGCGGGATTTGAAGCCAGACTGCTGAAATTTTTGACATATGTTTGGCATGCTTAAAGGCACATCCACAATTTTTTACAGAATTTTTAAAGGTCTACACACAGAGATAATAGCGATTGTCGAAGGTGCCCCACTGTCGAAGGGTGCCGTCTCTACCCTACCCATTTAAAGAATGTATGTTTGTGGTCATATATCTTTGTTTCCTCTGTGTGCTTGATGTTGGTGGTTTTTATTTTTTATTATTATTTTTATAATTATTGAAAGTCCTGGGCCCCTATTCCGGTTCTATGAAAAAATGAATTGATAAAATACTTTTCACAATACTTTTCATATAGGACTTTTTCTTTTTATCATTTCATTTTATTCAGCAACTTGATTCTCGTTTCACTTTGATAAAATCAGCTGAGTTTTTGCTGAATTTTCAATTTATCATTTGACCTGTAATTTTTACTCCAGACGCACGTACGTCATATTTGGATACTCAAAGATAAATTGAATCGAGTTTTAACTAAATACATAAGTTTATACCAAGCATTTTATTTTATTTCAAATTTAAGACAAGAACAAAAGGTGCGATGAGTATTGGTTTATAAACTCTTGGATGAAGGACGTAGAAACTCTGAAAGGGTAGCAAATGTTTGTACTAAGGCGATGTGTATATTTAACTATGCATTTCATTTTTAGGATGAGAACTTTCTGAAGAAATCTTAATTCGATAAGCATTTCCTTAAAATACCTTCATATCAGAATCATTTTGCATATTGTCACTTACTCGCTTTTTCTTCCTCGTTTCACCTTTCCGTAAAAGTGAATTTTATATTTTTACACTTTTCTACATTTTCGTTGCGAACTTTCCCTTGTTTTTGTCAAGTTGTAGCGTAAGCCTCTGTTATTATGTCGAATGTCAAGGTGGATAAACTCTGCCCTTTAAGACCAACGCATGTAAGAATTAAAAAATAAATTTTTTAAGATTATCAGATTAAGGATAAGACAAGATAACAACACATGTATTAAGTCAGCAGTTCATAACAGGTATTGCGATGAAAGGACGTGCGAGGGGCGCGTTGCTGTCTAATTACTTAATATTACTTTTTTCTTGATTTTTTTTAGAAAATAAGCTCATAACTGAGTAACGTTAGTGTGCTTCAGAATATTTAACTGATTTTCCACAAGATAAGAGCGATTGTTTTTTTTTTTTTTTAATTAAAGTTTTAGTTTTTACCAAATGTTTGCTCTGTAAGAATTTCGGGTAAATATTCAAATTGGATAATTAGTCAAAAGAGAACGAGGATGACACGGCAGATAGCATCCTGAGTTCATTTACAATAGAGATAGAGACATAATCATACACAAGTTGATTCTTTTTTGCTCAGGTATTCTTGTGTGTAAAGGAAATTGCTATTCCTGGATAAATCGGATTGGTATGCAAATATAACAACTTGACTGCAATCTCATTCAAAGTGAAGTAGGAGCTTTGATATAGAAGAGGTATAATGTATGAAGCTAGATTTAAGCTGGTTGATAGTTATATTTAAGGGAAAATGTGCCTGGGTATCTATAGGTTCTGACATAGAACATACAAAGTGAAAGGAAAGGAATATTGCTCAACAACTGTGAAGGACTTGTAAGCACTTGACTTTATTTCTGTATGATAACCAATCAACATAACGACGAGAGAAGCATATAAAAAAGATGGAGTTGAAATGAAATTGCGAAATCCTAGTCAATTTTTTTTTGGGTGAAAAGTGGAGCGCATTCATCAGAAGCAGAAGAATGAAGTTTCAAGGAGTAAGTAACAGTTTCCCCTTTTGATATGCATAGCATATGTATGGAGTATAGTATAGGTATATGAATAAAGTGCATATCAACACAGTCAGAAGTAGTAAATTTATTCTGTGTATATATCGGGGTTTGTGGGCCCTTTGTATGAGTAAAATATTGCAAAGTTTCAAAAACATAAAAATTAAGAATAATCATCAATTTTAACTAACTTTAAATAACCCTTACGGTTTAGTTTTAGTTTTTCCATTAGGGTATTAAGCCCAAAGTAAGAATGAATAAACAAGAAGCGTTAAAATTGCTTACTATCGATTACAATTTTCAAATAATATGTAAGATCGTTATACATTAATTACTTGTTTGATCTAAAGCTTTGTACCTACGTGAAATCGCATCAAATATTTTCTTCTGATGTTTCGTTAGCAAACGTAACACTAAAGTTCAAGATAAAATGAATTAGAAAAATCCCTAATAGGTGGCAGTGCAGCTGCAAATTTCTTTTCTAACATGAATTTAGCAACTAAACGTGGCAAATGTGCTAAATAATAATCTAAAAATAATTTAAAAAGTTTGGTCAAAATCCAACCAGTGAAAAGGTTAGGTTAGGTTAGATTATGTATACTGACAATTGGTTTTGTTACCGTCACACTTAGATCAATGTAGATCCCTTGTGATACCCTGAAGTATTGTAAGTTTTGAAAAAGTGTTCTATGATTGTTCGAGCCTCGAGCCATTTGGTGGATTTGCCAAAGTTCAGTAGGCGATTGCCTGGGAGTTCAGACAGTTCTTCTAGTTCATTAAAGAAATAGTTGCCAGAGTTTCCTGGTGTTACCGCAAGTTTCTAGGCGTAAATATCTATCATTTGCTTTTTGAATGATATTTTTACTAATGTTTCGTTTTAATTCGCGTTGAGGTATTCTGATATTATGTTCTATGAGAGAGGGATCAAGTACTGAGCCTTCTTTTGCAAGCTCATCCGCTTGCTTTCGTTTCCCGGCACACATCACTGTGACCGGGGACCCAGCAGAGTCTTACGTTATGCTATGCTGCATACCAAGAACCCTTACCTCTTCGCGACAGCAAGAAACAAGCTTTGACTTAATTTGAGTGGCAGAGATCGCTTTTATTGCTGCCTGGCTATCAATGAAAAGGTGATATCAGCGTGTGATATAGCAATCATGGATATTTGGTTAGCAGCCAGCGTTTTTCACTGCCAAGATCTCGGCTTGGAAGACACTGCTATGGTCGGGGAGTCTGAATGAACTGACAAGGTTTAGAATTTCTGAGTAGAAACCTGCCCCTACTCCAGTAATCATTTTCGAACCATCAGTAAAGATGGTAAAATTCGATTCATTAGTGTAAGGGAAACTGTTTTTGCAATCTTCTCTATGAGGGAAGATGGTAATAAAGGTTTTATTGAAGTCTTAATAAGGGAACCAGTGGAAAAGATTTTTCCAAATTTGTATAAAAGAACAATGAATTTGTGTAAGAAGTGTCCACAGAAAAAAGTTATATTACATTTTTGTTGAAAATCATTGATTTGTGGGCCATACCTACTTTTAATAAAGATATTTTTTAAATTTGTTTCTGGCTTACAAAAATAAACCCTTAAAATTTCATCTGAATTCAAAATACAGATTTTTATGAGATCGGAATTAAACAAAATGATTGGTACGGAAATCCATGGTCTGCGTATAACGTTTTTTTTTTTTTTAATTATTTTTTCACGCAAAAAATAACTATGTCAATTTCATCCCCATCGCCCTAGCCGTTCTATAATCATTAAATATTTAATTAAAATGAAATTTCTTAAATTTGATCTGACTTATATTTATCGTATTTACATTAATAATGAATGAGAATATTTGTTGAACAATATAAATGAGCATTAAACGAAAAAATTCTACTCATTGTAACCAAGTTCCTTAGACTCTAGATTTGAGTTCAATTTTTCAATTCACATGTTTTTTGGTATTTTCCGATAAAATCGTGTGACGTGTGTATAATTCCTCACTTATAGTACAGCCCAAACTAGATGCATTTATAGGCGCAGGGACATTGGTCCCGAAGTCACAAGTCCCGAAAATGGCTTTCGGAAATAATGATATACTATGGTGGGTCATAAGTGCCAAATTAGATTTTGGGACTATTAACCCACTATGGTGGGTCAGTAGTCCCAAATTTATTTTGTCTTCTTTGGGACAAAAGTCCCAAATGATAAAAAATATGTTTTATGAAAATCACTTAATTTATTTGTAGGCGCAGGGACATAAGTCCCAAATTTTGTGTTTGGGCCTTGTGTCCCACCCAAGTGGGACATAACAACCAAATTGAGTTTGGGATTTAAGTCCCACCCAAGTGGGTCATAAGGCCCAAAAAAAAAGTTGGGCCTTATGTCCCACATATAATGTACATGTATGTATTGCTTAACGATAAAACTAGTAGTATTTCAATACCAGAAAAGAAACGTAAATACTTAGGAAAATCTGCACCTGGTTCAAACTAGTTTTTTAATATCTTCCAAAGTACCCTTTGTGTTCGAAATTAATGGCACTGTTACTTCAAATTTTGAGAAAAAATTCTGCATATATTCAAACCTTTTAATAACATAAATCAAAGTTATAAGATTTTAGACAAGTATACAAATTTTGCTAGCACAAATATATATGTATGCATCAAACTTTTTTTTTGAAAATATGAGAACAGGGACTTGCATATAAAATTTAAGTTTTAGAGACTTTATAAAATTAAAGCTAAAAAATCGCGCAATTTTCAAATCTTATAACTTTCTTTTCTCCACCATTTGTTCCAAAAATCCAAGAAATATAGAGCTATTACCTTGCCACCATTTTTAAATATGTAATAAATATTTTTAAACGTTAAAGCAGAGGAGAGAGAGATACTTCAAAATAATTAATCATTTATAATAAGAAAACCTTCTTAAATTATCTTATTTCCTTTTGTGTGTTTTTTTTTTTAATTTTTAAATACATAAAACTAGAATAAAATTATTAATTTTCATATTTACTATTTTTTTATTCAAACTATTTTTTTTAAATTTGGGTCTTATGTCCCACTTTCAAGAAAAAAAAATTGGGACTTAGTAGGACCTACTTGGGTGGGACATAAATTCCAAACTCAACAAAAATTTGGGACTTATGTCCCTGGGACTTATGTCCCTGCGCCTTATTTGTACTCGTCAATATTATGTGTAAAAAAAATGATTATGGAAAATATAAAACAAATAACTTTTCGTGTACCTATGTATAAACATTAAACATAACAACTACAAAAAACTCTTATAAATGAATAGAACTATCTTTTATTTACTATTTGTCTACAAAATGAACAGAGCAATCAATTTTTCAAAGCTGTTGATGTTGACGTTTCCTTTAATTTGGAAAAGCAACCACCACAAATATTGTAATGCATACTAGTGTCTGGAGAGCAGATGCTGCATTTCAATGATTCATTTTAAGCATCTTTTTCACTTTCGTCTAAGGATGATGACGATCCGGAATATTCAAGATCGATTTGGTTTGATTGGCACCGAAGCGAGCGGAAAAAATTTTGCCCAAAAGAGAATCAATTTGGGGTGTGAAAACAAAAAAATTCGCGCGAATTATAAAATTCGGCACTTATGACCCACCATATAGTGGGTCATTAGTCCCGAAAACCATTTTCGGGACTTCTGACTTCGGGACCAGTTTCCGTGCACCGCATTTATACACAATACCTACTGAAAATGATTTTGTTGGTAAACCAAAATTCACGTTGATTTTTTTTTAATTACATGTGGCTACCCATTCTAGGCCAACTGGGACGTAGCCCTAGGGATCAACGCAAAAATTTCAAATTCAAATAATATTCTTTTCGAAACAACCAAAAAGAGTACACCAATGGTGGGCATTTGAGTAATTGAACATTTTCTACCTATTTAACTATAGGTACATATTACATTTAATAATAAAAATTAATAACATTATTGGTGTTGGTTTGATACTTAAATTCAACTGAATTGAACACTAAGTGCCAGTTGTACAAATTGAGGGTTAACTCACGGATCAGCTGAACTCGAGTTAACTCTTGAACCAGGTTCAACTTTGAATGGGTTGTACAGTTGTGGATCAAAAGAGAGTCAGCTGAACCGTAGTTCAGGTCTATTTACATGAAAATTTAAGTATATATATACCTAATGTCACCGTCAGTTGTCAAATCAAATAAAACGAAAGTGACATGTGTAACAAAAAAAAAGAAAAACATGACAGCTGTGCAATCATTTCCTTATTTATTTGTTTACCGATGTTATAAAGAGTCGAATTCAAGTGAATAACTCAAAGCGCAGTATGTCCTCCGTGGGTTTACATATTGTTCGAACTGAAGGCTGCCTCGCACTCTACAATGGTCTCCTGCCGTCAGTATTACGGACAATACCTGCCACAGCGACGCTCTTCATAGTTTATGAATACACGAAGAAGGTTCTCGAGGGGAGGCACAGGATTTATGAACAAGAAAATTAAAGCATCGATTTTTTTACAAACGAAAATGGTTTTGGTTTATTGACAAGCAACACTTTTGTTATAAGCAAAAAGCTGCTAGCTTTCGTTTCATGTTGTGCTGACGGTCCTTGTGATTTTCCAATACCCGCCACTCGTGCCAGTAGAGCTGCGAAGTAGAAAAATGATGGGAAATCTTATAACGAGTGTTGTTTGGTTTTCTTACAAGACATGACTTGTGTCCAAGCAATTCCAGTTGCTTCATCTTCATCTCAAACGATCCAGTCGGTCTGTTCTTGTCTCGAACGGCATTGTTCCATCCTCCAACCGCGATGGCAACGGTAACAATATTCGGATCATCCGCCAGGTCGCCCAACATGTCCTTTCTCGTCAGAATTGCACCTAAACTCGATAAAATTCAATTATCTCTCGAAAATCCAAGAAAAAAACATACCAATGTAGTCTTCCGGACAGTCTGGCGAAAACGGAATCGCTTTCTTCTTCACCGTGTCGAAGCACAAGACCACATCGGGTCGCTCATAGTGCGGCAGAATGTGCTTGAACGTGCTCGTCCTCATGACTTCATCGACTGTATCTTTGATTTCCAACAAAATCCGATCAGTTGTGCTGAGTTTGAACTTGGAACTACGTTGGGGCATGTAGTGAGTCATCAGTCGTCCCATTGTGTTGCGATACTTATCCGGCAGTTGATTACCCTTGTAAGTGTCTTTGAGGTTAATTTTGGCAAAAGCATCCAAACAGAACAATTCCCTACCGAGTCGTATGTTCGTGTCGTAGGCATGTTTTATGAATTTAACATCGAGCACCGTGCTTATCAGTTCGTCATCATGGAACCCGCAGAGGGTCATGAAGTGGACAAGATTTGATAAGCAACGCGGGTGTGACACGCATTCCGGAACGTTCTCTTTGACTCTAGAGATGATCTTTGAACAGAGTTCCTTTTCCAGCCCCTTTGGGCTTTTGTAGTTAAACAACGATATCACATGGCATATTCTTTCCATGTCCTTGATTCTCGTTGAGTCTATTTCGCTGAGAAATCGTTCGAGTATGAGTTCAAGAACTTCCTCGTGACATGTTTGGATATCACTACCCAGCAGTGCTATATGCAGACAGCTGAGAAGTGATACTCGCTTGATTTGTCCCTGAAGACAGTTGAGCAGTTCCATGAGCAAGCCAACTTGCGGCAGTTTGGAGGAGTACCGCAGGACCTTCAAGATCGCAACGAGTGTAATGTCTTTCACATTTGCCTCGGGTTATCGTTTGATTTGCCCTCTTCCCACTTTGCACAGTAGTCGGCGTATACGTCGCCGACTTATTCCAAGATGCCATTTCGTTTCTTCTTTTCGATTTGGTATCTAAAAAGGAAAAACAATTTCAATTGTAAATGAAAAGAAAGCAAAACTTGGAGTCCAAACCTTTGCTGCACTTTCATTCCCAGATTCTTATACAATTGTCCTACAGTCGGACTGTAGGTCTCAGAACCTTCGGCTAGCATGCGAATCTCTTTCAAAAGAATGTACACATAATTTTTGCTGTCGATGATCTTCAGATATGTGTAGTATGTCATATTGCCCTGTGAGTTGTAGCGAATCTATGCTCGCAGAGTGTTCAAGTCCCGATTGACTGCGGCGTTTATTTGCGATCTCCAGATTGTGTAGAGTTCTTCCATTTTCTCGCGCTGAAAACGAAATGGCACCTTCAAGCTCGATGCTCAACTGTTTTCTGGCCATTTGTTGGAGTTGTTCTTTGGTGAAGCCTTCTTTCGGTCTGATCATGGGACTCCTCGCACTTGATTCGTCATAAAGAGAAGGTTCGTTCAATTTATTTAGAAGCACATTGTTGTAGTCGAGATTTGGAGGAGTATATTGAGGCACAAAATCGGGCTGAACTCTTCGAATCGCATCCAGAGCTATGTCTTTTTGGTCGTATTCAAAGCTTGTTTGCCATCCGCAGTGACTGTCAATCTAATGAAATAGAACAAAATTGAATCAACTTCATTGTTTTTCTAAGCATTGGAAAATTGCAATACTTTTCAGCTTCGATTATCTTATCTAGTCGAGGTAGAATCTGTTCAGGCGATAAAGGAGCAAACCGAAACCGTGTGCATCTTGATTGAACGGCTGGAATGATTTTGCTGAGATAATTGCAAATAACACAGAAACGAACATGCTCTGTGTATTTTTCAACAACTAAAAATGGTTCAATCAGTTTTAGAAGCAACAGGAAAGGAGAAATATGAAGGCTTACTCCTCCTCAAAGCATTCTGAGCATCATTTGTCATGGCATCGGCTTCATCCAAAATAATCAACTTGAATGTTCCACTGAAAATCGTTCGTGTTGAAGCGAAATTAAGAATTTACCCTCGAACAATGTTTATGCCACGAGCCACGATCATCGGAAGCATTCAATTCCAGAACCATGGATTTAAATTGTGCCGGCGTGTAAAGTTGTTTGGCACATGCCAGAATTGTACTTGTTTTACCTGTTCCCGGTGGGCCATAGAAGAGAAGTTGGGGCAATTGTTTCTTTTCAATAAATCGATTAACTAGAATTGTATTTATTTGTTTAATTTCGGAAAAAAAGAGTTCAATTGATTGGATTTACTTGTGGAAACGATTTCATCGTGGGATATGAGGTCGTCTAGTTTTGCCGGGCGGTATTTTTCAACCCTTTTGTGAATGCAAATCTTTTAATGTCAAGAGACATGTAATTGGAAATGAAGGCAGAATCTTACTAAGGCATTCTTGAAGTTTTTTCTGCATCGGTTAGCATGTTTTAAAAAACGTTTTAATTCGAGATTCAACTGAATATTTAAAAAAACACAATTTTATTGAACAAAACAACCGAAATGTAAATTTGACAGATAAATGGCACTCTGGGCCACAGATGAGTGAAAAGGGAGATGGGAAACCAAGCTGTCAAAATGACATTGTCTACAAGCTGCGGTCAAAGTTTACTGAAAGAGTATGTGTGTTTTTACCAATACTATCTCAGTAAACTTCGACATACCACCTGATTTTTGTTGGTTTTTTCTAGCAAAGTGAGATAGCAACATTTTTCGCACTAAAAATTACCTGATCCATGGCTGAACCACAGCTAACCCCCCAAAATCTGTGGGTAACTTCTGATCATGGTTCAACAGTGGGTTAAGACCTGAACCTCGATTGTACAACAGTCATTTTGAGTTGAACCGAGTTCAAACGTTGATCCGAGGATGAACCACGTTTGTACAACTGGCCCTTAATAATGTACGAGAAACTGATTCTTTTGTAAAAAAAATCTATTGTTCTTGCAGTAAGATCTATTTTAATTTTTTTTAAATTGCAAATAAAAAACTAATAAAGGCTTAAAACAAATTCTATTCGGAATGAATGGAAATTCCTTATTCCCTTATATGGAATTCATAATATCAAAAATTAAAAGACTACCTATATCCTGTGGTTTGATTCCCAATATAAAAAATATCTTCGATTGTTTTTATGTATTTCAACAGACCGTAACAAGTTTACAACTAAACAAACTATGAAAATGAATATCATTTATCATTTATAATTTTTGACACACATAAACAAAACTAATAAAAGAAATTAAAACAATAAACAAATTTCAAAATTACATATTTTCAATTTCACTGACACTCAATGTGAAAGTTTCCCACCAAAACATCAAAACAGCTCGTGGAATGCACTTTTATTTTGCAAGGCTAATGTGTATTTGGCATTTGATGATTTTTGAATGTGACAAAGATCTGCAAAATTATATTTTAAATTGAAGAGAAATGCAGTGTGAAAATAATTTTTTGGCATAGTACATTAGATTAAGAAAAAAAAAATAAAATATAGTCGGGGAATTGTTTAAATTGAAGATTTTTCTGTCAAGTTTGAAATCATTTACATAGGTAGGTATACTAAATTAAAATTTCTTAAGATTATTTATTTATAATGTTTATACGCTGTCGAATGTTTATGTGCTGAGAATCTTTAAAGATATATAAAACAAAAAACAAAAAAAGAGGAAATTATATGCTGAATAATAATTTGAATGTAAACGTTGCATTTCAAAATGTTTGATTGCAATAATTTGATCACATGTCATATGATGACTGATTGTTATTGGCATTTATAGCTTTCAAACAAAACAAACGACATTGACGAGCCTGGCGGCAAACAAAGTAATTTTTTTTGGTCGTATCCTAGGAAACAAATATTTTGATAAATAATTAAGAGAAAAGAAATTTTGCAGCTTTTCTACTGAAAAACAATAAATGGGCTTATGCTAAAAGAAACTGCTATGGTCTGTCTCTTTAAAGACATTTCTTGTCACCAACGATATTTTGAGAGTGAAGATAGTGAAAATCTTTAATTTCCCGTTAAATTTATTTTGCAGTACAAAGTTTAAGAGTCAACAAGAATTCACAAACTATATAAGCTAGTGTGTTGGCATTTTACTTGCCACAATATCGTGTAGTAAGAGATCTACAGATGAGATGCTTACATTATTTTCGCTTATGATATTGTAATAGAGGAAAAAATGATTTTTTTTAAAAATAACTCAGTCGGAAGCTAAACTTCTTCCTTCCAAAAATATGGATTTACAATAATGTCTGCAGAATTAGTAATTGCAAATTATACTAAGGAATCATGTGTTAACGTTAAGTAAAAATACATAATGTTTGTTTTGGATCGATTTCAAGAATAAATATTGAGAACATTTCAAAGGCTATTGCCGATTAATTCACTTTATTGTGGGAGCGAAAAGAAAAGTGATTTATTGCCAATAAAATTTTCATATGAATGACAACATTGATTTATATTTATTGAAATAGTTTGGTAAGACTTCGTTAAATAATGTGAAAATATTTGCTTGTTTATCGCCTTAAAGGTGGTTTAGTGTTTTTGGAACTGTAAATGCAGTGTTTTTTTTCAATTAAAATTATTTGCTGACACAAGTAGTTTTGACAGTGAACAAGAATGCAGATTTTTATTATTTTACGTATAGCTAGAAATTATTATTCATTTAAACTTATTCATGTTTCTTGAATGATAAACTATAGAATTAATATAATTGATTACACTATGTAACAAAAATAAAAAATTTCTCAGTCCTTGAGATGTAATTGTTATTTCCTAGTCTGTTATGTCTTAAAAGTATGGAAACCACCTGATATTCCTCGGAAACTTTGCTTTTGTGACCAGGACAATGAGATTCATTAACCAGAACCACCAGACTTTCGACCAGCTCCACGTAGTTTGCGGCTTTGTGATTGCCTAGGAATCCCTGTACCACTGACATAAAACTCATCCAAGCAGCTTTCTCAACACGAGTGAGCTTCTTGGGGAATTCCTCACATTCGAAGATTTTCTTTTTTTGTGTTCCAACGAAGATAACGGCTGTAACTTTCGCCTCAGAGAGCTTAGGGAACAAGTCTTGTAGGTACTTGAACGCTGAAGAATTTTTGTCGAGAGCTTTGACGAATTGCTTTATAAGACCCAGTTTGATGTGGAGTGGTGGCATTAGTACCTTCTGGTGGTCCACCAAGGGCTCCCACTTGACGTTGTTCCTTCCCACTGTGAATTCAGTTCGTTGTGGCCATTCACGCTTACTGTAGTGTGCACTGTCGGTCGTTCCTGCTGTCCCACAGGCAAAGAAAGCAAGGAAACTTGGTGTAACCGCCTTGCAGGCCCATTAAGAATGTCACTATTTTGAAATCTCCGATCACTTCCCAGCCATATTGCTCATACTTCAATGCGTTCAGTAATTTCTTGACATTGTTGTAGTTCTCTTTGAAAGATACTGAATGCGCCAGAGGAAGAGACGGATACTTGTTGCCATTGTGAAGCAACACGGCTTTGAGACTCTTGCGTGAGCTGTCAATGAAGAGGCGCCACTCTTTTGGGTCTAAATCAATTCCGATTTCCTCGAACAGGACCGGTCACGTCGTGGCAGAAGCAGAGCCCATCTTCGCTGATGAAGAAGTTGGAAAAAAGTTCGTGACGCTTCCTCTGACATGAGACTTTAACACTAGGATCCAGCAAATTTCACTGCATCAGTCTGGACGTCAAAAGTTCAGCATTGGACTTGGTGAGACCAAGATCTCTGATCAAATCATTCATGTCCTTTTGGTTGGGATAGTATGGGTTTCTGTTATCAGCTAGTAAATTAAATCCTTCACCTTCATTGTCTTCCTCACTCTTGGAATCAGGGCTCTCACAGGAAGACACCTGCTCTTTCTCTGGAGGAGTAGGAACGGGGAGGCCAGAGCTGTGTGGAACTGGAGCCATGGATGAAGGAATGTCAGGATACATGATTGGACTTGCTTTTTTTGCCAGTCTGACGTTTGGAAGGGTCCACCATGCAGAAAAAGCAGTTGCTTGAATGGTCAGTGGGTTCTCTCCAAACTCTTGGCAAAGCAAACTTCATAGCTCTCTTTTCCCCTCTGTACCATCCTGCAAAATCTCTAATGTAGTGTGTACTGCATCTAGGGTTTAACCAATGTTTGTAAAATAGTTTTCAAATGCATTCTTCAATTGGTATGCTTTCTTGAACATGTACTGTACATACAATATATAAGTATTGGCGATAACGTATTTTTCAAAAAAGCGCTGCCATGGTCACAAAAGCAAAGTTATCTTGGGACAATAGCTGTTCTCTATACTTTTGCGACCTAACTGACTAGGAAATAACAATTACAACCCAGGGACAAAAATCTTGTTACATAGTGTTATATGTATACAGTCTTGGTTAAGGGAAATTGTAGTATTAATGACATTTCAGCCAAAAACTACAAGTAGTATCGACAAAGACTTTAGAAATCTTAGAAATACACTGTGCCCTTATGGTTGAAAAACAAATGAAAAATGCGCAAATCATACAAATTAGATGTGTACATAGTTATGTGTTGTGTACTTATGTAAAAAAAAGAAATATATATGAAAAAGTATTTTTAATTGAAGATGTCTTTATTTGATTCTGCGGTTTTGCTTCGGGAAGATTGACAAACTTAAAGATTGTACATATGTCATTAAAAATGTTATGGCTATAGAAAACGGATCAAAATAAAATTTTGAAACAGTTATAAAGTTGAGATATGCAAAGATAGATTTTAAAATGCATAAGGAGTTATTTTTGTATATTAATGCATATATTATTAAGCTTTTGCCCGCGCTTCATCGCGCCGTCTAATTAAAATAAGTAATTTAAGTAACTTATTTCGTATTCAATATTTTTTTTTTTCAATCAATATGCTACATGAATACAAAGTAAGGGTAGGTACTGGTACTGCGAGATATTAAAAATTTGTGCCGTTTGTGCATTAACCTTTTCAATAAATAAATGATTGATTATTTTTTTAGCTTTGTTATTCATACATAAAATTTCCTTACTTCAAAATAGAATGGCGCAAATTTTCAGTCTGCCCTCGTTTAAGCAATAAAGTCTACTCTACTTAAAGCACTCCTAACTTTTTCTTATTTTTAAACACTTTAAACATGTCTTAACATGAATTAGTGAAATGTCATTTTACGCTTGCAGTTCTTATCAGTACTTATAACATTTATCTCCCCAAAATAGGAAAAAATGTGATTATTTAGTGTTTGTATATTTAGTTCTTATAAATGTTATGTTGTGAAAATGTGTTTAAATAAATATCGAAATGATGTTCCAATTTGTTTTGTTTGTATTTGTGATAGTGAAGGTGGAATAGTGTGCTCTGAAATGGAATAAAAATATTCCTTAAAAACAGGAATAAATTTCCCTACTGATTTTCATCAAATTCTACAAATGGATTTGCACGAATTTGATTAACTCTTTGCTTTCTTATGATTTCAAAATCTTCGAAAATCTCAAAATCTGCAAAATTTGCTTCCTCATCAAACATTTTTTTGTATTTAATGACAAACTTAAAAATAAAACTATACTTTAAAAATTTAAACGAATGATTTCTCCCTTTTAAAGTTAGACGACAACTTTAACGAAGAAGTATACTTTAAGTCGTTTAAAAATGAGATAAATTCGACCCTGAATCTAAAATTTGTTTTTAGAGTCGACTCCTATTTTAAAGTGGATTAAAAGTAGAGCTTAAATGTTTCAAAATTTGCGCCAATAAGTTTAAATACCTACATATCTTAAGAAAATTTCACTGTGAGGTGAATTATATTTAATTAATTTTTAAAATAAAATTTCTTCAGTAAGGTTGAATACTGTTTTTTTTTATCCAGCTATAAACAGTCAGAAACTCCATAAACCGTACTATACGGATACTAAAAAAATATAATTTTTTTTAAATTTTATTTTTAATTTTTTTTTGAATTTTTTTACAACAATTAACAATTGTTAACTATAAAATTAGTAAATAATAGCAAAAAACCAAATAATAGGACAACCAGACTGAGTCAGCGTCTCCACTTTTGGTATTTTAACCTAAAAACCCAAAAACTTTGAACTGCTGGCAATAAGTAATTGGGATGTCTTGGGATCTGATTTTTTTTGTAGAATAGTTTTTAATATGTGTTTCTTTACAATATTATGGGAATTTTGTAGTGACCTCTCCAAATCGTATATATATGAAACACTTTTGAGCAGGCTCCAGGTCAACCTGGAGTGATAACCAAATTCAAACTATTTTTAGAGGGACGGAAATATAATAAGAAGGGTTAAAAGGGTGGAGGACTATTCCTACAACTGTCTTTTTACTCATAGAGTCAATAGTTTTTCCCTTTTAAAAGTTTAATTGTTTTCAATTTTGTCCCCGTAAATGTTGCAAATCCATGTATGTGCAACGTCTATTAAGTTGGCAAACCAATATGATATATGAGCACAAACGATTGGGACTTTTACGATAATAATGTGCTCTTTGAGTGCTAATTATGTGTGAAGTTCGTGATTTTTGTGCTGATAGATTTTTTTTATATATATAAAATTATGCCACCTTAACCGAATTCAATGGGGTCATGGGGCATATGCATAAGAATCACGTATTTACTAGTAGTAAATACTTCAAGTAGATACGAGATCAACAAGTAAAAGATCAGATTTGTAGTATTTACTCCATTTGGTATGCATAAAATAAATTAAATGCTAGTCAGCATTTTCTAGTAATAAATACTAGATTCATCCAAGTAAAAACTACATATTCATCGGAAAACTCAGGCATTTACTAACAGCAATTGAAAAAAAAATGGAGCACTTTTGTATGTAATTTGCTGTAAGACTTCTTCTTGTTCGAGATTGGGTTTTTATAAATGGTGTTATTAACCAAGGGGCGATCCCATATCCCTCATCTCTCAAAAGAACTGTGTAATCAATCTAAAAGAAATTCATAATGCTGCCGCAAACATTTTATTGGTCCATTTAGGAATAATTCTTTCATACATTTTTTGGGTAACCGTTTTTTAAACATTTTCCACTTATTCTTGGCCCATATTGGGCAAAGCGTAATGTTATAATAGCCGTAGACTTTTCTCGATAAATAGACTTTTGAACACAAACAAAAAATTACAAATCGAACCAGTAGTTCCTGCGATAAGCGCATTCAAACAAACAAATTCTTCAGGTTTATAATATAAGTGTAGATTTAAAAAAATGTTTTCTATGAATAGTTATAATTGACTAATCCATTCAACATTTTCTTTTTCAAAGCGGTAAAGCATTTTGAAATTATTCTTGCTGGAAATCTTCGTTCTTTGCAAACTTTTTCTTTATTAATGTGAAAAAACGCGGCCATTTTACAAGAATATTGAAACGGTCGCCTTGAAAGTTGATTTGCAAATGAAAATATTCGTTTCAAACACCAAAAGTATTTATAAGCAAATGTTCAAGTTGCTTTTTAGGAACTTCTAAAAATTGAAGTAAATACTATTAGTGAAAGGTTTTTATGCATACCACTTTAAGTATTTGCTACCAAAATTCATCGATACCCAGTAAATACTTTTTCTTCTAGTAAAAGCTTTTGTTCAAGTACCTATCTACTTGAAGTTTATGCATACGAAAAAAAGTAAATACTATCAAAATTGACTAGTAAAAGCATTTACTATCGTTTATGCATATGGCTCATTAACTCGGCTTACTCATCGTCGTCATTAACAAAAACTCTACTGTCTACTCTGTTGCTAAAAATAACAAGATAACAATTGATACACAAAACGTAAGGTTCTCATATTGATTTGCCACTTAATAGACGTGAGTATTCACGGTCTAGAAATCTGATATCAACGTGTTACTGAATTAAATAAACATGCGTACAGAGAGAAGTAATTATTTTCTTAATATTTCACTTAAATCTTAAAAAGAAGGGTTTGATGTTCGAAAAAGCGTAGAAATCCATCCTTTTACCATTTTCAAATTTTTTTTTTCTTTTTCAAATTACGTCGCCCCAGCCTATTGCCTAAGCTTTTGTCGAAATTTGTGCAAATCATTCGGCAAACTGCAGATGCCTTTTAATGAGGTCAACATATACTTACGATAAATCGAAACTGTGTGAAACACCTAACCCATGTGATTTACCGGTATTTAAACCAACTATACAATTAACGCCTTATTTTTTTACACGCTATCAGAATTGGACGTATGGGCTCATAGCAAGCACCATTTTACGACCAATGGTTTGCCAACACAGAAACTGTGTTATACCACTACTGGCTCATCACTTAGTGTGGTGTAACGAAGCAATAACAAATAACGCAGGACACACAAATAATTAACATAAATAAACAAAAAACATGAAAAAATTAACATAAAACATTTAAGAAAGTGGAACACTGGTTTTTAAAATTATTTTAAGTTGAGTTTTACTTAAATTAAAATCAAAATGTTTTGAGTTCCAGTTCATAAGCTTACCCATACGTGTCTTATATGCGGTACCAGACAGACTGTAAAACACTGCTCAGCATTTATAATAACAGTATAAAAATAAAGATTAGATTTTGTATTGTCTTGAGTCACAAAAAAAAAACAATTTTTTTTCGTATGAATGCAAGAAAATTAAAACCTTACAATGGACCAATTATTCATTGTGTTTTTCCTTCTCTCTTTCTAGGTTAGTACAATGGAGATGTTACACTTATTTTCAAAAACCAATCGGAGTTAAGAAATATATAAGGTAATAATGTATATTACTAGGTATATATTATAAGGAAATAAAGAAATAAGTTCGATATAAATGAAAATGGGGCTACCGGTACTCAACAAAATAAAAACTAAGATAAGAACTCAAATCATATTATGCTATATTTATATACATAGATATCCTTAATTTTTAATAAGTAATATTAAAAAGAATAAAATTGTAAAAACGCAAAAAATTTAACAGAGTTTGTGAGGCCGTGAATAAATGAACAAACAAACAATATGAATTTATAAAAATTTTATTGATATAATTTTATTTGTTGATTAAGAAAAGGAACATTTATTTTTACAGAAAAAAGGCAGACAAGACGAGTAGTGCTCGTTCTGCTCGTGAAAAATAAGTTTTAATCATAATTTTTGAAAACATCGCCTTTTATAGTTGTTTTGTAGTCGACTCTCCTCTCATAGCATGTTCAATTGAGTTTCTTGCTAATTTGTTGAGTGGTTAGTGTAGGCGTTTGTTTGTTTCTCTCGTAACTGCTGCATATTTGTTACAAGTTGAATTTCAATATTTCAAAAATACTTCTGCTGATATGAAAAAGCCAGAAAAAAAACAATTTTCATTAAATAGTTATGGTGTCGAAGCGAGTTTAGTCCTCTTTGTCACTGTTTTATAAACAGCCTCAATAAAACTGAATTGCTCCAAATGTTTAGTGGTGCGGGGAAATAACTCCACGGGAACTAACTCCACTGAGGGATTTACTTCCCACCAAGTGAGAACTTACTCCACTTTTGTAAAGTGTAGTTAGTTCCCATGTACAGTGGGAATTAAATTCTTCAAAAAATTAGTGGATCTAGTTCCCTTCAAATTTGAAATAATTTGTCACTTTAATTGAGAAAAATTTAAAATAAGAATTCAAGTTAACTGAGCAATTTTGTTTGTGAAATTAAAATAAATGTCTTCGAAACGAAGTCATTCCGAAATTCAGTTATTAAGACTGAAAATAATTTTAAAAAAATCGCATGTACAAAAATATTGAGAAACTTAGTCATTCGGAAACCCATTTTTAAGAATCTGACCCCCTATATTTTAATTAATTTTAAACATTTTCTAAAACGGTATATAACGATTGAAATATACCGCATGCTGTAAGTTTATGTGACATAAAGAAAACTTTTTCCAATGCAAACATTCTTCTGAAGTTTGGTGTTCGGTGAGAGTAGGGCATTCTACAAGCACACTGTACTTGAACCCAGTTTCATCTTGTTGCATCTTTTTGTCCCCTTAAATAACTGAGCTATTTCAATAACATTAAAAGTTCCATCAGAAAGACATTTTTTTACTGACTCTATTAACTCTACAATCCCTCTCAAATGGTTTAAAAAATTGTATTATTGAGGATTTGGAGCTTGAACCAAAAATTTTAGGCGAGCGAAGCGAGCGGAAAAATTTTTGCCCAAAAGAGAATCAATTTGGGGTGTGAAAATAAAAAAAATTAGCGCGAATTTTTTTATTTTCACACCCCAAATTGGGCAAAATTTTTTGCGCTCGCTTCGCTCCCAATCAAACCAAATTGATTTGAATGTTACAGATAGCCATCATCCTCAGACTAAGGTGAAAACAGATACTCAAAATGAATCATTGCAGTGCAGCAGTGCTTTCCAGACACTAGCATGCTTTCCCAAATTAAAGGAAACGGCAACAGCTTTGAAAATGAATTGCTCTATCCATTTTGTCGACAAATAGGTAGTAAATAAAAATGACCTTATTTATTTATAAGACATTTTGGGGTTGTAGTTATGTATGTATACACGAATGATCCACCATAGTGGTCCCATTTTCGGGACTTCTGACTTCCGGACCAGTTTCCCTGCGCCATGTATAAATGTGTGAACTTAATTCAAATTAGAAAGTGAACTAAGTTCTCACCGTACATGGGAACTAACTACACTTTACAAAAGTGGAGTAAGCTCTCACTTAGTGGGAAGTAAATCCCTCAGTGGAGTTAGTTCCCGTGGAGTTATTTCCCCGCACCATGTTTAGTCTCGTGGATGATCTTAAACATATCTTTGATGTCAATATCAATTCAATTCAATTCAAATCAAATGCTCAGCAACAGGTCCACTGGTGATCTGATGGTTTATCTCACCTAAAAGTGGAACAAATCTTTACATCGTTTTGGAGAAAGTAAGATTGTTGCACTTGATATTTCAAAGGCATTTGATAAAGTCTGGCATCTTGTCCTTTTATCGAAAATGCGTGCTTTCGGTATCGATGAATCCCTTCTTCGTTGGATTTGAAACTTTCTTTCGAACCGTTCAATACAAGTTGTATTGGACGGTTTCAAGTCTGAAACCCACAATATAAATGCTGGTGTTCCCCAGGGCTCTGTTTTGTCTCCGACCCTCTTCCTCATTTTCATTAATGATCTCTTGTCTGTTACTTCTATTCCAATAAATTGTTTCGCTGACGATAGTACCCTTAGCTTTTCATATTCGTTTCCAGACTCACATCCTTCCTCTTCAGATGTGGAACTGCAACGGCAAAATATAATAAGCTCATTAAACTCTGACTTAAACAGCATTGTACAATGGGGAATACAACATCGCGTAGAGTTTAATGCTTCGAAAACTCAATGCTGTCTTGTATTGTCGAAGCGAGATATACCCCCCCTGCCACTATCCATGAGAGGCACTTGTATCAATGAGATCGAACATTTCGATATTCTCGGTATGTGCATCACTGACCACCTCTTGTGTTTAGGTTTCTTAAGGCGATGCAAGAAATTTTGTTCCCCTTCTGATCTGGCTACCATCTACAAAACCTACATACGTCCTAAGCTTGAGTACAATTCTCACGTCTGGGCTGGTGCTCCAGTGACGTACTAAAGTCTTCTGGACAGTATCCAAAAAAGAGCATTCAAAATGATTGGTGACAATACCATCGTTGAGTCATTAACATCTATAGAACATCGGCGTAATGTCTCATGTCTCACCCTGTTTTACCGATACTTCAACGGTATATGCTCTAGTGAAATAGCCAGTTGCATTCCTCCCCTTAAGATATTCAACCGTAATACCCGCGCCTCCAGGAATGCCCATCAGTTCACCCTTGAGCCCAATTTCGGACGTACTGTCAAGTACAGAGAATCGTTCTTTAGCCGTACTACGCGAATGTGGAACTCTCTTCCACACTCTGTCTTCCCCAGTCATTGTGATGTTCAAGAATTCAAAACCAATGTTCACCGACATCTCCTTTAACATCCTTTATCCTTTCCCTAATACTCGCACTGTGCTCTTGGCATATAAAGGGTAATGAAAAAATCCCTTGAGTGCGCGTTGATTATAAAAAAAAAAAACTGTCATCTAAGGAGATTTGTTCTTTACCCGAACTAGGCGAATGTAGATTGTTACTGTATTTCTCTCTTTTCATCATGAATTTTTTCTTGAGGAAAGTTAAGAATGTATGTACAAGTACCTTAATGCCCATAAGGCACTTTATTCAATAACTAGGTACAAATTTAGGTACGAGATTTTTACTTTAAAATTAATCAAGTACATACCTCAATTTCTGATGATTAGCTAAAAATTCAACTTCGTCCATTGACTCGGTGAATCGAATTCGCGTACGATAAATTTTTGTTCGTGTCTAGTGGCATTACAATTTGTTAACATTTTCTCCAAGTCAAGTATGAAATGCTTTACCTAACTCAAGGCACACACTTAAGCAGATAATGTCCGATCCTTATTCACATCAAGTGCCCAATTTGTTTTCGAAAAAAAAAACAATATAAGCATATAATAAGCATTACAAAAATAGCGTTTACAGCTAATCATGTATTTTGTATAACCGTCACATCTATTCCATTTGACACACGATTCTCACTCACTTTTACGATAAGATCCTACTCAGTAAAAAAAAGTATATTAAACACAGCTATCTTCCGTACCCAATCTTTCTTTTTTGTTAGTAAATATATTGGTAAAGACTCGTTTTATTATATATTGAAAATCATTCATGCAAATGCACTTTCTTGTAGCCTTATATCAACATCCAGCTACCATGTTATATAATGCTCTGGGTTACCTATATTTACATCCGGTTATGCATCAATGGACTGCTTTTATTAATTTTTGGTTGTTTCCACTCGACTAATGCTCACCTTAACACCATTTGCTATGAACGTATAAATGTTTTACATATAAAATAAACGCAGTTCAAAATGCAATTCCTTTGTCTCTTTTGATTTTTCACTGTCCGCAAATAATCGTCCCCCACCTGAATTTCTTGTCTCCAACATAACAATTTACAATCCCGATATTCTTTATGAAATAATCCATACGTATATACGTGTTTGCAGAATTTATAACAACGTCATCATTTCCTCCTGTTTTTTTATGTTCCCAATATCTCTCCCATCATCATAAGTTCTAATGCCCCAACGATAACGTTCCAGCTAGCTTAAGCTTACCCTACAAACATATAATACAAAAATTGTTGGTGTGCGTTTGTTGTTGTATCTTTACATCCGAATTTGTTGTGAGAGGGTGGTGGTGCTTAATGTTATTGATTTGGGTCAGTACAAAAGGACGACATAACAGGACAACCGGGTTTTTGTTACTTAGTTGTGAATAACACATTTATACAACACGTGGTGGGTATAGACTGAATAAATCTAAATAATGCAAACAAATGTTGTCGTAGTTGAAATTGAAAGAATGGAGTGATGAACGGTTTTCATGGTTTTTTGTAAGCCTTTTTTATATATATATTTATAGAATATATATATTAAGAATATTTAAACAATGCCTACAAAAATATGTCGTTTCTGGTGTTTTTTATACTAAATTTTATAAGCTCTCAAAAAAAAAGTTTTCCTAAAAACAACGTAAAAAAATGTGCACGACTCGGTCATACGAAATTGCTCCTGTATTCCAAATACTCATACAAAAAATTTAATTCATAAATAAAAATTTAAATTGAAATATCTACCTCAAAAAAAGATTTAATCTGAAAAAAAATTATGTCATATGATTTCTTAAGAAATTGTTGATTTTTCAAATTTTTTTTTTTAAATCGTCGGAGCGGTTTTTTTTTTAATTAATTTTTTATATATAAATTTTTTCGAAAATGTCTAAAAATTAATTTGGGTATGCAGTATTCAAGAATGTAAAACTATACATTTTATAAGTAAATTTCAATTTTTAATATTGATCCGTTTTTGAGATACAGAATTTAAAAAAAAAGTTTAAGAATATTTTTAAAAAATCCAAAAAAAATTTTGACATTTTTTTGAATACAAAATATTATTTGAGCAATATAAGCGTACTTTCAGAAAAAAAAATTACCCTGATCGAACCTTTACTTTTCGAGAAAATCTGATAACAAAAAAACGGTTCTATGGGCGGTACCGTTTTGGAGCAATACAAAAATTTTTTTTTTACATAAAATACATCAGAGTTTTAAACAAAAATTTTCGAGGAAGTTTAAAAAAAATCGTAGGAGCCGTTTTTGAGAAAATTGAAACTTTTGGTTTTTGGCCAAAAAAATCGTATGGTGGCTAGGCTACCCTAAATTTTGATCTTAGAAAAAAAATCAAAAAAACGACCCACGCGAATTTGCTCAAACACTTAATTTTCAAGTTTCAAGTCAATCGGACCAGAGGTTAAGGCTGTAGATGCGTTTACAGACAGACAGACAGACGGACGGACTTTCGACTTCTCTATCATCGTAATGTCATATCTCATCATTACCTCAAATTTTTTTTTTTTACGAATTCAATACTTGCCATATATTCTATATGTCGCAAGTAAAAATGAATTGTGGAATTTTACTGATTTTCATAAAACCTCCATGGAAGTTAAAAAAAAAATATATGTTCATCAATCAAAAAGGATATTACCTAGTAGCTTTCCTAGATATCGAAGGAGCATTTTCAACAACGTCAGCTACCAGGCGATCACAACAGCAATGGACAAGCTTCAAATAGAGAAATCATTCATTGATCTAATAAGTTTCATGCTTAACAGCAAGACAATAACTTCCAGCAAGAAGAGTCTTACTACAACCAGATCGGTGAATCGAGGTACCTTCCAAGGTGGGGTCCTTTCGCCTCCTTTATGGAACATGGTAGTTAACGACCATCTAACATCATTGGAAGCAGAGGGTTTCAAGGTGATTGCCTATTCCGACGACCGACCGACGTTACAATATCAATACCTTTACGAGAAGGTACAATATTCCTAGAATTAAACCACCCACGATTAAAGTAATAACGACCAAGCCAAATATTGAGTCCTCATTTTAGACAAAAAACTAAACTGGAAAGCAATTATTGTTGAAAGACTGTTGGTTCGATATTGTTCCTTTAATTTATTGTTTTGCGTTTAAGGGAGATTTTCATTTTAGTAAAAATCGCACGCAAGAGAAGAATCTAGAACTCAAGCTTCAAGCAATTCAAATTTTTCAAGATTTCAAGTTACATAATTGAACAAGCCAGATATGGAAAATAATTTGCAAAAAGTGAAGCAATTCGATGGGACAAATTTTTCGAATTGGAAATATCGAATTAAAATTTTGTTAGAAGAGAAATCTTTAGAAATTTTTTTGTCGAACTCCTTACAATCGCTTTTGGAAGGTGTTCCAGCTGATGAAAATTCATCGAAAACTATTGACAGACTAAAATCTGAAGAGAAGAAATGTAAATCGATTTTAGTTCAATGTATTGGTGATTCTCAATTGGAATACATCAAAGACAAGGAATTTGCGAAGCAAATTTATGATACGTTAATAAGTGTATACGAACGTAAGAGCGTTGCTGGTCAATTGCTGCTGCGAAAACATTTACTGACGATGCGGTACAGAGATGGTGATGATATCAACGAATATTTCCTTCAATTTGATCATACTGTGCGTGAACTCAAATCGATTGGTGCAACATTAGAAGAACTTGACATTGTTTGCCATTTGATTTTAACTTTACCCAAAAGTTTTGATGGCTTAGTTACTGCCTTAGAAACAATGGATACGTCGTTAAAAGCCGTCTTTTGGACGAATGTGGAAAGCGTGCAGCTGGTACTAGTGCACGTAGTGGAAGATCGAGTGACTCAATGGCTATGCAAGCAGACCGTTCAAAAATAATTTGTCATAGATGCAAAAAGCCAGGACATATAAAGGCAAAATGCAGAGTGAATCTATCAAAGAAAAATGAAACTAATAGCAAGAAACATGCCGGTGCAAACTGTGCTAAAAATGACGACCCCAGAATTTTTGCTTTGTGAAGATGAAAATTTCAGTGAAAACTCAAGCATGGGTAACGATGATGTTGCATCTTGCAGTATGGTTGAAAGAAAATCGAGTGATGGTTTAAATAAAGTAGTTTTTGTGCTTGATTCTGGAGCAACTCATCATATTGTCAACAAGAAATCATATTTCAATAGTGTGTATCGAATGGACCGACCCGATTGTCATTTCGACTGCAAAGGCTGGTGCATCTTTGGTGGCTAAGCAACAAGGTGACATTTCAATTAAGACTTTTTTCAATGGAGATAGTTCAACAAAGACCATTAAGAACGTTTTGTTTGTTGAAAATCTTAAATGTAATTTAATGTCAATTCGCCAACTAACAGACAAAGGTTATAAAATCAGTTTCAACGGTGTTGATGTGATGATCTCCAAGAATGGTAAAGATATTTTTGTCGCTCTTCGAAATGGCCAACTGTATCAAACTACATTCTACGTTGATCGAAGTGTATTTGCTGGAATTGCTGATGAAGAAAAATTTAACAAAGCATCGCAAAATTTATGGCACTTTCGATTAGCTCATTTGAATGTTAATGATATCAAGAAGATGGTTGATAGGGACAGTGTGCTTGGATTGGACAAATTAAATGTTAAGACGGATGACAAATTTTGTGAATCTTGTGTGCTAGGGAAGCAGACGCGTTTATCGTACCCGCCCCGAACATCAAATCGATCAGATCGTATATTGGAACTTGTTCACACAGACGTCAGTGGTCCAATGAGTGAGCCGGCACATGATGGTTCAAGATATTTTGTGTCCTTCACTGATGACTTTTCACGAGCATCTATGGTTTACTGTATAAAACATAAAAGTGAAGTCTTCGATAAGTTTAAACAATACGTTGCTATGACTGAAACACAACATGGTCGAAAAATTGCAAAACTGCAGCTAGATAACGGCGGTGGTGAGTATAGCTCAAAAGAATTTAAATCTTTTTGTTTTCATAAAGGTATTCGAATGATTTTCACCGTACCATACAACCCGGAGATGAATGCTGTATCAGAACGTTTTAATCGTACCGTTGTTGAGAAGGCAAGAACTTTATTGTTATCGAGTGGTTTGATTCGTCGATTTTGCAGTGAAGCTGTAATGTACGCGAATTATTTCAAGAATCGCTCGCCAACGAGTGCCTTTTGTAAACAGTTCACAAGCAAGACGCCTGCAGAAATTTGGTATGGTAAAAAGCCAAATGTATCTCATCTTCGTGTTTTTTGGTTCCATTTGCTACAACTTTGTTCCAAAAGAAAATCGTACCAAGTTAGATGCAAAATCATATAAATGTTATATGCTTGGGTACGGTTCATCTTCTTATACGTACCGCCTATGGGACATCGAAAATGACAAACTAGTAATGGGTCGTAATGTTACTTTCAACGAGAAAGCCTTCTTTGACCGTCTAAATACTATCGAAGTTTTTGATTCAGAGGATTAACATGAAGAAATCCACGGTACTAATTTGGAAAGTATCGGTAACATCAAAAAAGAAAAAGATGTCCATGAAGTCGATTCGAATGAACCAAGTAATCTTGATGAAAATGATGAATTATACGTTAACGATTCAACTGTCAAGGAAGTTAAGTCTAAAGATGAATTGCGTGCGTCGTAGTGAACGAGTCAAAAAGAAACCTAATCGATACGGATGTGAACATGAAGCATGTTTTGTAAATTTTGCACTATCAGCAGAATAATTTGTACAAAATGATCCAATTACGATGAACGATGCGAAGAAGCGTGATGATTGGCCGAAGTGGGAAAAGGCTATCAATGACGAATTTTCATCTTTAATAAAGAATGAAACTTGGTCTTTGTGTAAATTACCAATTGGTCGAAAAGCTGTCTCATGCAAGTGGGTTTTTAAGGTGAAACATAAACCGAATGGTGATGTCGACAAATACAAAGCAAGGCTTGTTGCTCGAGGTTTTTTCGCAAGAAAAAGGTTATGATTATAACGAAACCTATTCACCAACAGCTAAGTTGGCCACTTTTCGCGTTTTGTTGTCCATTGCCAATCATTTTGGTTACAAGATTCATCAAATGGATGTGAAGTGTGCATTTTTAAATGGACGATTAGATGAAGACATCTATATGACACAACCAGAAGGGTTTGTGAAAGATAAGTCCATGGTTTGTAAGTTAAACAAATCATTGTATGGATTGAAACAGGCATGACGCATGTGGAACGAACGGTTCAATAGTTTCATTACTAAAATTGGTTTCAAACGTTGCGAATCGGATCCATGTTTGTACATCAAATCCGAGAATACTGTTGCATGCTATATTTTGTTGTATGTCGATGACCTGGCTATCATTTCGAACAATATGCAAACGATTAACGACATTAAAACAAAACTATCAAAAGAATTCGAAATGACGGATATCGGAAAAATTGATTCTTTTCTTGGAATTCATGTTGAACAGAGTGACAACTCGATTGCCTTGAACCAATCACGTTATTTGAGAAATGTCTTGAAGAAATTTAACATGAATGAATGCAAGTCGGTTGCAACGCCTATTGAAAATGGTTTGAGTTTGCAGAATGGTAATGACAAGAACTTAACTGATCAACCATACAGATAACTTATAGGGTGTTTGACCTATGCTACTCAAACAACTCGACCAGATTTGTGTGCATCGACCAATTATTTCAGCCGATTTCAGAGTTGCTGCACTGATGACCACTTTATGTATGCAAAGCGAATTTTGAGATATATCCAAGGAACATCAGATTTGACAATGGTTTATCATCGTTATCCCGAAGCAGACATTTTATCTGGATATGCCGATTCTGATTGGGCTGGCGATAAGAACGATCGGAAATCGACATCGGGTTATGTTTTTAAAGTATTTGGCAATACAGTAAGTTGGCTTTCACAAAAACAACCAACTGTTAGCCTTTCATCAACTGAAGCTGAATACTTAGCCCTGGCAAAAAGTGTGTGTGAAGCAAAATGGTTACGTTGCTTATTGAAAGAACTTGGTCATCCTTGCAACTCATCAACAATGATATTTGAAGACAATCAATCGTGCATCAAAGTGGCAGAAGAGCCGCGTCAACATAAGAGAATGAAACACATTGATGTAAAGTACAATTTTATTCGAGAAGCTGTTGCCAACAAGGAAATCAAGTTGAAATATATTTCGAGCAACGATCAAGTAGCTGATATTATGACAAAGGGCCTAGGAAGAATCCTTTTTCAAAAACATCTTTCAAGTTTAAGTCTTAAGTAATTTAACATTTTCATTTGGCTAAAATAACTTCAATTTTGATATTTAAACTTAATAGTTTCATTCATTTAATTTGATTTTTATATATATTAAATATTTAACGTAGAGTGAGTTAATAATATTTTGTTTGTTTTCCCTTACATTAAATACTTTATGTGATTTCATTTTAATTTTTGTTTATATTGTAAAGATTCCATTAACAGTACAAATTAAGAGGCGGTGTTAAAGTACTAATTTGCTACTTTGCTAATGTTCCACTTAGTTTTAATTCATTAATTTTATTTGTGAATAATTTCAGAAGAAACTTTTTCTCATTGTTTTTCTTCACTCAATAAATAATTTCGAGTCTGTAAACATCAAAATATCTCTGTTATTTTATCAAAAATGGGGCTTCTCCCCAAAAATAACCCACTGGCTATGTATACACGTGCGTCGGTAGTCAGACCGATACAGGTACTCACTTATGGAGTTGTCGTATGGTGGACCGCACTGGTCCAATGAATAAACTCATTAAAGTCCAGTGCTTAGCAGGTGCATCACTTGAGCACTTCTCTCAACACCAACTTCTAAGCCACCTCTTGACATCTTCACCAAAATGGTGGCAGCCAACTCACGCGTAAGGCCTAGAGCCTCTTACTCGTTGGATCAGTAACAACAGTGGTACTATCTTAGACAATTTCAGATCTATCCCAGATCGCTACCACCCTAAAAATGGCATTTGAGAATAACTTCCATATTTTCAACACGATACACTTCTATACAGACGGTTCAAAGACCGACTACGGATGTGGAAGTGTTATCTTATCGAAACAACTGAATCTCAGTCTATCTATAGACTTCCAAATCAATGTAGTGTGTTCCAGGCAGAAGTAATGGCGATAAAAGAGGCACTATTCTGGCCAAAGAAAACGTTATATCTTGCAAGGATATACGTATCTTCTCTTCTCAAATCTCTCGCGTCTGCCTGCACAAACTCTCTCACAGTCCATGACTGTCGATCATTTCTGGATGAGAGAACAGCTTAACATTCACCTCATTTGGGTGCCGGTCCACAGAGACATTCCGGGAAATTGCAAAGCTGATGCAAATGAGATAAGCAAGATGTCTCCCTAATGTCATTAAAAGTACAAAATGTTTTGTTTAAGTTCATTACTCTACTATGAGTAACTTCTTTAGTGATGAGTCAACAACATATGGATGCCAATCTAACATAACTTAACCTATCATTCAACAAGATTTTTGGCTACGGAATTTGAAAGATTTTCCTTAATAAAGAAATTTTACTTATTTAAGGGAAATGGTTGTTACTCAACTTTTCAAATACCATGTTGGTGCAATCGCCTATAGTTTTTCTAATATCATTTCTAGAGAATTTAATTTTTCGTAATTTTTAAAATAACGAAAAACTGTAAAATAAGGGTGTTGCTTACGGAGCTTCGTGAATAAATAAATAGAACTTAAGAGCTAATATTAACCCATAAAATTGTATGGCCTATGTTTTTTCTTGCAAATAGAAAAGAAAACCAGCAAACTTCTTCTCACATGAAATTTACAGCCTTCAGATAAACTGTAGAATGATTATAATTATACAGATGTTATCAAAATTCAATGTGGTCAACTCGAATCCAACCGCTCGGTACTGAGCGATATGAATTTTTCTAAGCTTTTCAGCAAATTTTCCAACGAAACCAGCCTATTTTCAAGGATATGCAAACATTTTACAAAAAAAAAAAATGCAAAAAATAATCCCATACGGTAAGAATCAAATTTCGATTTAAAATTTTTAAACCATTTTCCGGAATTTGTATCTATCGAAGGCATCGAATGCGTTCATTTTCCCTATACCTGTAAGATTCAACTCATAGCAAAGCGTTTCTAGTTGATTTACTGTCACTCAAGCCAGCGGCAGCGCAGCGCAGAGCAGAGCAGAGTGCGATAACAATCTGTGGGAGTACAAAAAGCGGTTGTTGTTTGTATTTGCTAGAGTGTTAGACAGACTATAAAATGTCAGGCCTGTAGCTGTGCATTTTATGCAGAGAGAAAACACCACTTCCAGATTTATAAAGATTTGCAAAATTCGTAAATCAAAGCTACTGCTGGCTATTTAAAATGATGTTTTCTTCACTGCCATAAAATATTGTTTAGGTATGTTTATTTCTGTATGTGTTAGTATTTATAAAGGAGCGTGTCCTAAACTAAGCTTTTGCTGATTTTGATTTCTCGTCTCACTTGCCTTTACTACAATCCTTTGAACCTTTTTCTGTATGTCTTGTTGTTGTTGGGTGTGAGTTGTGATTTGCTCTGCGCGCCAACAATATGTATTTTTTTTATAGTGGTAAATGTTGTGTTTTATGCCCGTCAATTTTTTTTTTGGTCGTGGAGGAAAAATAGAACCCAAAGTAAAAAAAAATAATGTCCTAGCTCAATAGAGTGGGTGGAGGCTCTAGCGCATATATTTCGCGTAAAATTCACCCGTTCATGAGTGAACGTTCATTTTTATTTTTTTTTCCTACATAAATACTGGATATGGTTTTTAGGAGGTGCAATTGAAGGGGAAGCAAAAGCAATGGAAATACATAAAACAGAATTCTTATAGCAAGCACCTCACACCCACTACTGCCCTCGTTCCCTTTCTTTCGTTCTTTGTGTATAGTTGTTTAAAATTTATCGCTTCGCAACTCCTCTTCTGGTTCTGATTCTCTAATAGCAAATGGTTATAGTGTTGGTGGTGATGGGTGTCGGTTTTTGTAGGTTTTGGTAGTGTTGTGTGTTTATTGATGACATTTCATCGTTGTTGCGGGCTGAAAGTTTATCCTTGCTCTAATTGCAGGGAAAAAATGATTCACATTAAAATGTTGCTAGCAAAAGAGAAGAAACCGTAGTGTTGAAATATCTTACCGCTAATTCTATTTCGCTGTTTTTTTTTTTTGTAGATTTCATTTTTGTTTGGTATTTGTTTTCGTGTAGCTATGCAAGATTTGTGTGTATCATTCAAATGAGTGAGAAGTGTTGGGTAGAATTGGTTTTGTTTAGCCAACTACTACAGAGTATTGAACTATACATACATACTTATTCATAATAGAATATGAATAAATGTTTTTTGGGGGAGCTTTAACGATGTAAATAAGTTATCATTTGTCATGCAACGACAGTGAAATGTTTTCGAACACATAAAGCAAATGAGCGAAAACGTTTAAGTATTTCGCTATTGTTTAAGTACTTTTGACACGCAAAATTGAAATTGTACTTATAGCATAATGCTACGTAGTATGTAGGTACGTCTATTAAGACAAGGAGAGCTTCTTTTTCTGTGAACTTGTTTTCTTTCTTGACCATTAAGCATACTATTTTGTGCCTGGGCGACATTTCACTCCCAAACTAAATTATATGGTGTACTAAAAAAATGTTTTTTTTTTTTGAAAATTTAACTAAAAAAAAAACATTTAGGGAAGATAAGACGTCCCGCCCTACCTATAATAATATGATTTTGTTTACATAGATTTTAATTAAAATTTACATAATTATGGTTAGCATTACCTGAGAGTTAGTCGAAGTTTCTATGTGCCGCGGTGTCCGATCCTTATTCACATCAAGTGCCCAATTTGTTTTCAGTTCTTACTTCAAGCGTCAATCTTTATTAACTGCCGAAAGTTTATACATCTTTTTGTTACTAAAAATGTATACCTACCAGAGATTAAAATGAGTCAAGTATTGTTTGTAAGTTTCGGGTATTTACTAAAAAAAAAACGAGTTTGAACAAACTGAGTCAACGCACAAGCAAGTAATTTCGAGTCTTTTTATTTATGAGTAAAATTATTTACAAATCATCCCTCATTTCAAACGAGTTCAAACGAGTTTTTTGGTTGAAAGTAAGATCGCTTGCAATCACCACTCAATTATTCATGGCGCTTGTACGTAAATCGAAAAATATTGTTTGGTTTGTTTGAGATTTGTGTGCTGTGTGGAAATGTAGGTAATCTATGGCAAGGAGGTTTATTTTTATCGTTGATTTGTTTCATTCTCAAATTTTTGTATCGCTGTGTCGAATAAAATAGATAGGTACGAATAGAAAAAAATAAATCCACATATTTTGATTATTTTGATTTTTTGTGATTGAAACACCATTGTAAAATATAAACAGGACCTTGTGTATGGGTTTCAAATTTTCAATATACATTAGGATTTCATGAGCAAATGAATCCGCGTTGTCAGTTGAATTTTCTCCAGCAAAAAAATTAATGATTATGGATTCGTAATATCTTCAAACAAGTTTAGATACTGATTGAAAGTAAAATCGCTTACAATCACCACTCCATTATTCATGGCGCTTGTAAGTAAATCGAAAAATAATGCTTGGTTTCCTTGAGATTTGTGTGCTGAGTAGAATCAATGTAAAAAATTTCGAACAAAATAGAAATAAGGAAATCTACATATTTTGATTAAAAAGAAACGTTTGTAACATATTATAATATTCAAAGTTTTATTTCATGATTTTATTTTCTTAAGCTATGTATACACGATTGGAAGATCTTCCAATATTGGCCGAAATGCCAAATGTCTTCCAACAGCAACCAATGAGCTTTCAATCGCCAATTTTCTATCAAATCAAAATTTTCTGTTTATACGGTTGGAAAATTTTATCCAAAAATTAATCAATTTATTGGAAGAAAATTGGCTGTTAGTTGTCGACAATTTTTTGTCATCCAATTAAATATTGCCTGTTTAGACGATTGGAAGGCTTAAGAGAACAAAAAATTGGTAGACTCATTGGAAGACAATTTTTTTGACAAATGATAGAAAATATGAAACACAATTTGAGGGCAACGATATGCAAGGAAAATTGAAATCATACTTTTTCGATTTAGTTGCAAAAAATAAAGATATTTAAATGAATAATGAAGATGAAATCTCTAAGTCCAGATCTAACTAATTGCTTTGGAATTGCAATTAACTCAGATGCAACATATCTACTCTTCAAAAATTCAGTCGGTGCATATTTTGTCCATCAATTCTACCGATATTTCTCTTATAACATGTTTTTCCTTCAATGAAGATTAAGGTGTTCAAAATGCAACACTTCTGGGTCATTTTCTCCCTTTGTTGAAAAACATGTTGTGTCTTGTCCGCCCAATTCTTTAAGAAAAGACCGATCTTACACGACTTTAAAAATTAGTAAAAAGCCAAACAAACAAAGTTAACAGTTTGTTGATTCGGTCGACTGCAGAAGTTAGCTGTTTTTTCTAAGAACAACATAGGCTTGGAAAACTTGCAAGAGATCAAAACGATTGTTCCGTGGCCCATTTGGCCTTACATTCGTTGATGACGTCCCCAACCTACGTCAAGCCAAACTGTGTTTTTATACTCTGCACAACCTGCATCTTAAAAACATCACTCGGTCTTGATCTCCCGAAAAAGCTGTAAAATAACGTCATGCGCCCAATCCTTCTCATCTTCTTTCCTATTTTGAGCAATTCTTTACCATTTCATCCATTCTTGTTGTTAAAAAACTTAATACTTTTTTCAATTCCTGTGAAGAACAACTGAAAAATTGTCTTCCAATTAAAAATTGAACGAAGTTTTTGGATAGAATTTTATCCAATGCCCAATTAGTCGACAAACGTCCAATTTTTTGAAAATTTGCAAAATTGTTTGTTTACAAACGTTCACACGATTGGAAGAAGTATGCCAATTTTTTGATAGAAAATTGGAAGAAAATTGGCTTTCAATTTTTTTTCTGTCAGTTTTGAGACAAAAAATTGGGTGTTTATATGATTGAAAGAAAATTGGTGAAAATTTGTTTTGAAAAATCTACCAATATTGGAAGATCTTCCAATCGTGTATACTTAGCTTTAGTATTAAAAAATGTACTCATTGAAACAAAAAAACCCTTTTTTTTATAAAAAAAAAGATGCGTAAAAACCAAAAATTATTACTGAAACTAATTCATTCATAGCTTGACCTCAAAATGTTCATTCATACCTCTTTTTTTGTTTTATTACTCTAATAACAAAAAGCCAACATCCCACCCTAGAAAAGGATTACATATTATCCAGAAAGTAGTAGGTAGCTTGGTTATAGGAAGGTCAGATATGTTATAAAAAGATTAACAATATTTAAAATATCTTAACAAAACTGCATTCTCTACCAACCGGAAGCAGGTACTCCCACGACATAGTCTTCGTCAATCACTATTTTCTATTTAGGTATACAAACCTAACCCACATTGAGGTATAGTATGCATTCATTAATAAATCCTTTCTTTAATTAATGTGAAAAATTATGTTTCCAGTGCGGATTATTATATTTATGAAAGCAAATCCAGCCACCTAACTCATTTATAAATACTTATTTCTATTCGTTAAATTACAACCCATATAAAACCTGCATCTTTCTTTTTTTTCTTCGTAGAGAAAAAAAAAATTGAAACATCCAATCAATTTTACCCGAAAACTCAAACATGTTTGAGTAAGTACAAGCAAGCGAATTGCTTGTGAATCAATTTAACTTGAAATGATCGAAAACGAAAAATATTTACGAGTTTCCTCTGCTTGCTTGGTTTGACTTACAAGCCTTTTTATTTATGAGTCAAATTATTCATAAATAAGGGTTGCAATCGAACGAGTATGAACAAGCGCACAAGAAAAATTTGGATGTGTTCGAACTGTTCAAACATACTCATTTTAATCTCTGATACCTACCCTACATACTTATTCAAATTGAATTCATCAGAGACTTTTCAAGACCCATTAATAATGCTCAAAGTGCAGAAAATGCAAATACTATCCTTCAAAGATTTCTTTCACGATTAACCATTCCTTTTTGTGTTAAATGTCACCTTTCTTTATTACAAAAATTTCTTCAAGTTTGAATGTATATGAGGACCTGCACTCGAAAATATAGGTACTGATTTATTTATAGGTCATCGATTAGTGCATACTTGTTCTTTGAGTGGGTATTCAATTTTTTATTGCTTCTGAATCAACCAAAAAACCTGAGATTATAAAGTGATAAATTGTGTGGCTATTAAAAACAACGAAAAAGAAACAATAAAACGAAATTCAAGGAAAAGAATCAATGGGGAAGAATGTTCAATTGTCAATTGAGGGGCATTGAGAATTTATATGGTTGCAAACGTCACCGTTCATAGCAAAGAAGATCTTTGCATTTTGAATTTATTGCGGTATTATTTTTGTCCGGGGTAAGGTTCAATTCGGATGGAAGACTTTTTCGGATCTCATAAGAATGTTTAAAGTTCCTTAATTGAACAGTGTTTGTGTTGTGATACTAGATCAAAATGATTTCTCTTTAAATCAAAGGATAAAAGTTTATGAAGAACAACAAACACTTTTACATTATTTATCATCTTCGAAAAAGGGAAAAAGTAGGCATTCTAAATGTCAAAAACATTTGTTGGAGAATTGTTAACAAAAATGTTATACGTCCAAAGCAACGAATAAGTCGCAGGTGCAAATGTTGGTGAATTTAATGGACGCATATCTAGATGTGTCAGTCGCCTGCGAATTCCAGGGCACGCCAAAGGAAAAAACTTACAGTTTTGTGGAGGAAAGTTGTGTTTTATGTAAAACGCCAGTGTAATATTTCTTTTGTCTGCGGCTATTGAAACGATTCTATCCAATGTTGGCATAGCTGATCTTCCAGGAGTTCACTAAGAGATAAGCCAACATTAAAGTCTATATTTAGAATTGGGCTGAATTGGGAATGAATAAATCTGAAAAATAAATGAAAAACAGATAAAAATTGGAAAATGTATATAAACATATGTATATTCTGTGAGTTGCTCACTATTATGTTTTGTATGGTATACCTAAATGGAACAGTTATAAAAATCTTAGAGCCGATTTTTCAATCGTCAGATAAAGAGGCAGATAGTGTTTATTCGACAAATATAAAAATAGATATTGGATTTTTCAATAGTCTCTATCTGACGAGAAACGCTCTTACTTATTCGACCGATGAATACTCAGATAAGTTTATTTGGCAGTTTGTTATTTTTAGATTTTTTTGATGATTGAAAAATCTCGTAGTTCAGGTTAACTGCGTTGTTGACAGGAGAAGCATGTTTGCTAACCGAATACCTAACTGATGTCCATCGGTTAGTTCTGCTACGCTTCCTAAGTCCCGCTTTGGTTTTGAAAGGTTTTCTCTTCCGTGATATTTTTTTAATTATTTAGGAGGATGTTAAGAATCCATTTCTATTTTACTGATAGGATTTCAGCTTGAAATACACTAGATATTCTTTGTTTAAAAAAAAAAACCCAAGTCTTCAAAACTAAAGAAATTTTATCCGTTGTGATGAAACATTAAAAATTACCTTTGCTTACTGTGAATCTAGTAACTGAGTTAACTAAGCTCAGTTGAATCGTTTTGGTTTTCTATATGGAAAAACGGTTAAATTTGGAGACCAAGATTGAAGAGTATTTTTCAGTGGTGAGTAAAAAACTGCTGTGTTTTCGACTCTGAAGGTATAATTATTGTGAATTAGAGACACATATGACTAAGATGGCTTCTGTTTAAAATAGAAACATTTTTTTTTTACATTATAAAATAAAAAAGTGATGCCATACGCTTACCTTTTGCGTCAGTGCCAAATGTTATATCTTGCAACATGTACAGCCTCGCCCTTTTTCTTTATCATAATTTTTCATAAATACATAAGTTCATATTAAACATCTCTCAAATATTTTTGTTAAGTACGTTCTTTATTGCTTGCTTTTTTGCATAATATCTTCTGGTTTTCTAAATATGGTTTTTGATTGATTGATCAACATCCTCCTTCACAAGTGTGGTCCTTACATCAACGCACGCCGCGCCGGCTAGGCGCTTTAGATATTCCGTTCTAGTTGTTTTCACTTATCGAGGCTTCTGACGTACGCCTTGCGGGTCTCCTCACGCATTACGCTTTGTCTTCTATAAAGTCGAAGTTCAGACGATATTTTATTATTAAAACTCTCTGATTTCATTTTGCGTTGATGTAGATTATGACCGATATTTTGGTTTGTTTTCGCCATCAAACTTCATGTCATCTCTACCATCTTTCGGTATGGTTTTGGCCTTTTTGGAATTTTAAGGAGCTTCACACAGTCAATACTCTCCTTTATTTTGGGCATCCAAATTATGTTGTTAATTGAAAAATGTGTACATATTCTAAGATATTATTATGGTGCGTATACGCCACAGTGAACCAAAGAGAACTTCACCTTAAAAGTATGAAATCGTGAGGAGAAGTTGACGCAGGCACATTCACATTGTATTTTAAAGCTCTACTTCTTAATTAGCTATGGCCTCGAATTATTTCCCTTCACCATACAAAACGAACATTATTCATTGACAGGACATTCACCTTGATAAAACCTGTTATTCAACTGTTATTATTCAAATATTATAGTCCATAACGTCTCAGCTTGAAGGTGAATATATAATAATAATTACTATTAGCTCCTTTTCATTCTCCATTGTCATATTTTGTCACATTACTCATTCTGGGGATAAATTTATCCATCTCCAAGGCGACTTTCTATACTTTTGTTCGATGATTTTTTTTAGATTCCTGTTCTTCTTTTTAATTTGGCAGTGTCTGGTATCTTTCATACTTAATGGTAATTTATAACTTAACATAGCTGAACAGAAACAAAAATGTTATTTGTCCTTGTCATTTTGAACTCGTCATTCATATGTATCTAAATCCAAACGCACTTTTATATTTTAAATTTATGTGTCAAACGTGTCTAGTTCAGCTCGACAGTCGCACCTCTTAAGCAATTGCAGACTCTCTTATAGACACCTCGAGCATCTACGTAGTCAAAATATTAAGAAAAAGTCGACATGAAAACAGGAACTAGTCTCATTGCATGTAATGATACCAGACAACCAGGACACCTTACCTACTCTCAGTATTGTGGAGTGTGTGCGCATTTCTTTTCACCAATTTGCTCAAATGCACTAGAACCCATTCCTATATCATAGTCGAGCTTCAGCAGACAGACAGACAGACGGCAGGATAGATACATACTCAAGATTATAAAATTTAACGAAAAGCATGCACAATGTAGAATGTACAAAGGCTGCTAGGTAGGTAAGGTAGTATAGATGGCCTCTTTAATAAAACGCATTGAGTCCTCTCGTCTATTTTTGTCATTTGCTTCCACCCCAGCCAATGATATGAGCTGTAGCTGTCGGGTAGTATTCAGTACTTAGAGACTGGTTGCTCAATGGAATTGTTCTACTCATATGTTTAGAGTATGTTAGTTAGGGTGACCAAAGGCTTTCAATACATACAAGGTTACAAAGCTTCTTAACGAAGTGAAAAGCTTGTGGTGAAACGTTTGATTTTCATATTCATTACATGAAAAACAAAAGTTGTCTTAGTTTTTTTTACACTCTCCTTAAAATAGAATTTTGTGTTTTGTAATACAGTAGATTGTTGAATTATTTATTAAAACCATGGTAAACTTTTGTTTGTTTAAGAGGAAAGCAACGGCTTGCCAATGCACACCATAATGTATTGATGTTTTCCTAACAGTCTCTAAATATGGTTCTTGATTTTCTGCACAAAATTTAGCGAATGGACAAATGGGATAAGGATTTCTTTTACATATTTTGCATGTATAAAGAACTAAATAAACAGAAATCCGCTCAAATAAAATTGAAACCTATTTTAGGAATTTAACAAAATTCACATTTTATAGGCGAACGCGGATCTGGGTTAGATATTGCCATATATTATATTATTATCATTTTAATTTAAGGATCTTTAGGTTAGTGAAAAAAATTCCCAGTAAAGCAAACAAAGTAGTGCCCGTGGCGTAGTGGTTATGTGTATTGACTGTTACGCAGAACGTTTAGGTTTCGAACCCTACTCAACTCATGTCCATAAACTTTTTATTTCATCTTGCGAAGAACTGGCAAAACTTCCAAGACTATCAACCTGTCATGAAAAAAGTGTTTCTCATCTTTGCCATTTGGAATCAGCGTTAAATTGTAGGTCCCCTCATTTCTTCGCACAAACGCAGAGAATTATTGATGAGCTTAAGCCACTCTATTCATTTTATTTTTAAAGCCATCTTACCAAAAACGATTGAACCGCACAAACTAACTGCGATATTTCTGAAAAGCTTATACCGTCAGAGCGGGTGACTTTGGCCACTTTTTCAGATTGAAATGTGAAAAGCTTTTGCAACTGTTTTTCTTGCACTTGAATTTTTATATAAAAAAATTAAGAAAAAATAAGATGAAAAAATGGACTAAAGATGGCGAAATCATTTTTCCAAGTAAAATTTTATTACATACGAAATCTTAAAGTATATTACATGAGTTAATTTTGACCTTCATTTGACTTTTATATAGTTTACATTTTCTAGCCCAGGAGTCCCCATACAAGAAATTCCCGTCATCGCGCCCACTAAAATTTTTAATGAGGAATTAAAGTTAAAGCCAAGACGAATAAGATTCGCTTGGTCGGCGTGAATTGAGTTAGCCGGAAAGGCCGCGCATACCTGTTGCAATGTGGTGAAATGTCTCCATTATGACGGATTCTATTTTTGTTTCTTTCATTGCATGCGTCCTAGTGTAAGATGTAGAAAAACCCTAGTTTGTTTGCTATCAAGCTGCCGAAAGTATTGCGCAAACCAGATTTTTTATAAACGAAACTACTGTAGTTTGTAATAAAAACACAGTGTTTTAGGTCATAATAAAACCTTGTTTGCGCAGAACTTTCGGCAGCTTGAAAGCAAGCAAACCAAGGTATTTCTACATCTAACATAAGGACGCGTGTAATGAAAGAAACAGAAATGGAATTCGTGATGATGGAGACATTTCACAGTCATCCACCAAATTGCAACAGGTATGCGCGGCCTTTCCGGCTAACTAAATTTACGCCGGCCAAGCGAATCTTATTCGTCTTGGCCTTATCTTTTATTCCTCATTTAAAATTTTAGTGGGCGCGATGACGGGAATTTCTTGTATGGGGGCTCCCCACCTAATAAGTTTTTATTTGTCAATTTTCGTTTACAACAGTTGGCAATTCTGAACTTAAAGCTAAGTTAACATAATTTTCAGTTTTTAAATAAATATAAGTATAACAGTTTTAATTTTTCTTTTATTATTTAAAATATCTCATGTACAATCGCAAAGCAACAATTCTTTGTTTTTAATGAAAATTTTAACATTTTTACCTACTTCACTCACTCTTTAGGTGTGCTAAGTCTTGAACAAATCGATCAAACAGTTTCCAATACAGAAGCTATAATATGGGTGGCCAAAGTCGTTCGGTGATGTTGTGTAGTCTGCCATGGTGATAAATAATAGCGCCAGGCAGATCATATTTTCTACATGGGTTTGGATCAGTTTTTTCCAATTTACATATAATTTTTCGCCTATCGCATGGATAAATTCCAGTTGCACGGTAGCCAGGTATTAAATCCTCATGTTAGCTATCCCAGAATTTTCCAAAACTCTAGGAAACACTTCTTTTGGCACTGATTTGTTTTTCGGGTTTGCCAACTTGTAGTTTGTTAAGTTTTTATACCAAAATACCTTCAAACGTATTAAAATAAGGCTACTATAGTGGTTGTGCTATGTGAGTTCAATTGGATGGAAGAAAAATAATAATTTTCATCAGCTAGATAACATCTTCTGAGAAATAGCTCGCAATATTGTCATCGAATTACAAAATGTCACCAGATTACCAAATTGTTGAAAAAGTAGGATATTGTTGAAATTGATATTGCTGCTCTTGATGGAGTTATGTATATTTTGGCACACTCGCGATTTGATTTGGTCTTTGTACTTACTTACTTAAGGTGGCACTACAGTCCGGTGTGGACTTGGGCCTCAACCAACAGTCTCCGCCAGTCAGCTCGGTGTCTAGCTAGCTGTCTCCAGTTTTGCACTCCAAGTTGATTGAGGTCCTCTTCCACTTGTGTGCGCCACCTGAGTCGTGGTCTTCCTCTCCTTCTGCGTCCCTCGGGAATAGTGTCGAAGGCTTTCCGGACCTGAGCATTGGTGTCCAGTGTCCATGCGCTCTAAATGACCGAGCCATCTAAGTCTCTGGACCTTGAGCCTTCTGGCTAGGTTCACGTCGTTGTACAACCCGTAAGGTTCGCTGTTGTATCTCCTTCTCCATTCCCCATCAATGCACACGGGGCCAAAGATGACCCGAAGAACTTTCCTCTCGAACAGCCTAAGGCACATTCATCCGATTTTGTCAGGGTCCATGCTTCTGCAATATACAGCAGGACTGGGATGATGAGGGTGTTGTACAGCTTTACCTTAGTTGCTCGAGAGAGGGCTTTTCCACTCAGTTGCTTTCTTAGCCCAAAGAAACAGCGATTAGCAAGAGTAATTCTTCGTCTTATCTCGGCGCTGGTGTTATTGCCCGTGTTAATAGCGGAGCCTATTTAGACAAACTCCTTTACTACCTCGAAGTTGTATGCGTCTATTGTGACGTTCTATCCGAGCCGTCGGTGTTGGGTGTCCTTACTCGAAGACAGCATGTACTTCGTTTTTCCATAAGTTACCGCTAAACCCATTTTTGCCGCTTCTGTCTCAATTCTCACAAAGGCGCCATTGACATCACGCTGTGTTCTTCCCATTATATCAATATCGTCGGCGTACGCGAGAAGTTGAACAGACTTTTGGCAGATAGTGCCTCTGGTGTTGACGGTGGAGTTTTGGACTATCTTCTCAAGAACGATGTTAAAGAAATCGCACGACAGTGCATCGCCTTATCTGAATCCTTTTTTGACGTCGAAAGATTCCGTAAGCTCATTGCCAACCTTGATAGAGCAGCGTGAGTTTTCCATCGTCATTTTGCACAAGCGAACGAGCTTGGCAGGGATGCCAAAACTAGACATGGCTTTATACAGTTCGTCTCTGTAGATGCTGTCATACGCGGCCTTAAAATCGATGAAGAGATGGTGGGTATCGATTTGGAGTTCATAGGTTTTTTCCAGGATCTGCCGCAACGTGAAAATTTGGGCGATGGTTGACTTTCCCGGCCTGAAGCCACATTGATAAGGACCAATCAGATTGTTGACGAAAGGCTTCAGACGTTCACATATTACGACAGAGAGGATCTTGTAGGCGATGTTAAGTGGACTGATTCCTCTGTAGTTGGCGCAGTTTAGAGGATCCCCCCTTTGTCAGGATCGGGCAAACAAGAGGTTCCATTCATCGGGCATGCATTCCTCCGACCATATCGTACAGACGATTTCGTGCATGCTCCTATCTAGATCGTCGCCTGCTGCTTTGAACAGCTCGGCAGCTAGACCATCTGCTCCAGCGGCTTTGTTGGAGATCAGCCGTGATATTGCCGTTTTCACATCTTCTAGGTCGTGTTCACGGAAATGTTGGCTATCATCGTGTACGATAAAAGGCTCCATGTCGGGCGGCGGGGTTTTGTTCGTCGTCGCCGTTATACATTCTACAGAAGTGGTCTTTCCAAATCTCCAGCATTGACTGCGAATCTACTATGATGTTCCCTTGTTTATCTCTGCAGGCATCGGTTCTTGCTCGATGACCCTGAGCCAGCTGTTTTACCTTCCGATAAAATCTCCGATCTTCATTCCTGCTGTTAGCTCTCTCAACATCTTCGATCTGACGCTTCTCATGCTCTCTCTTTTTTTCTCCTGAGAAGCCGGCGTTCTTCTCTCCTCTTTCGACATTTGGTCTTTGTGCCTTTCTAAAAATGAACTTTCCAAATCCTTCCCTGGCAAATTGTTGCTAAACTTGGCGACATATTTGCAGTGTTTTTGTCCAGAAAAGCCTTGGTGATGTGACGAAGATCAAGTATGGAAAGCGGGAATAACCAGATACTAGTTGTTAGTAGATAGCATTATGCAGGCTTCTTCTTCCTCTGAAAGTGCAGTTTAGCCACCAACAAATTTTGTGTGCACGTTTTACATTTTTTTTTAGAACGTGGATCTTGATATTTCAAACAATTTACTTGATTTTTTCCATAGTAAGTGGTAGTTGAGGAGTCAGAAAATGACGAAAGCTACTTTTTATCCCGGTTAAATAAATTGAAAATGTTTCAACAATGTGTCGGCACTGTTATCAACCGCGAAGGCGCGAAAGACATCCAGGTTCTTTCGATATTTTGCATGTTAAGGACGCACAAGGTCACGTCTTCGCCACAAGACTGACAAACGTTTTCATCATCGGCACTCAATGCAACAACCCAACCCACACATCTCGCTGCCAAAGCATTTCTGAGGAGCGTGACAATGGATTGGCCGCTAAGACTCTTTAAAAGAAGTTTGTTTTTTAAGTGATGATGATGATGATGAAATAAGAAGCAAATTTAAACTACTTTAAGGCTAAAACGTTTTATACACTAAAATAAAAAAAGGATTTTTTTTATAATGATTTAAAGGAAAACCCAGACGCACAATCCAACATATTGTAATATTCGGCTTGGTCCGACAATTAAAACTTATTCACTTTTTAAATAAAACACAAATTCACTTTATTCAAATCACTCACAAACTTATTTATTAAACACTTTCAATTATAACTTTGCAAACACAGTGTACTTTTCTTTATCGCAGTTCACAATCAATTCAATTCATCTCGCCACTAAACGGCTATTTATATAACAAAAATGATGGATTCTAGAAACTACTATTGGTTCCTATTGGTTCTTGGAGAAGCTGAAAGTTCGAGAAGCTCTCTATTTACAAATAAAAAATACTGGGATTTTTTTGTAGGGGCTAACGTTCTTAATGCTAAACAAAAAGTTTCTCTTAATCTTAATTAATTATTGCCCCTCACAAGTGTTTACTACTACAATTAAACGATATTAAGTAAAGAGAGTATGTACATTAAATAAACAAGAGATACAGAGTAAGTAAAGAGAGTAAGAAAAGTGTGTACATTAAATATAGAAAGAGATACAGAGCGTAAGAGATAATAAAGTATACACATTAGACATTACAATAGAAGGAGAAACAGAGCGTATGAGATAAATAAAGTGTATACACATTACATTGCCCCCTCCTTAGGATTGATCGTCCCGAACAAATCCATCATTCTCATCACCACTGTAGCGATGTAGTCGGTCGCGATGTACGACTTTAAGTTTACCTCTGACTCCTTTTTGTATCCGGTATACGACGTCGTTGATTTTGCTAATCACTGTATATGGACCTTCCCAGTCCCGTTGAAGTTTCGGTGACAACCCCTTTTGTTGATGGGGATTGTAAAGCCACACTCGATCTCCTGCTTGGATCTCTGTTGTTGTCGCTCGTATATCGTAGCGTGTCTTCATTCGGTCACTGAACATCTTTATTTTTGACCTAGTATCGTCGTGGATCTGAAGGAGTCTTTCTCTGAGGTCATCCAAGTAGTCATCCTCGGCTTGCGGTTCCGACGTGGGACATCCAAATTTTATTTCGCTCGGCAATCTGATGTTCCTTCCCATCAAAATCTCAGACGGTGTATGGCCAGTTGAGCTATGTCTTGCACTTCGATACGCCATCAAAAACAGTGGAATGTGTCGATCCCAATCTCGCTGGTTGTCGTCCACAACTTTGCAAAGATGTTCCTTAAGGGTTCGGTTGAACCGTTCGACCATGCCATCAGATTGTGGATGGAGTGGTGTTGTTCTTGTCTTCTTGATGTGAAGAAGCCCACAAACTTCCTGGAATATGTTTGATTCAAAATTCCTTCCCTGGTCGGAATGCAGTTCTAATGGAACACCGAATCTGCTCACCCAGTTAAACACAACTTGGTCTGTGACTGTTTTGGCTTCTTGATTCAGAATGGCGTATGCTTCAGGCCACTTGCTGAAGTAATCCATGACGACCAGAATATAACGATTTCCATTATTTGTTTCCGGAAATGGACCCGCCACGTCTATTGCAATCCTTTCAAAGGGTGATCCGACATTATACTGCTGCATTTGGCTGTGATTCTTTTTATTCGGGCCTTTGGTGGCAGCACAGGTATCACATTTTCGGCACCACTTCTCGACATCTTCCCTTGCATGTAGCCAATAGAATCGTTGTCGAATCTTTTCTAGCGTCTTGTTTACTCCTAGATGGCCTCCCGAAACTCCATCATGCATCTCTCGCAGAACGTCCATAATCTTCGATCTCGGTAAGACTAGCTGCATTACATAGGACTTTCCATCTGCTGATTCCCACTTACGTCGAAAGACACCTTCTTGGACATGCAACGAGTCCCACTGTGCCCAATAGGCCTTCAGAGTCGGACTTCTGTCGGAGATATCAGCCCATTCTTGTTTTTCCTGGTGTTCCTTGCATGCGAGGATGGGTTCAATATCTGGGTCCTCTTGTTGGGCCTTCCTCAGCTCGTCGTTGCTCCAGCCGTAAATGGGATCGGTTCTGGTTCGTTGGACAGTGACCACTTCTTTTTCTTCTTGGCGTCTGCAATGCTTACAGTCTTGCGGTAAGACTAGCTGCATTACATAGGACTTTCCATCTGCTGATTCCCACTTACGTCGAAGGACACCTTCTTGGACATGCAACGAGACCCACCGTGCCCAATAGGCCTTCAGAGCCGGACTTCTGTCGGAGATATCAGCCCATTCTGGTTTTTCCTGGTGTTCCTTGCATGCGAGGATGGGTTCAATATCTGGGTCCTCTTGTTGGGCCTTCCTCAGCTCGTCGTTGCTCCAGCCGTAAATGGGATCGGTTCTGGTTCGTTGGACAGTGACCACTTCTTTTTCTTCTTGGCGTCTGCAATGCTTACAGTCTTGCTTACATGGTCTCCGAGACAGTGCATCAGCATTTGAGTGAAGCTTCCCCTTCCGATAATCGTACGTCTTCAGCCTCTCAATCCATCTCGCCACTTGACCCTCTGGATTCTTGAAATTCAAAAGCCAGTTTAGTGCTCCATGGTCGGTTCGGAGAAGAAACTTCTGTCCATAGAGATACTTATGGAAGTGCTTTGTTGCCAAAATCAGTGCAAGAAGTTCTCTTCTGGTCACACAATAGTTTCTTTCCGACTTCGAGAGTACCTTGCTGTAATAGGCAACCACCTTTTCTTCGCCATCATGTACCTGTGACAATACAGCACCAATCCCGACATTGCTGGCATCAGCGTCAATGATGAACGGTTTTCCGGGAGTCGGGTAGGTCAGCACTGGTGCATTACACAAGCGTTGCTTGAGCTCTTGAAAGCTGCTTTCCCTTTTCCGTTAGCTGATGTAGACTCTTGGCGATCTCAGCAAAGTCCTTGACAAAGCGCCTATAATAGGTGGCTAGACCCAGAAAGCTTCGGAGTTGATGTTTGTCCTGTGGTGTTGGCCAATTCTTCACGGTGTCAATCTTATCAGGATCTGTCTTTACTCCTTGGGATGAGATGATATGTCCCAGGTATTTCACTTCGGTTTTGAAGAGTGAACACTTTTCTGGATTGAGCTTGAGGTGGGCTTCTCGAAGTCTTTGAAAAACTGCTCTCAGATTTGTACAATGTTCATCAAAGTTGTCAGTGTGATCTCGATGGGGAAGGTCCCCCTGTGCTGTGTGTCGCCCTTTAGTGCGTCAACGTTTTTTTTCTTATTTCGTCGCGTCTTTGTCCAATTGTTACGTCGCGTCGTTGTCTGTTTCAAATTAAAAACAACAAAACCCAACAAAAAGAAACAATAGAAATAATAAGAAAAAAAAAACACATCCAACAATAAAAAACAAAACACACAAAAAGAAATAGCCACTAAAAAATCAATAAAATAAGAGTGATAATACGAAAAAAAAGCAACACTCAATAAATCTCCCACAAACAACAATAAAAAAAAAAGAAAAATTGCAATACAAAAAATAATACAAAAAAAAAAAAAAAAACAACGCAGCACTCAATTTTAAATTACATAAAAAACAAAAACAAAAATAGCCAAACATAGCACAAGTGAGTACCTTCCTTTCTTCTTTCTTCCTCTTGATCTCAACAGTTGCTTGACTTACCATATGCATCGCATTGCAATGAGTTTTTTTTTTTGCTCACGCAATGTAAGTATATGGTGAGTCGGCAATAACGGATGAATAGAGAAATTACAATTTGAATTCCAGGGTCGGATCGACTCACGTCGCCGTTAAGGCATAACACTAACGGGGGCGCTGTTTCGTAAAGATACCTTTTGTTCATAGGGTAATTTTTCTTAGATTCTCGTCTGTTTTGGTTTTTTATTTTTTAAATTGCAATGACTGAAGACTTCAGAGTCGATTATTGTAATATTCGCGGGCTTAGAATAAATTTTCTGGCTGCATACATCCACACTGTATCTAACAGGCCAGCTGTTTTGGCGCTAAGTGAAACCCAAGTAGGTGAGAATTCCGATCCTACTGAATTTCTCATTCATGGGTATAGCTTAGTGCCACTATTCTTTCCCCACCATGGTCTCGCCGTTTACATTAGGAGTGATGTAGCTTATCAGTTCTTGCCTCAATATGGACGTTGCTCCAACTCTTTTTTTTAATTTTATATGGTTTAAATTCTCCGTCAATAAGCACATCATTCACTACTGTTTTCTCTATCGAAGCCCAAACCTGGACAGAGCTTCAACTTCTCGTGAATTTGACGCTCTGTCTGACTCCATACAAAGAATTGTATCCTTGTATCCTCACACTGAAATCGTTATTACGGGCGATTTCAATGTACCTACACAATTCTTCTTGGCTTCTCCATTCGGGCCCGACAACACCCGAAGGAATGTGTGCCGAGATCTTTGCTGAGTTTAACCACCTTACTCAGCTTGTCACTGAGCCTACTCGAATATCGGACATTGATGGCCAAGCGGAAAATACTCTTGACTTGTTCCTTACGTCCGACCCTGATAAATACACTATCTGTGTATTAACACCTCTAGGCAGATCAGACCATAGTATTATATCTGCAAATTTCTCGTGTCAAATTAATCCAGTTAGAGAAAGAGCTCCGAAGAGAACCGTATGGCAATACGAGAAAGCCAACTGGGACGGTCTCAATAATTTTTTCCGGATCTTTAACTGGTCACTATGCTTCCTCGATAGTGACATAGATTCCAGCGCGGATATGATTACTAATATGATTATTTTGGGAATGAAAACTTTTATCCCGAATAGGGTTAAAAGCATCAAACCCAAAGAAAAGTCATGGTTTGATTCAAGCTGTAAAGAGGTTATCAGGGAAAAAGAAGTAAAAATCCGGTGTTTTAGAGCCAACCCTACTGAGGAAAACCGGAACAAGTTTAAACAAGCCAGGAAGGCCTGCAATGCCCATATTCGACGGACCAAGTTTTTGCATGACCAAAAATTAAGGCAAAAAATTCTGCAATGTCCCAAAGGCAGTAAAAATTTTTGGTCATTTGTAAAAAATATGAAGAATTCTTCTTCTTCCTCGGTCCCTACGCTCGTTGACAATGACACTCCAGTTGTTAGCTCTCTCGCGAAAGCTAACCTTTTTGCTAGGCAGTTCGCCTCCAACTCTTCGCTGCCAGAGAGTGTCATGACTCCTCCAGTTATTGAGCGCGTCAATGATTCCATGGGACAAATCTTCTTCCGCACTCGTGCTGTGGCGAGAGTCCTAAAAGATCTCAACATACATAAATCCGCTGGTCCGGATGGTATCCCCGCTATTATTCTGAAGAGGTGTTCTTCCACGCTGGCAAAACCCTTGCGTAAGCTTTTCCATCTATCCTATTCTTCTGGGCTCGTTCCGAGCAGTTGGAAAACAGCATTTGTCCAGCCAATCCCAAAAAAAGGCGACTCTTCTTCTCCATCCAATTATCGTCCGATTGCACTTACGTCCCTTCTTTCTAAGGTCATGGAAACGCTGATAAACTATCAGCTCAAGAAATATCTTGAAGACCGAAAGCTTCTTAATGACCGGCAGTACGGCTTTCGCAGCAACAGGTCCACTGGTGATCTGATGGTTTACCTCACCGAACAGTGGAACAAATCTTTACATCGTTTTGAAGAAAGTAAGATTGTTGCACTTGATATTTCAAAGGCATTTGATAAAGTCTGGCATCTTGCTCTTTTATCGAAAATGCGTGCTTTCGGTATCGATGAATCCCTTCTTCGTTGGATTAGAAACTTTCTTTCGAACCGTTCAATACAAGTTGTATTGGACGGTTTCAAGTCTGAAACCCACAATATAAATGCTGGTGTGCCCCAGGGCTCCGTTTTGTCTCCGACCCTCTTCCTCATTTTCATTAATGATCTCTTGTCTGTTACGTCTAATCCAATAAATTGTTTCGCTGACGATAGTACCCTTAGCTTTTCATATTCGTTTCCAGACTCTCATCCTTCCTCTTCGGATGTGGAACTGCAACGGCAAAATATGATAAGCTCATTAAACTCTGACTTAAACAGCATTGTACAATGGGGAATACAAAATCGCGTAGAGTTTAATGCTTCGAAAACTCAATGCTGTCTTGTATCGTCGAAGCGAGATATACCCCCCTTGCCACTATCCATGAGTGGCACTTGCATCAATGAAACCGAACATCTCGAGATTCTCGGTATGTGCATCACTGACCACCTCTTGTGGAACGAGCACATATGCGATGTCGCCAAAAATGCCGCAAGATGTTTAGGTTTCTTAAGGCGATGCAAGAAATTTTTTTCCCCTTCTGATCTGGCTACCATCTACAAAACATACATACGTCCTAAGCTTGAGTACAATTCTCACGTCTGGGCTGGTGCACCAGTGACGTACTTAAATCTACTGGACAGTATCCAAAAAAGAGCATTCAAAATGATTGGTGACAATACCATCGTTGAGTCATTTACATCTCTAGAACATCGGCGTAATGTCTCATGTCTCACCCTGTTTTACCGATACTTCAACGGTATATGCTCTAGTGAAATAGCCAGTTGCATTCCTCCCCTTAAGACATTCAACCGTAATACCCGCGCCTCCAGGAATGCCCATCAGTTCACCCTCGAGCCCAACTTCGGACGTACTGTCAAGTACAGAGAATCGTTCTTTAGCCGTACTACGCGAATGTGGAACTCTCTTCCACACTCTGTCTTCCCCAGTGATTGTAATATTGAAGAATTCAAAACCAATGTTCACCGACACCTCCTTTTACATCCTCTATCCTTTCCCTAATGCTCGCACTGTGCTCTTGGCATATAAAGGGTAATGAAAAAAATCCCTTGAGTGCGCGTTGATTATAAAAAAAAAAAAAAAATCAAATGTTTTCCCGTATACGATAACGTCATCCAAATAGACTAGGCAAGACTTCCATGTGAGTCCTTGCAGGACGCATTCCATAAGGCGCTCAAAAGTCGCTGGAGCATTGCACAGTCCAAAAGGCATCACTTTGAACTGCCACAATTCGTTTCCTGTCGAGAACGCTGTCTTCTCTTTGTCTTCAGGATGAATTTCTACTTGCCAATATCCACTTTTTAGGTCCAAAGTTGAGAACCATTGTGCTCCTTCCATTGCGTCCAGAGTATCACTGATCCTAGGCAGAGGGTAGCTATCCTTCTTGGTCACATCATTCAACCTTCGATAGTCTACGCAAAAGCGGGTTGATCCGTCTTTCTTCTTTACCAGGACCACTGGAGACGCCCAAGGGCTTTTAGAGTTTTCGATCAGACCCTCTTCTTTCATGGTGGTTATCAGTTCTTCAACCTCACCTTGTTTGGCTAGTGGAAGGCGTCTTGCAGGTTGACGGATCGGCTTTGCATCCCCGGTGTTGATTCGATGTTGAACCAGCTGTGTTCTGCCATATTTCCCTTGCGATGACGAAAAGATGTCTGCAAATTCTTCGAGGAGACCTTCTGCAGTTCTTCGATGTTGGTGACCAAGATTAGATGACTTGAGAATGTTGGTCTTTATGGAGCTCAGCTCTCCGGACTTAGAGGTTTGTCTTGACTCTTCTTCATTGATTCTTGTTATCGCTGATACAGATTCGCATTGTCCGACAATCTCACCTTTTCTAAGCTTAACTTCGTACGGCTTGATGTTCAGTATTTGTACGGGAACCATGTTATTAACAGGTCTCACAAGAGTCTTCCCAATGGTGACGTTTTGGGAGGACTTTACAGATGCTGGTTCGACCATGAGGTATCGATGGCTTCCAGGCTTACCCTTCAATTTCGTCCACACGAATACTTCTGAAGAAGCAGGCAAAGTCAGATCTTCTTTAATGACGGTTTTCACAGATAGCGAGGTCTCATACGAGTGAATCCCATAGATCATCGGAATCTCGATGTTTCGATATTTCAGGACTTGGTTCCCGATGTCCAATATCACTCCGTGATCTTTCATGAAATCGACGCCGACAATGCACTCGTCGCATATATCTGCTACCAGGAACAGGTGAGAGAATTCCAGCTCTGCCATCCGGATCTTAAGACGTACCTCACCATAAACTTTTGCGGCTTCTCCAGTTGCAGTCCTTAGACGATAGCTATTGGTGTTGTGGAGCCATGTCTTCTTAACGAGGTCCTGCCGTACAATGGACGCCGTGGCACCGGTGTCGATGGTAGCCACACATTTGTTGCCGTTTATACTTGCTTCCACGGTCAGGCTCTTGTTGTCACGTTTCGTTTGAGAAACCTGGATGGTGTTTCTGGGGCCATCGATACCAGAAACCAGCTTCTGCCCCTCGAAGTTGGTTCTTATTCGTTTCCCGGGTGGGAAACAGCTTCGGAAGCAACGTTGTTGGTGTTACTTTGACTTGTTGAGTAAGCTCTGTTTCCACAGTGTTGACAACAGGTTCGTCTTCGCGGTAATCTGCACTGTCGTTGAAGATGCCCGGTCTTGTTGCAGTTCCAGCATCGTGCTGGTCCGTCTCGCTGACTCCTTTCCAGAGTAGCCTTCTGACAAGAGCATTCTTGGACTTCCAATTCTCTCACGCGATGCACGTTTTGGGAAGCTTGTTCTGCGGCTTCCATTGTTAGAGCGAAAGCCAATGCTTCTGGTAGTGTTTGTTTTCCGGCAGTGCGAATAGCCCTTTGGAGATTTATATCGCCCACAGCTCTCACAAAGGCTTCAACAGCAAGTTGATTAATTATCTCGTTGCCAGCTGTTGGGTATGCCAGGTGAACCAGTCGCTCGATATCTGCCTGAAGCTGCTGCAGAGTTTCACCTCTTTTCTGTGCTCTATTGTTAAGCTGAACTCGGAAGACTTCTGTCATGTGGCTATCCCCAAACCGCTGTTCGATTGCGTTTACCAGAACTTTGAAGTCACCGTTCTTCTCTGCTGGGATGGTTTGTAGCAGTTCAGCAGCTGCTCCTCTCAAGGCAAGTGTAAGAGCAATGTATTTTTCGTCATCGTCCCAACCGTTTGTTAACGCTGCTGCTTCAAACTGTTTCTTGTAGATTGACCACGGTATCTGACCATCAAAGCTTGGAGGATTCACTTCTCTCTTCCTTGAGCACTCACCAGAAGGTTCTCGAGCTTTCATCTTTCGCACTTTTTCCAGTTCCTTTGTGATGGTATCGATTTGTTCGTCGATTTTTTCGATACGTGCATTTTGTTTTCCGACGCACTCGTCGAGAGTATTGATTTTCTCTTCGAAGTCCGCAAACCTGCCTTCTAGAAGATTTTTCTGTTCGTCAAACCGCTCTTGAACATTCTTGTTTTGAGTTTCTAGTTGCTCCCAAACATCATTTCTTTGAGCTTCTAGTTGTTTGAGGACATTCTCTTGCTCGTTCTTCTGCTCGCTTCTTTGAGTTTCTAGTTGCTCCAGAACATTCTTGTTTTGAGTTTCTAGTTGCTCCCGAACGTTATCTTGTTCTTTCTTCTGTGCGTCAAACCGCTCTAGCACATTCTTTTGATTCTCTTCAAATTTGGCTAGAAGAAGTGTCATCATGTTAGATAAGTCGGCAGTTTCATTTACCTCTTCCGATTTTGCTTCCACTTCGAAAGCAAATGTATCTGGGTTTTCATTTTGTTGTTCAAGATATTCCTGTAGCCGTTTTACGAGTTCGATTTTAATTCCTGCCCCACTTAAGCCACGTTTGCTTAATTCGGCCTTTAGCTCAGCGACGGTTAGGTCTTTCAAAACTTTACTCATTTTTTTTTCTTTTTTTAACTTCACTATTTCACACAAAATAGTTTAATCACTGTTCACTGTTTTATTCTCAATAAGTTTTAATCCCACTTCTGACACCAATGTAATATTCGGCTTGGTCCGACAATTAAAACTTATTCACTTTTTAAATAAAACACAAATTCACTTTATTCAAATCACTCACAAACTTATTTATTCAACACTTTCAATTATAACTTTGCAAACACAGTGTACTTTTCTTTATCGCAGTTCACAATCAATTCAATTCATCTCGCCACTAAACGGCTATTTATATAACAAAAATGATGGATTCTAGAAACTACTATTGGTTCCTATTGGTTCTTGGAGAAGCTGAAAGTTCGAGAAGCTCTCTATTTACAAATAAAAAATACTGGGATTTTTTTTGTAGGGGCTAACGTTCTTAATGCTAAACAAAAAGTTTCTCTTAATCTTAATTAATTATTGCCCCTCACAAGTGTTTACTACTACAATTAAACGATATTAAGTAAAGAGAGTATGTACATTAAATAAACATGAGATACAGAGTAAGTAAAGAGAGTAAGAAAAGTGTGTACATTAAATATAGAAAGAGATACAGAGCGTAAGAGATAATAAAGTATACACATTAGACATTACAATAGAAGGAGAAACAGAGCGTATGAGATAAATAAAGTGTATACACATTACAATATGGACAAAGGTCGATGCGACGACCTGCATGACTAACATTTCCACCTTGACGCTCTTCACTCTTGTTATTATAGTTCATAGTATATTCTAGAAAATCTTTTGGTGAATTTTATAAAATTTAAGAAATCTTAATAGTGGCCACACTGATTTAAACAACAGTCCCAAGCGTCTTTTAACCAACTTATATATCTGATCCATGCTATTTCAACAAAGGTACATAGGTATATGTAGGTATACTGTACATAAAACATATAAATATGCATGTTAAACTTCTTATGTATGATGAATATAGTAATTTAAGGATTCCATTGCACAGCAAAGACAAAAAAAAATGTGAACGAAAAAACGAGGTGAAGGTTTTTGTGCAAACGAAACCAGAGACAGGCCAGCCATAGCAAAGAAAGGAAAAAATTAATAAATTCCAAAGCGATTTGAAAATGGAAGAGGGAGTTGAAAAGACAACTGTAACTGTCTGCACGAAAAAAAATAGTATCCTAGGAATTATCTCTATGTGTGGTCGGAGCTGATATGTGGTTGAAAATGGTATTCACAAAATAAATGAAAGAAGATGAATTCGCAAAGAAAAGAAAAAGAAAAAAATATTTATGCTAACCAGTGTCACCTTCAGAGAAAGGGCAACATGATGCTATGGGGTCGGTCCTTGATGTTTTAATGATGAATCAAATGCAATAGTTTTTCCTTTGAAACGAATCTCAATTTGACTTTGTGGGAACAAAAAGTCTAAGAAAAGAAAACAAATTGAAAACATTTGACGAAATTTGTTAAAAAACCAAACTTTGTTATTTTGGTTGTCCTAGATTTATGTACTTCGATGAGTTGATAAGGATTACTTTCCTAGTATGTATTTTTCGTTCTTAGTCTTAGATTTGTTGTACAACTCTCTAAAATATTTCCTTTTAATTCTTAAAATAAGCCTTCAAACTGTTGCTTTAGTTTATTATAAACTAGCCGACCACCGGCTAAAGAAATAGTTAGTGGTAACTTAAAGGTTGAGTGTACAGTTTTCAGAATCTATCAGGATCATTGGATACGTGACATAAGAACATCTCCTTTGAATTTTGTAGTCAAAATTGTTGCCTCGATAAGATTACTTATAATTTTCTTGACAGCGAGTACCTTTGATTCCGTTGCAAAGTCGTGGTGAGTTTATGTTTTGAAAAAGAATGATGGGTACGCCAAATTTCAATGTAAGTACATTCGCATGCTTGTCAAATAAAGCGAATTCAAGAATTTAGTAGGATAGTTGACAACTTTGATCCATAACAATATCGATGGAGTTATATATGTAGTATATTTTGTCGTTTCACCGGTTATTCCATTGTGAATAGTGAAGTTGATGGTATTGATGTTATTTGCCGCTAACATAACACGCGTACTGAGCCACTGATGATTTTTGTAGTCCTGTGCAATCTTTGGGAATACTTTTTGTACCAATTCGTCAATGATCTTACAGAAGTTTGCTGGCAATGTGATTAATTTGCAACATTTACAATACCCATTAAATGTTTTGCCAAATTTCCTGCGAAAGCATCCCGTTGTAGTTAAACATCATACATGCAATGTACTCGCACGTTGGTTTTCAAAGTCAAACTTCATAATGATTATTTGAGATATGCATTACGCTCATTGGAATGACAGTGGTGACATCTGTCGAAAATTGGTCGTGCCAACTCAAGAATCTTCGTTTGCTATGTAAGCTAGTAATAAGATGTAGGATTAAGGCTAAATTTCTTCAGTATATTGTAATGAAAAAATTTTTCTCATCGGATTAGATAGTATTTCCAAAGACAAAGCAGCGATTTATGGATCAGCTAGTGATAAAATATAGCTCCAGAATATTGTAGTTTTGTATTAGTCACAGATTTTTCCTAAGATTAATAAATATATAGCAAAGCAACGTTTTCAAGGTCAGCTTGTAATAGAATATAGCCTATGTTGCTCAGTGTGAATGTAGCTTTCTAATGATGAAAAAATCATTGAAATCGAATCAGTAGTTTTTGAGTGTACCTACCTATTTATTACAAACATACAAAAATACAACTCTTTCCTCTTGATGATATTAGTATGATAACATGATAAGAATAGTTACAGGCCAATTAGTTTACTAAGTACAATAAGTAAAGTGTTTGAAAAGCTTATTAAACAACGGCTATTAATTCACATTGAGGATGCAAACATATACCCAAATGAGCAGTTTGGTTTTAGAGCAGGTCACTCTACTAACCATCAAATTTTAAGAATCAAAAATCACATAAAAACTAACCTTAATTCAAAGTTATCTACTGGCCTAGTGCTTTTAGATATCGAAAAAGCATTTGACACAGTATGGCATCAGGGGATGATCTACAAACTTGTTATCTTTAATTTCCCAACATATCTCATTAAGTTAGTATGGAGTTTTTTACTTAACAGAAAGTTTTCTGTTCATGCAGGAAATGTTAATTCTTCTTTGTATAACATTGACAGCGGCGTTCCACAGGGTTTTGTGCTAGGGCCCATACTTTTCAACATTTATGTGTCTGACTTGCCATCTTTGGACGAAAACACTAAAGTAGCTATGTTTGCAGACGATACAGCCCTTTTTGCATCCAGCGTGTTGCCTCAAGCCGCTCTCGGGAGCTTACAATGTTCACTGAACATCTTACAAAGATTTTTTCATAGATGGAAAATCAAAGCTAATGCTGAGAAATCATGTGCCATCTGGTTTTCTAGGAGAAGAAAAACTGACTTCTTACCACAAACAATGTTACAGCTTAACTCGGCAAATATCCCTTGGTCTGAAAGCTGCAAATACTTAGGTCTTACGCTTGATAAGAAGCTGACATTTGAAAAACATATTTCCAACACGATAAACAAAACAAATCTTGTAATAAGAATTTTATACCCATTCATAAATCGCAAATCATGTCTTAGTATGCATAACAAAATTTTAATATTCAAAACTATTTTCCAACCTATACTCACTTATGGTGCTCCAGTGTGGTTTGACTGTGCTGAAACCCATTTAAAAAAGATTCAAAGAGTGCAAAACAAAATATTAAAATTAATGTTAAATTTGCCATGGCATTATTCGACAGCTAGGCTTCATGATAAAGCTAATGTTAAGCAAATTAAGCTTGTACTATATAACCTACAAGATAACTTTTTTAGAAGATGTTCCTATTCTGATAATGAGATAATTCTTGATCTTTTAAATTAGATATTATTTATATCACATTTGGGTTTATGTGCAATTTTATTTTTTAAGTGTTATATAAGGGTTTTTTCTCGTAGCTTTTCCCTTGAAAACTTGTTATATTAATTCCATTTCTATTTATTTTAGCATTATATTGAAGTTGTAAAGAATTTAATTTTCTATTTCTCTTAAATACAAAATACATAAATGTAAGAAATATCAAACTACAATAAATAAATAAATAAATAAACATGATAAGAATAACCTAAACAAGTTGCAGGATAATTAAAGAAACAGTTTTTAAAATGTGCGTACCTATGCTTGTCATTAACACATTCTTCATCATCGTCGCCGACGAGATTATAAGGTTATTTACATTTCTTTAACCTTTATGATTTTTTTTAAAGAACTCGTATTTTTTTTAACTTCGCAGAGGAAGTAATTGCAATGAGACCGATTTTGTGAATACCCAATTTTTGCATATCTCATATTTCAAGGTCACCAGACTTTTCGTCTCGACTGTCTCGCGAACCACTCATGATATTGACATCATTTGACGCAAAATAGCTTGATGGAGAATGAGAACTGATTCAGTCTTAAGCGAAATCGGTTTTTTAATAAGAGTGAAAAAACCAAAACAACCTAATAATATCTGAAAGTAGTCAAAATTCGTCATTAATGCATGCAAATTTTGATCATTTATTGCATAAATTGCAACAACAGTTTTTATAAAATTGGTTAAAAATCAAAATCATTAGTATAGTTGATAACAGTTTGATGTGTTCTATAAACAATAATTGATATTGTTTTTATTTTCATTTTCTGGGAAGATAATCTTGATCATTTAACACTGTCTGGCACGATGGCTTCTTGCATAAACTTCTAACCTTAAACTTTCCCATGTATCTAATACAAATTGTTAAGTCATTTTTGTTGTCCAGAAGTTTTGTTGTCTGTGTTAATACCTATTCTTCACAAACATTTGTCTGCACTGCCGGTGTACCCCAAGGGTCAGTCCTAGGTCCAGTCCTATACACACTTTTTACTTCAGACCTACCCAACTTACAAAACTGTCATAGAGCTATATTTGCTGATGATACATGTATTTATTGTTCGGATTCTCTTGGTTCCACTTTTGTAACCAACTTGCAATCCGCTTTATATACACTTCATCATTATTTTACGGATTGGAAGATTAAGGTAAATGCTTTGAAGACACACGCTATCTTTTTTACTCGAAAAAGAAAAGCCTGTTATCTGATCCACCGCAATCATACAAAATACTCATCGTTCAAAATCCGTGTTCCAGACTCCTTCTTCCACTTACTTAACTCTTCATCGTTTTGGCCAAATGGAACTATATATCACGAATTCGATAACAAAATTAACAAGAGACAAGCAAACCAATATCCTTTTCAACAAAATATGACAAAGCAGAATCTTCGACTAAGCAGCTTCAAAAGATTTTAATATATTATCAAAACGTTAATGGATTAAGGACAAAGACTAACTCGGTCTACCTGAATTCAATAAATCTACCACACGATGTCATAATACTGACAGAAACATGGCTGAATAATTCCTTTCTTGACACTGAGCTATTTGACAATACTTACCAAATCTTTAGACGAGATCGGCATTACACTGACTCTTCCAGCAACGTTGGAGGTGGAATTCTTGTTGCTGTTAAGAACTCTCTAGCTTGTAATTTAGTTAATGACTTTCGACAGGCTATCATCGAACTCCTGTGCCTTAAAATTAAAATGACAAAAGGATACCTTTATATTGTTGCCACTTATATACCGCCTGCCTCTGCTAACGATTCGTATGAGGAATTGAATAATTGTTTAGACACAATCTTCCTAGAATTGGAACCAGAAGATGAGATCCTTGTTGTAGGTGATTTTAACCTTCCACATCTTAATTGGACAAGTAACGAAGAAGATAATAGTTACATCCCAACCAACGCCTCTACTCTTAAAGAATTTTCTTTAATTGATGGAATGATATCCTTCGGAATGACCCAATTTAACGGTATAAAGAACTCTTCAGGTAAAATATTGGACCTTGTTTATTTCTCTGACAACGATAACTCCGATATTGCTGTTCTGACCACCCCTGTTGAACTAACTAAGGAGGACCGTCATCATCCAGCACTTGATATATGCCTTAACCTGAACATGAATTCCTACTTCAACAGGCTAAACGATAAAATTGAATTCAACTTTGCCAAATGCAATCATCTTGAACTGTCAAACCTATTACAAAATGTTGACTGGACTCTATTATTTACCAACTGTGATATCAATGATAAGTGTAATTTATTTTATCATAAGTTATTTGAATTTTTTTATCAAACGACTCCTATTAAAACTTCTTATAAAGACTCAAAAGACCCACCATGGTTTGACCGCCAGCTTAAAAACTTGAAAAACAAAAGAAATAAGGCTTGGTTAAGGTTTAATGTCACAAGAACAACCGAAGACTACAATATCTTCCTTTCATTAAAGCATCTTTTCGCTGATTACCACACAATATTGTTTGAAGACTATATCGCGAAGACAGAAAGTGAGATTAAGTCAAATCCCAAATTATTTTGGCAATTTGTAGATTTGAAAAGAAGAAATGTAGGTTATCCAAATTCCATGTCCTATTTGAACTCTACGGGTGAAAGTTCAATAGAGATAGCTAATTTGTTTGCTGAATTTTTTAAAAATGCATTCGAGGTATCTAATAACCTCACAGATGACGGTGATATCACTAGCTCTGTGCAATTTCCACATTTGAATTCTATTAACTTTAATATTACTGAGGATTCTATTATTCAAGCAATTTTAAAACTTGATGATAGTAAAAGTCCAGGACCTGATGGTGTTCCAGCTTCTATTTTAAAAAACTGTGTCTCTCGTTTAAGCTACCCCCTATTTTTACTTTTTAACGAATCTCTCACAAGCTCTGTTTTTCCCAATCTTTGGAAAAGTGCCTACATTATCCCTGTGCATAAAAAAGACTTGAAAAGTGATATTAAAAACTACCGTCCTATAGCAAAACTCTCTGTGATACCTAAATTGTTTGAGTCCATTGTATGTAATATCCTCGCCTTTCACTGTAAATCAATTATATGTAGTAATCAACACGGTTTCGTCAAAAATAAGTCTACTGTAACTAATCTACTTGACTTTACATCTTTTTGTTTAGACGCTTTTGAAGACCATGGACAAGTAGATTGCATTTTCACTGATTTTAGTAAGGCATTTGACAAGCTGTGCCACTTAACTTTATTAAAAAAACTAAATAATTTAGGATTCAACCATATGTTTGTTCAATGGATTGCTTCGTACCTTTGTAATAGAAATTATAGTGTCGTTTTTCGTAACGTTTGTTCAAGCTCTTTTGTTGTTAACTCGGGCGTTCCACAGGGTAGCCACTTAGGGCCTGTGCTGTTTATCCTTTTTATAAATAATGTCGTATCTATTGTCCAAAATTCATGTGTTCTCATATACGCTGACGACATTAAACTTTACAAAAGTATTAAATCTATTACTGACTGCTTACTTCTACAAGACGATCTATTAAAATTCAGGGAATGGTGCAATAAAAATAGACTTATATTAAATGTTGACAAGTGTAAGGTTATGAGCTTTACACGCAAAAAAACTGCCTTAACTTATAACTATACAATTAGTTCGGACCCTTTAAATAGAGTCTCACAATACTCTGACCTAGGAATTATTCTAGACCCGAAATTGACTTTTAACGACCACTTAGACTATATAATAAAGAAAGCTAATAAAACACTTGGATTTATTAAAAGATGTTCACGCGATTTCAAAGACCCCTATGTTCTCAAGATATTATTTACCTCATTTGTCAGGCCCATTCTTGAGTACGGGTGCGTGATCTGGGCACCTTACTATGCCATTCATAATTCAAGGCTGGAAGCAGTTCAAAGAAGGTTTTTACGTTATTGCCTACGTTTTCTACCTTGGACCCAAGGATCAGCACTCCCAATGTACTCACATAGACTAGTATTAATCAATCTACCGTCACTTGAGAACCATCGTAAATACATCCAGTTCTGTTTCATTAACGGTATAATAAATGGAAATATTTTAGCTCCGTCGATTCTTTGTAGACTTAATTTTAACTTCAGCCAATCTAGTATTAGACTACGGCAACCTCTGTGCCAAATCTTTAGCAGGTCCAACTATGGTGGTAATAGTCCTCTAAATCAGTTAATTGTCATATACAATAAATATTATTTTCTCATTAATTCTGTAAATGACAACTTGAAAAGTAAACAATTCAAAACCTTGTTTTTTAGATCTATTGAACTTGCTTAATTTTTGTTTACTGTTAAGTTATATTTAAATAATTGTAGCGTTAGCATTTAACGGTTTCTAAATAAATAAATCTGCCTAGCAATTCCATCCTAATCAATGGCGTAGCTACCGATTGGAAATCAAGTGCTAAATACCTTGGTGTTCACCTAGACAGTAAATTAACTTTTGGAATTCACGTTCAGGAAACCATCAAAAAAATAAACACAACAACTAAAATATTGTATCCTTTTATAAACAGAAAATCTAAGCTTAGCCAAGAGAATAAACTTATAATTTTTAAAGTCATTTTTCAAGCCATCATGTTCTATGGTTCCCCTGCGTGGGGAGATTGTGCCAAAAGTCATATTCGAAAGTTACAAATCTCGCAAAATAAGCTTTTAAAAATGATGTTAAACCTTCCTTGGTGCTTTTCAACAAACGAATTGCACGCGTTAGTTAATGTTGAACAAGTTTCAGCTAGAATCCTTATATTAAAAGATACTTTGTAATGACTCATTACAAATTCCCTACAACAACCAACATCAAGCACGAATCACCTCATATATTTACCGCTAGCAAGAATCATCCGATCATCATCGCACCGCCTGTTGCTAACCGCAGCAGACAACAACAATGCTGTTGCTTACTATACAAGCAACAACAAAACAGTAAATCGCACAGCAGCCAGACTATAAATAGCCGGCTGCCTGCACAAGGAAAGTCAGTCGCAGCCAGGCAGCAGAAGCGAGCAGACGTTGCTCCAGCAGTGGTGAGTATCAAACCGACTAACCGGACATAGACTTCCCCCCACCAGTGGTAAGGGGTCTTGTCATTAACACGCTTACCAGATAAAACCGAACTAACCGGACATAGACTTCCCCCCACCAGTGGTAAGGGGTCTTGTCATTAACACACTTTCCAGGTACAAACCGAACTAACCCGACATAGACTTCCCCCCACCAGTGGTAAGGGCTCGTGTCACTAACCCATAACCAGATTCGTCTGTGATTTACCGGGTTCGCCCGTGATTTACCGGATCCGTCCGTGATTTACCAGATTCGTCTGTGATTTACCGGGTTCGCCCGTGATTTACCGGATCCGTCCGTGATTTACCAGATTCGTCTGTGATTTACCGGGTCCGCCCGTGATTTGCCTATAACCGTACTAACCCGACATAGACTTCCCCCCACCAGTGGTAAGGGGTCTTGTCATTAACACACTTTCCAGGTACAAACCGAACTAACCCGACATAGACTTCCCCACACCAGTGGTAAGGGGTCGTGTCTCTAACCCATAACCAGATTCGTCTGTGATTTATCGGGTTCGCCCGTGATTTACCGGATCCGTCCGTGATTTACCAGATTCGTCTGTGATTTACCGGGTTCGCCCGTGATTTACCGGATCCGTCCGTGATTTACCAGATTCGTCTGTGATTTACCGGGTCCGCCCGTGATTTGCCTGAAACCGTACTAACCCGACATAGACTTCCCCCCACCTGTGGTAAGGGGTCTTGTCATTAACCCACTTTCCAGGTACAAACCGAACTAACCCGACATAGACTTCCCCCCACCAGTGGTAAGGGGTCTTGTCACTAACCCATTTCCAGATTCGTCTGTGATTTACCGGGTTCGCCCGTGATTTACCGGATCCATCCGTGATTTACCAGATTCGTCTGTGATTTACCGGGTTCGCCCGTGATTTACCGGATTCGTCCGTGATTTACCAGATCCGTCTGTGATTTACCGGGTTCGCCCGTGATTTACCGGATCCGTCCGTGATTTACTAGATTCGTCTGTGATTTACCGGGTTCGCCCGTGATTTACCGGATTCGTCCGTGATTTACCAGATCCGTCTGTGATTTACCGGGTCCGCCCGTGATTTACCGGATTCGTCCGTGATTTACCAGATTCGTCTGTGATTTACCGGGTCCGCCCGTGATTTACCGGATTCGTCCGTGATTTACCAGATTCGTCTGTGATTTACCGGGTTCGCCCGTGATTTACCGGATTCGTCCGTGATTTACCAGATCCGTCTGTGATTTACCGGGTCCGCCCGTGATTTACCGGATTCGTCCGTGATTTACCAGATTCGTCTGTGATTTACCGGGTCCGCCCGTGATTTACCGGATTCGTCCGTGATTTACCAGATACGTCTGTGATTTACCGGGTCCGCCCGTGATTTACCGGATTCGTCCGTGATTTACCAGATTCGTCTGTGATTTACCGGGTCCACCCGTGATTTACCGGATTCGTCCGTGATTTACCAGATTCGACTGTGATTTACCGGGTCCGCCCGTGATTTACCGGATTCGTCCGTGATTTACCAGATTCGTCTGTGATTTACCGGGTCCGCCCGTGATTTACCGGATTCGTCCGTGATTTACCAGATTCGTCTGTGATTTACCGGGTCCGCCCGTGATTTACCGGATTCGTCCGTGATTTACCAGATTCGTCTGTGATTTAACGGGTTCGCCCGTGATTTACCGGATTCGTCCACAGCAATCAAGCGAAGAGTCACTCCTCCCAACAGTGTACGGCAATCCCCACACCTGTGAGCCTAGCCGGTATAAACACGCAACCATCCGGACTAACCTAACTCGACAGCGGGGGAACTTTCCGAAGGCGAAACAACATACACAGAAGAGGATCTGCGACGCTGTAGCCAAACGATTATTATAGGATTAAACTGAATTTATTTTAATTGTACAATAAGCAATTGTTAATCAAAATAAGAAATAAATAAAAGAATTATTGACCAAAATTAAAGTTCTGGTACACTTTAATATAAACCCTGGGAAGACCGGCGAGCTTACCTCAGCCCTTGATAAAAGTACCTCACAAATTGGCGCCCGAGCAGGGACCTTTAAGGTCAACAAATCAATATTTCATCGACTGAGCACCCAACCTACGGATGGAAAATTAAAACACCGTAACCCGACCGAAATCCGACCGTACCGAATAGCTAGATAAAGCCAGCCAGCTACCGAACCCGTTATCAAGCTATTAATATTTAAAATAAACCGCACCATACCGAATATCTAGACAAACTACCCAGTTACCGAACCCGTCATCTAGATACTAATCTAAAATCAAAAACCGACCAAAAACCGAAGGAGCCCCAGCATCCAAACCAAAAACCTACCGATTTACCACCGTTACCGACGCCGATATCAACATCCCAACTCAGGATTCCGAGTCAAGGATAACAAAAAAAAAACACAGCCAGAAACAAGGAGAAATAATTATGTCCGAATCAGAGGAATTCGACATCTTTCCCAGCATTGGAGCAATCTACCTCCTAAGCAAAAAGGAAATAATCGAACACATGTCGAAAGCCAAACTAGATACAGAGGGTACTCTAGATACCCTCCGCGCCCGATTTAGCGCGCACTTGAAAGCCGCTAGAACTCGGAAGTCAACCCAAAACTTATGCGAAGAATTGGGAAAGGCAGTAATCGCCAGGGAGTACGCCGAACAAAACGCCAGCCAACAAAACGCCATCCAACAAAACGCCAGCCAAAAAAACGCCAGCCGACAGAACAATAGCCAGCAAAAGGCTCAAGAGGAGACCGAAAAGGATCGAAATGGTCAAGAGGAGACCGAAGGAGACCGAATCACCCAAGAGGAGACCGAAGAAAACGCAGCCGAAGAGTTTGATAGGATGTCCCGACAGCCGGATGTGCGTGACTTCTATTACCCGATCCCAAACTATTCGTATCCTCCAATAAGTACGATGACCTCGGAAGCCTACAATGCGATAAACACATTTGACCGCATGACAAAGCACCCCAACTACAGTCCTTTCTATTATCCAAATGGTATCCCAGCCACCACGGTTACTGTAATACCATCAACTTCCACCAAAACACAGCCGACGGCCCAGCCCGTAAACAATAACCGACCGACAGGCGTGACCGTAACAGGACTTTCAGTGGAAAGCGAAGTCGACACGATGAACACCGTAAGAAAGTGGGGAATCAAGTTCGACGGAAGCGGGAACGCCCTAGAATTCATGAGACGGATGGAAGAACTCATAGATTGTTACCGGGTTCCCGCCAATGGCGTCATAAGAACCCTTCCGGAAATCTTCCGAGGAGTAGCTTTAGAATGGTATCGCATTAACCGGCACAAATTTGCAAACTGGCTCAACTTTAGGCAGGCATTCTTACACCATTTCCTCCCGGCACGTTACGTTAACAAATTGGAGGAGGAAATTTCCAGAAAAAGGCAGGGTTCAAGGGAGAAGGCTAAAGACTTTATTCGAGCGATGCAATACCTTATCCATCAACATCCAACGAGGTGGCGTGAGAATAACATAGATAAGATCTATGATCGATTACGCCCCGAGTACCACCTCTATGTCCGCCGCCGAGACTTTAATACATTAGAGGAGTTAATGGAACTGGCCGAAGAGTATGAATACATATGCCAGGAAAACCGTAACGCTGCGCACCAGACACGCAGACCCCCACCTAGGAACAACATGGGAGCTCAAGAGCACCAGATAGTACGCCGGCCGCCTCAAAGTACGGAGCCTTATGACCGAGCTACCCATTGTTGGAACTGCAAGCAACGTGGACATAACAAAGCCAACTGTCGCCGCCCGTTTCGGCTTTTCTGTTCCTTTTGTGGGCAGGATGGGCGCATGACTCGGGATTGCTCCTGTCACTCAAACCAAACCTCCGTGCTAACCTACAACCCCGTACAAACAAGCCGAAACCAGATCTATCGCCCTGTAATAGAACGTCACCCGAAAAGCACCAAAGTTGAAGCACCGACAACGAGACAACAATCCGTCGAAATAACCGAACAAGAAATAAAACCACCCAGCCCCGGATCAAAAGACGATGTTATGTGGACTGACCCACGGTGTTTTATTCCGGTAACGCTTTGCGGACACCGCGTCACCGCATTAGTAGACACCGGAGCCACCGCATCCTTTATAAATGAAGACGTGAGGCAGATACTCAAACAAAATAATACTCCGGGCAGACTGCAAAAAAGTAAATTGCAAATGGCTAACGGTGCAGCAGTGCAAGTTGATGAGCACTACACGGTTTCCGTGATTGCAGAAAACCGACACGTGGAAGGAGAAGTTACCTTCGTAGACCAGCTTGCAGTTGAGATGGTGTTAGGGATAGATTTTCTTCGGAAACTTAATATCTCCGTAGCAATGGGAGGCCAGAAAATTGCTTCCCCTGTTCTAAGTCCTGGACATGTAAGCCATTTGATGACTGTCACTGCAGTGCATAAATCACCCCGCCGCCGACGCCGACTCCGCCGTCGTACAAGAAAAGACACCAAACATACAGAACGAAAGGGAGAAGAGGTGCCCCAATTCAAAACCGAGAGAGTCGTGAAGTATAAGCGTCCAATCTCGATCATAGAAGCGAAACCCATTGTTCCGCAAAAACCATGTACAACACCTCCGCAAAATGCTGCCGTCCCACAAAATTTGAAAAAAACAGTCACGAACCGTCTTATATACGCCGCCGCCACCGCCGAAACCAGGGCCTGCACTCCAAACATTCTGGACCTCACACCCGTCACTGTCCTGTTCCGTTCACCTTGGAAACGACTCGGCGTCCCGCAATTCTAATCCTGACATGCAAATGATCAAACTGAATCCCGATATCCCTAATGGCCCCTTCAATAACATAAATATAACGAGGCATGGAATATACAACCGAAGATACCGCAGGCAGCGCCTCATTTTCAACAAGCCCTGGGGTCAAGTTACCGCCATAATTCGGCGTCCGGGTGAAGCAGAGCTCCGATCAGGCAGTCACCGTGAATTGGTTATCTTTAAGCCCTGAATGGTTCGGATAAGAGCCAGTACAAAAAAAAACCCAACATGTTTTCCGTTAATTAATTTTTTTTTTAATTTAATTTTTTTCTTTTTTTTTTCTTTATTGTTTAATTTTAACCGTACAATGAATTTTTTTTCCAAGTTTATTTTCATGCAGAGAATTTTTTTTTCCGAACAGTATTTTTTTCAAATTAAATTCTGAAATATAAGTAAATAAATTAAATATTTGTATGTAAGGATAAAAAAAAATAAATATATATGCATATATTAGATAAGATGGAGTATTTATTTTAAAGGCGAGAAGGTTCTCGTCTCCGAAGTGGGGATGGATTGTAATGACTCATTACAAATTCCCTACAACAACCAACATCAAGCACGAATCACCTCATATATTTACCGCTAGCAAGAATCATCCGATCATCATCGCACCGCCTGTTGCTAACCGCAGCAGACAACAACAATGCTGTTGCTTACTATACAAGCAACAACAAAACAGTAAATCGCACAGCAGCCAGACTATAAATAGCCGGCTGCCTGCACAAGGAAAGTCAGTCGCAGCCAGGCAGCAGAAGCGAGCAGACGTTGCTCCAGCAGTGGTGAGTATCAAACCGACTAACCGGACATAGACTTCCCCCCACCAGTGGTAAGGGGTCTTGTCATTAACACGCTTACCAGATAAAACCGAACTAACCGGACATAGACTTCCCCCCACCAGTGGTAAGGGGTCTTGTCATTAACACACTTTCCAGGTACAAACCGAACTAACCCGACATAGACTTCCCCCCACCAGTGGTAAGGGGTCGTGTCACTAACCCATAACCAGATTCGTCTGTGATTTACCGGGTTCGCCCGTGATTTACCGGATCCGTCCGTGATTTACCAGATTCGTCTGTGATTTACCGGGTCCGCCCGTGATTTGCCTATAACCGTACTAACCCGACATAGAGTTCCCCCCACCAGTGGTAAGGGGTCTTGTCATTAACACACTTTCCAGGTACAAACCGAACTAACCCGACATAGACTTCCCCCCACCAGTGGTAAGGGGTCTTGTCACTAACCCATTTCCAGATTCGTCTGTGATTTACCGGGTTCGCCCGTGATTTACCGGATCCATCCGTGATTTACCAGATTCGTCTGTGATTTACCGGGTTCGCCCGTGATTTACCGGATTCGTCCGTGATTTACCAGATCCGTCTGTGATTTACCGGGTTCGCCCGTGATTTACCGGATCCGTCCGTGATTTACTAGATTCGTCTGTGATTTACCGGGTTCGCCCGTGATTTACCGGATTCGTCCGTGATTTACCAGATCCGTCTGTGATTTACCGGGTCCGCCCGTGATTTACCGGATTCGTCCGTGATTTACCAGATTCGTCTGTGATTTACCGGGTCCGCCCGTGATTTACCGGATTCGTCCGTGATTTACCAGATTCGTCTGTGATTTACCGGGTCCACCCGTGATTTACCGGATTCGTCCGTGATTTACCAGATTCGTCTGTGATTTACCGGGTCCGCCCGTGATTTACCGGATTCGTCCGTGATTTACCAGATTCGTCTGTGATTTACCGGGTCCGCCCGTGATTTACCGGATTCGTCCGTGATTTACCAGATTCGTCTGTGATTTACCGGGTCCGCCCGTGATTTACCGGATTCGTCCGTGATTTACCAGATTCGTCTGTGATTTAACGGGTTCGCCCGTGATTTACCGGATTCGTCCGTGATTTTCTGATTTCGTCCACAGCAATCAAGCGAAGAGTCACTCCTCCCAACAGTGTACGGCAATCCCCACACCTGTGAGCCTAGCCGGTATAAACACGCAACCATCCGGACTAACCTAACTCGACAGCGGGGGAACTTTCCGAAGGCACATACACAGAAGAGGATCTGCGACGCTGTAGCCAAACGATTATTATAGGATTAAACTGAATTTATTTTAATTGTACAATAAGCAATTGTTAATCAAAATAAGAAATAAATAAAAGAATTATTGACCAAAATTAAAGTTCTGGTACACTTTAATATAAACCCTGGGAAGACCGGCGAGCTTACCTCAGCCCTTGATAAAAGTACCTCACAAATTGGCGCCCGAGCAGGGACCTTTAAGGTCAACAAATCAATATTTCATCGACTGAGCACCCAACCTACGGATGGAAAATTAAAACACCGTAACCCGACCGAAATCCGACCGTACCGAATAGCTAGATAAAGCCAGCCAGCTACCGAACCCGTTATCAAGCTATTAATATTTAAAATAAACCGCACCATACCGAATATCTAGACAAACTACCCAGTTACCGAACCCGTCATCTAGATACTAATCTAAAATCAAAAACCGACCAAAAACCGAAGGAGCCCCAGCATCCAACCCAAAAACCTACCGATTTACCACCGTTACCGACGCCGATATCAACATCCCAACTCAGGATTCCGAGTCAAGGATAACAAAAAAAAAAACACAGCCAGAAACAAGGAGAAATAATTATGTCCGAATCAGAGGAATTCGACATCTTTCCCAGCATTGGAGCAATCTACCTCCTAAGCAAAAAGGAAATAATCGAACACATGTCGAAAGCCAAACTAGATACAGAGGGTACTCTAGATACCCTCCGCGCCCGATTTAGCGCGCACTTGAAAGCCGCTAGAACTCGGAAGTCAACCCAAAACTTATGCGAAGAATTGGGAAAGGCAGTAATCGCCAGGGAGTACGCCGAACAAAACGCCAGCCAACAAAACGCCATCCAACAAAACGCCAGCCAAAAAAACGCCAGCCGACAGAACAATAGCCAGCAAAAGGCTCAAGAGGAGACCGAAAAGGATCGAAATGGTCAAGAGGAGACCGAAGGAGACCGAATCACCCAAGAGGAGACCGAAGAAAACGCAGCCGAAGAGTTTGATAGGATGTCCCGACAGCCGGATGTGCGTGACTTCTATTACCCGATCCCAAACTATTCGTATCCTCCAATAAGTACGATGACCTCGGAAGCCTACAATGCGATAAACACATTTGACCGCATGACAAAGCACCCCAACTACAGTCCTTTCTATTATCCAAATGGTATCCCAGCCACCACGGTTACTGTAATACCATCAACTTCCACCAAAACACAGCCGACGGCCCAGCCCGTAAACAATAACCGACCGACAGGCGTGACCGTAACAGGACTTTCAGTGGAAAGCGAAGTCGACACGATGAACACCGTAAGAAAGTGGGGAATCAAGTTCGACGGAAGCGGGAACGCCCTAGAATTCATGAGACGGATGGAAGAACTCATAGATTGTTACCGGGTTCCCGCCAATGGCGTCATAAGAACCCTTCCGGAAATCTTCCGAGGAGTAGCTTTAGAATGGTATCGCATTAACCGGCACAAATTTGCAAACTGGCTCAACTTTAGGCAGGCATTCTTACACCATTTCCTCCCGGCACGTTACGTTAACAAATTGGAGGAGGAAATTTCCAGAAAAAGGCAGGGTTCAAGGGAGAAGGCTAAAGACTTTATTCGAGCGATGCAATACCTTATCCATCAACATCCAACGAGGTGGCGTGAGAATAACATAGATAAGATCTATGATCGATTACGCCCCGAGTACCACCTCTATGTCCGCCGCCGAGACTTTAATACATTAGAGGAGTTAATGGAACTGGCCGAAGAGTATGAATACATATGCCAGGAAAACCGTAACGCTGCGCACCAGACACGCAGACCCCCACCTAGGAACAACATGGGAGCTCAAGAGCACCAGATAGTACGCCGGCCGCCTCAAAGTACGGAGCCTTATGACCGAGCTACCCATTGTTGGAACTGCAAGCAACGTGGACATAACAAAGCCAACTGTCGCCGCCCGTTTCGGCTTTTCTGTTCCTTTTGTGGGCAGGATGGGCGCATGACTCGGGATTGCTCCTGTCACTCAAACCAAACCTCCGTGCTAACCTACAACCCCGTACAAACAAGCCGAAACCAGATCTATCGCCCTGTAATAGAACGTCACCCGAAAAGCACCAAAGTTGAAGCACCGACAACGAGACAACAACCCGTCGAAATAACCGAACAAGAAATAAAACCACCCAGCCCCGGATCAAAAGACGATGTTATGTGGACTGACCCACGGTGTTTTATTCCGGTAACGCTTTGCGGACACCGCGTCACCGCATTAGTAGACACCGGAGCCACCGCATCCTTTATAAATGAAGACGTGAGGCAGATACTCAAACAAAATAATACTCCGGGCAGACTGCAAAAAAGTAAATTGCAAATGGCTAACGGTGCAGCAGTGCAAGTTGATGAGCACTACACGGTTTCCGTGATTGCAGAAAACCGACACGTGGAAGGAGAAGTTACCTTCGTAGACCAGCTTGCAGTTGAGATGGTGTTAGGGATAGATTTTCTTCGGAAACTTAATATCTCCGTAGCAATAGGAGGCCAGAAAATTGCTTCCCCTGTTCTAAGTCCTGGACATGTAAGCCATTTGATGACTGTCACTGCAGTGCATAAATCACCCCGCCGCCGACGCCGACTCCGCCGTCGTACAAGAAAAGACACCAAACATACAGAACGAAAGGGAGAAGAGGTGCCCCAATTCAAAACCGAGAGAGTCGTGAAGTATAAGCGTCCAATCTCGATCATAGAAGCGAAACCCATTGTTCCGCAAAAACCATGTACAACACCTCCGCAAAATGCTGCCGTCCCACAAAATTTGAAAAAAACAGTCACGAACCGTCTTATATACGCCGCCGCCACCGCCGAAACCAGGGCCTGCACTCCAAACATTCTGGACCTCACACCCGTCACTGTCCTGTTCCGTTCACCTTGGAAACGACTCGGCGTCCCGCAATTCTAATCCTGACATGCAAATGATCAAACTGAATCCCGATATCCCTAATGGCCCCTTCAATAACATAAATATAACGAGGCATGGAATATACAACCGAAGATACCGCAGGCAGCGCCTCATTTTCAACAAGCCCTGGGGTCAAGTTACCGCCATAATTCGGCGTCCGGGTGAAGCAGAGCTCCGATCAGGCAGTCACCGTGAATTGGTTATCTTTAAGCCCTGAATGGTTCGGATAAGAGCCAGTACAAAAAAAAAACCCAAAATGTTTTCCGTTAATTCATTTTTTTTTTAATTTAATTTTTTTCTTTTTTTTTTCTTTATTGTTTAATTTTAACCGTACAATGAATTTTTTTTTCCAAGTTTATTTTCATGCAGAGAATTTTTTTTTCCGAACAGTATTTTTTTCAAATTAAATTCTGAAATATAAGTAAATAAATTAAATATTTGTATGTAAGGATAAAAAAAAAAATATATATATGCATATATTAGATAAGATGGAGTATTTATTTTAAAGGCGAGAAGGTTCTCGTCTCCGAAGTGGGGATGGATTGTAATGACTCATTACAAATTCCCTACAACAACCAACATCAAGCACGAATCACCTCATATATTTACCGCTAGCAAGAATCATCCGATCATCATCGCACCGCCTGTTGCTAACCGCAGCAGACAACAACAATGCTGTTGCTTACTATACAAGCAACAACAAAACAGTAAATCGCACAGCAGCCAGACTATAAATAGCCGGCTGCCTGCACAAGGAAAGTCAGTCGCAGCCAGGCAGCAGAAGCGAGCAGACGTTGCTCCAGCAGTGGTGAGTATCAAACCGACTAACCGGACATAGACTTCCCCCCACCAGTGGTAAGGGGTCTTGTCATTAACACGCTTACCAGATAAAACCGAACTAACCGGACATAGACTTCCCCCCACCAGTGGTAAGGGGTCTTGTCATTAACACACTTTCCAGGTACAAACCGAACTAACCCGACATAGACTTCCCCCCACCAGTGGTAAGGGGTCGTGTCACTAACCCATAACCAGATTCGTCTGTGATTTACCGGGTTCGCCCGTGATTTACCGGATCCGTCCGTGATTTACCAGATTCGTCTGTGATTTACCGGGTCCGCCCGTGATTTGCCTATAACCGTACTAACCCGACATAGACTTCCCCCCACCAGTGGTAAGGGGTCTTGTCATTAACACACTTTCCAGGTACAAACCGAACTAACCCGACATAGACTTCCCCCCACCAGTGGTAAGGGGTCGTGTCTCTAACCCATAACCAGATTCGCCTGTGATTTACCGGGTTCGCCCGTGATTTACCGGATCCGTCCGTGATTTACCAGATTCGTCTGTGATTTACCGGGTTCGCCCGTGATTTACCGGATCCGTCCGTGATTTACCAGATTCGTCTGTAATTTACCGGGTCCGCCCGTGATTTGCCTGAAACCGTACTAACCCGACATAGACTTCCCCCCACCAGTGGTAAGGGGTCTTGTCATTAACCCACTTTCCAGGTACAAACCGAACTAACCCGACATAGACTTCCCCCCACCAGTGGTAAGGGGTCTTGTCACTAACCCATTTCCAGATTCGTCTGTGATTTACCGGGTTCGCCCGTGATTTACCAGATCCGTCTGTGATTTACCGGGTTCGCCCGTGATTTACCGGATTCGTCCGTGATTTACCAGATCCGTCTGTGATTTACCGGGTCCGCCCGTGATTTACCGGATTCGTCCGTGATTTACCAGATTCGTCTGTGATTTACCGGGTCCGCCCGTGATTTACCGGATTCGTCCGTGATTTACCAGATCCGTCTGTGATTTACCGGGTCCGCCCGTGATTTACCGGATTCGTCCGTGATTTACCAGATTCGTCTGTGATTTACCGGGTCCGCCCGTGATTTACCGGATTCGTCCGTGATTTACCAGATACGTCTGTGATTTACCGGGTCCGCCCGTGATTTACCGGATTCGTCCGTGATTTACCAGATTCGTCTGTGATTTAACGGGTCCGCCCGTGATTTACCGGATTCGTCCGTGATTTACCAGATTCGTCTGTGATTTACCGGGTCCGCCCGTGATTTACCGGATTCGTCCGTGATTTACCAGATTCGTCTGTGATTTAACGGGTTCGCCCGTGATTTACCGGATTCGTCCGTGATTTTCTGATTTCGTCCACAGCAATCAAGCGAAGAGTCACTCCTCCCAACAGTGTACGGCAATCCCCACACCTGTGAGCCTAGCCGGTATAAACACGCAACCATCCGGACTAACCTAACTCGACAGCGGGGGAACTTTCCGAAGGCGAAACAACATACACAGAAGAGGATCTGCGACGCTGTAGCCAAACAATTATTATAGGATTAAACTGAATTTATTTTAATTGTACAATAAGCAATTGTTAATCAAAATAAGAAATAAATAAAAGAATTATTGACCAAAATTAAAGTTCTGGTACACTTTAATATAAACCCTGGGAAGACCGGCGAGCTTACCTCAGCCCTTGATAAAAGTACCTCACAACTTATAGAGTTGCTTGCTCAACATCCGACAATGAATTAATCTTAAACCTTATCTCTTAAAATGTACATATTTTCGCTAAAATTCATGTTTGTTTATGAATCAATCTTTTTATTATTGTTCTATTTATTATTGTTTATTTATTTGTTCACTTGTTTATCTATGTAGTCAGTATTCCCTAAAAAAGTATTTCTTGTGATAATTTAACCATTTCTGTATCTATTTATTTATTTATTTATTTATTTATTTATTTATTCATTTATTTGTTGTTTGTTATTTATTTATTTATTAAGTTATTTTATTTATTTATTTATTTATTTATTCATTTATTTATTTATTTATTTATATATTTATTTATCTTTTTATTCTATTTATTCATTTATTTATATATTTATCTACCCATCTATTTATTTATTTATGATTTATTTATTTACTAATTTATTATTTGCTTATTTATTCATTATTATTTATTTATTCTTTGGTTATATAATTCTGTGATAGTTCATTGTTGGATCATTAACCACCTCTTCTCCCTTGTTCGAGAATAAATATATTTATTTTTTTTTTCTGTTTAATGAAGGTTTTTTGTGTGTAGCTTCAAGTCTAAATTTTGTCATAAATCACTTATAAAATTATTATATACTTGGCAGTAGTAAGGTAGTTTATTTTTTTTTTTTAAATCCCACGCCTCTTTCCCCCCCCAGATACCGCACGCGCTGGGGTCCATTTTCACCGAGTACGATTAACAGTTACGGTTGTTAGTCGTATCGGCACTTAATTAGAAATTCTTTGGAATAAATAAAATAAAAAAAAAAGTTATGGCGATACGAATATTTGGAAGAAAAGAGTTTGGGACTGCTTAATGCAAGCAGGTATAAAGGAAAAGCAAAATTTTAAATTAAAATATTACAAAAAGTAGAAATAAAAGAAAAAAATGCAAAATTTTAAAATCAAAAATTTTTAAATTTTAAAGTCAAAAAATTTGTAAAACATGAAAGAAACAAAGAAAAAAGCAAATACGCGTGTAGAAGACACTTGTCAAGTTAGTAAAAAAAAAATATATCAAAATAAGAGCCAGTTTCTTTTTTTTCAAACAAATGAAAAAACATGAAAAGACAACATACAAATTTACAAAATACAAAAAAAAAAAAGATATTTAAGAACGTGGTACACTGGTCTTAAGAATTTGTTTTAAAATGTATTTATTGATATGAAAATCAAATAAGTTTTCATTCGCATTCAAAAGCTTACTCATTCTTGTCAGTGGCTCATGCATTCCGTAGTTTGTTCTATGTTTAGGAACTTTAATCAAACTATGAGAACGCAAATTATGATCTCCACCTCGATAATTAAAGAGGATAGAATTTAGAATATCTGGAGCATCAGTGACACCAGTAATAATTTGATGAAGGAAAACAACATCATTATTTGTTCTCCTTTGACAAAGTTTTTGCATGTGGAAAAATGCAAGTCGATCATCATAAGAAGGGATATTATTGGGGTCAATCCTTTGAAGCCCTTTAAAGGCGAAACGTGTAAAATTGCGTTGAACTGATTCTAGTCTCTCAATATGTATCTCATAATGAGGAGACCAAACTTGTGAGGCATATTCGAGATGGGGTCGAACTAAACTGTTGTACAAGCTAAAGGTAACGTTAGGGTCAAGAAATTCCTTGGACCAACGCTTAATAAATCCTAACATTGAGTTAGCTTTGTTGACGATGTTGTTAATGTGTTCTGAAAAATCTAAATTGGATGTGAAAAGAACTCCTAGGTCCCTAACCTTAAAGACACGGGATAAGATGTGTTGGGAGATAAAATAATCATATGATGTAGGATTTCGCTTTTTTGAAATTGTCATTGTCTGACATTTTCCTGGGTTAAGATTTAAATTATTCTTTTCACACCATACAACAAACTTATTAATATCATCTTGCAGTTGAATGCGATCTTCATTGCATGAAATATTTTTGAAGATCTTCATATCATCTGCAAAGATAAGAATTTTACTATTTCGAACACTTAGCGGTGCATCGTTAATAGCTAAAATAAATAAAAGGGGCCCTAGATGACTACCTTGTGGTACACCCGACTTGGCGACGAAAGATTTTGAGTAAGAGTTTCTGAACTTTACTTGGTAAGATCTATTATCAAGATAAGAAGAAATCCATTTGACGAACCCTGGAGGAAAGCCATATAAATTCAATTTAAACTTGATAATAGTATGAGAAAGTTGATCAAACGCTTTTGAAAAATCGGTGTAAACGCAATCAACTTCCTTTCCACTTTCTACGGAATTTAAACATTTATGCAAAAATTCAAGAAGGTTTGTCACCGTTGAACGTTTCTGCATAAAGCCATGTTGTTCAAAGCATATGATATTTTTGGTGTAGAAGACTAAATTATCACAAACAACTTGCTCAAAAAGCTTTGGAATGCAAGACAGTTTAGATATAGGCCTATAATTTGTAATATCAGACTTGTCTCCTTTCTTGAATACAGGTGTTATGTAAGCAGTTTTCCACATGCTAGGGAATTTTCCTAGTTTTAACGACAATTCAAAAATATTACGTAGAGGCAAGGCCAAAACCGTCCTACAATTTTTTAAAACAATAGGTGGAATACCATCGGGACCAAAAGAATAGTCTTCCTTAAGAAGGCACATACAATTAACAAGTTTATCGAAATCGATAAGAACATTGTTGAAAGTTACTTGGGGACAGTTTCGCAGATAATCAAAGAAATCAGTATCCACAGTTACGGGAGTATCGATGAAAGACTGACTAAAACTACTTGCAAAAGCATCACAGATTTCAGAATTACAGTTCAAAACAGTATTGTTGTATTTGAAGTTTAACGGATAAACATCACATTTCTTTTTTGAATTGACAAAATTCCAAAAACTTTTAGGGTCCTGTTTAAGTGAATTTCCCATATTTATGAGATATTCATTGTAAAGATTAAAAGAGAGACTTTTGAACTCTTCGAAAAGGGAGATATAAACTACTTGGTTCTCCAATGTCATAAAACCGATATAATTTTTCCAAGCCTTGTTCCTTCTATTACGAAGGCTTCTCAGTTCTTTCGTATACCAAGGTTGACTGGAGTTATTTGAGTTAAAACTTCTTTTTTTGGGTACTATTTCGTTAATGGATCTCATCATGACAGTGTAAAAGCTTGAGATAGTAGCGTCGATGTCATTTAAGAGCGGTATATTCTCAATACCGAAACTACTTAAACTATCCGAAAGCTGTTGAAAATTAGCTCTGCGGAAGTCATATTTATACGAACAGTCGTGAGAATTACTATTTTCTAGTAAATGACCGCTCAAGTCAAAGAAAATGTCAAGAGGTGGGTGATATTTGTCTATATTAGATATAGCAGAGGAAGATTCAACAACTACTGTGCTAACAGCATTTGATGAGAATACTAAATCAAGTAACCGATGCATAGAGTTCTTTATACAGCTTACTTGTTGCAAGTCAGCTGAAATAATTTTGTCCAGAAATTGAAGTTCCTGTTGCGATGAACTTGCGGAGGCTTCAAGATAAGACTCGTCGTCTGAAGTTACCCAGTCTACGTTTGGGAGATTAAAATCACCTAACAGGAGAATATTATTTTCAAAACCAGCAATTTCTATGACATAGTCAACTGCTGACGAAAGTTCATTAAACACTGAAACAGGACTTTTTGGTGGAATATACACATTTAAAATAAAAAAGACTATTGATTGTATGGTCACTTTGATGCATAACAGTTCTATTGAGAGATTGAAAGGGAAGATAATTTGTGATGAACAAAATCTGTTTCGAACGGCAATAAGAACTCCCCCACCAACCAGATTCATAGCATCCACATGACGGTCTTTCCTATAAACTAAGAATTCTTTATCAAAGAGTTCAGAATCAAGAATGGCGGCATTAAGCCAAGTTTCCGTAAATACAACCACGTCATGCGGAAAAGCTTGAGAATTTTTAAAAATTGAAGTAGTTTTACTTCGAAGTCCTCTTACGTTTTGGTAGTAGAGGGAGATCCTTTGCAGTTTTTTGGGTCCTCTTGAGTAAGGGGAAGTAAATTTTTTTTCCGTCTGTTGGGAATAATAAATTCTTTTACCAGAGTGTTTGGTGGCCATGAACAATTTAAAATGCTTTCAAAAAGAGAATTTGGCGCGGTTATTTTGAAAGATGCCACAAAACTATTTGGTTTACTTATTTTTTGACATTTAGCATGAATAGTGTTAGGTAAAACCTTACATTCTACTAGATGATTCAATACGTCATCTGGTTCAGTATTGGGCAATAAGCGAGATACAAATATTGTTTTGGGCCTAGGTACAGACGTAAGGGATTTTTGGGAAGTAGTTGAAGTTTGAACCGATGCAAGGCTCGTTGAAGGAAGGTCTGAAATTATTGAAGGAGATTGGGCATCATTATTTCCACTGTTCAACTCGTTTGATGGAGGATTATCGGGCTCAACTGCTACTTTGTTACTCCTCAAATTTTTTGGAGCTGGGCCTGCATTAATTGATGTAGAAGCTTGTTCTCGTCCTCTCTTTTTTTGAATTTTTAGGATTTTCGGCTGCAAGCTTAACGTAGGTGGCGTTTCAAGGTCGTCCGTGGAGGAGGAGTTGTCAATGGAAGTAATTGGCACTGGGTTGTTGTTTGCGTTTTGAGCCACTATTGAGAAATTTAAGCTCAATTGTTCGAAACTTTTTGATATCTTTAAAATGTCTTCCTTCAAGGTTGACAGTTTAAAAGATAAGTTACCTAAAGAGATTTTTCTACAATCGTCACAGTACCAAAATGCAATTTTGGATGCGGTTATTTTATCCAAAAAAGCAGTTGTTGCACCCACGCATTTTGAATGGAATAGGTTTCCACACGGACCGAAGCACGGGTAGAGGGGAGATGCGTCAGAGCGATCGGCACAGTTTTTATTGGCACAAATCATATTGATTCAGAAAAGGAGTAAGATAAAATAAAAAAAGAATGAAATTAACAAAATAATACAAAAAAAAAGACTTGGGATTACTTGGGATTTGAACCTGTCGCTGCTGGCTTACAAAAGTATCAGATCCGTGCTCAGACAAACTTGGCCACGAAATACTTTTGGGGTAAGGGTTAGAAAACTAATTTAGATAGCCTTAGTTAAGATTTAGAACTACTTTAAATGGAAAAAAATGAACTATTGAAATTAATAAAGTAAACAGAGGGGAAATTTGTGGAATGTATGAGTGAGCATGCGCACTGAGAAAAACGCGTCAGTTACAATAACAAGATGTAAATAAGCCAATTGAACACGAAACAAAGACTTACTTGGAGAAAGAAAGCAAAATCAGAGTTTTTAAAAATTATTAAATTCAATTAAACACATATATTTTCTAATAAGAAATGATATGCAAACTAAGCACTTGCACAACTTAAAAGAAAACAAGATTTAAAACAATAGTTAAATATATATTTGATTTAAAAAACTGCAGAGGGCAGACACAACACAACTAAAGATTATAAAACCAGTGTTACCACAATCTCTGTAAATTGTGCAATATAGATTTAAGAAAAAATGTGATATTTTGCTACATAATAAATATATCTATCTATTGAACAAAATATATAATTTACTTTGCCAATACTTTGCTATGTACTCTTGACATCACCTCAACAATAGATCGTGGGATCTTATTGCAAATCAACCTGTAAAAAGTACCTATGTTATGAAGGATGTCGATATGCTACACATGGAAAGATTGTTCTGAATTGATGGCAGTGGTCGTGCTCGTGGTTTTAACGTAACCATCACAAGAAATAAAAGAAAAGCATCAAGGATGCATAGAATTGAAAGTAGAACTAAAAACAAAACAACAACAAAATAGCTGCCAAATAAGAAAGTTGGTCATTGTATCTATGCCAAAAATAAAGTCTATAGATTAGTTGAAAAGGCAGACATGACATATATGGGGGCGAGAGTGTAATGGAAAACGAATCGCTGAATAAAAGATTGAAAACAGAATTATACTTCGTGCAGAGCGCTTTTGGTGAGGGATGTGACGCCTTGATTCCGCCTGAAAGTTCTGTACGTCGATCCAACTAAAAAGTTATTTAACTCTGCAGTTCCGGTTAGCAGAGTATTAGTATAAAAAGATACGTGTACATGTACACTATTTGTGTATTCTCTAGAATAGAATATGGAGTAGGACTGAAGTTGGATGGAGGGCTGATGGTCGCGGAGATATGAGACGATGAAACAAGATACGATGGACGGATGTGAAATAATTTAATTGCTTAGGTTGCCAAAAATATTTATGAGACAAAAAAAAATGCGATTTGACTTGTTTTCGTGAGTTCAAAATGTTTGTTGTGACATATTTGATGTCGAGGCAAATTCTGTTGGTCATAGTTTTATGAAATTTAAATTATTTCCTTTTTTTAAACTTGTTTTGACAGCGGTAAACTTTGTTTGAGCTTTGTTATTTTGGGAGGTTTTTTTTTGATGTATTGATTTTTCTGATTAAAGTTTACTCAGGGAAAAACTTCGTTAAGAGAAGGGCTCTTTTCTACGGAATTTAAGGAAGTTTATGAGTTGATATTCAGAATCGTGTGTGGGAGCAATCGAAATTCATTTCGTTTTCTATAGTAGAGACCTTACATTTAAGATATCCAAGTTCATTTAATTCCTCTGTTTTCTTGTTACGCTCTGCTGAGTCGATTGAGTCAAACATGTCAGACAACCTTCGTACAGAATGTGATATTTTGCAAAAATTTAAGCAACACGGAATATCCCTCAACACTTGTCGAGTTTAGTCAAAACTCAATTCCTTGAAAGCTTGACAACCATTTCCAATCTCTGTTCATACAAAAGCTCGCTTAATGTCTTTGATAGCGCAGCCAAGTGAGAATTCCGTCATGTCCATCTGTATTGTTGTTCGTCGGGATGCGGTGAAAATTATGGTGTTATTGCAATGAGGAAACTAGAAAGTATTGTCTTATTTCATGCAAGATATCGAAATTTTCTTTCTTATTCTATCCAGTTTTTCAATTGCTATTACATGTTGAAACTAGATTCATGAACCTAATTTGACTGCTCTCTTTTAATAACATTTCGTTGAATAGGCATAACGCAAAGGCAAGCAATTTTGAACTGGGGACATGTTTTGCCTATTATTTTGTAAGAACAAAACTGACTGTTTAGTGAAGTTTTCTTTTGCAAATTGAAAAACGAAGTCAAATCAAAAGTATAGCAAACAAACAGAATAGAGCAAAGACAAACGTCAAATAGTTGACACAAAATATTTGAACCATGCGACATAAGTCGATTTTCTTTTGTCTCATGTTTTCGAATGTTGTTTCTATTTTGCACTAATGGTGTTCAAAGTGTCCTATGCCACCAGTTTCATCGTGTAATAGCAGACTTTACATATATTGTCGACTGTTAAATATCGAATAAAAGTATTCTTTTCGCTTTTTGGGTTCTGAACTGGTCCTCATGCTAATAAGACAAACTGTCGTCTTTTCTTTCACCAGACATTGTTTCAAGCTGTGTTCATTCTATCTTGTCAGATCCTTGTTATTCTATTGGGTTGGATTCGAAGAATCTACGAGCCGGAGCATTATTTTCCATTCGCTCTACATAACCCAACCATCTAAGTCGTTGGACCTTAGCTTTTCTGGCTAGGTCAGTGTCGCTGAAGATCTCGTACAGTTCTTGATTGAATCTCCGTCTCCATTCTCCATTTATGCAGACAGGACCAAAATTCACTCGAAGAATTTTTCTCTCGAAACAACCCAAAGCGTTTTCATCGGATGTTGTCATGGTTCATGTCCCTCCACCATACATTAGGACCGGGATGATGAGGGTTTTGTAGATGTCACTATAGTTGCTCGGGAGAGGACTTTACTAAGTCTAAACAAACTGACAATAGTTAATTAAATACTTTTTATTTTTCAGGATTTAAGAGTTGATGAATATTTTATTACTAGCCGACCCCGCGAACTTCGTCTCGCCACCCATTCTGAAATATTCCAGTTTTCCATTTGAAAAACAATACACAACAATAATATGCAATTTTCCCTTTGAAAACCAAAGAGTTTTCCGAGTTTTTCATCAAGAATTTTCTATTTTTCATTCGAAAACTTATTTTGAAATTTTCCAGTTTTCCATTTGAAAACCAATGCATCTTCAATTACATGCAATTTTCCCTTTGAAAACCAATGAGTTTTCCGAGTCTCATTCGAAAATCCATTTTGAAATTTTCCAGTTTTCCATTTAAAATTTTCCAGTTTTCCATCTGAAAAGCAATGAATCTAAAATTTCATGCAATTTTCCATTTGAAAATCAATGAGTTTTCCGAGTTTTTCATCAAGAACTTTCTATTTTTCCATTCGAAAACCCATTTTGAACCAAAAAATTCCAAGCAAAAAATATCTAATTTCCGACCTTTGTTTGGTTTTTCTTTCTTTTTTCACAGAAATCATCACTGATGGTAACAGTATGAACCATGAAAATTTCACAAATATCTGTTGGGCCATTTCGGAGTCTATAAGAGACATACAAACAAACATACATCCATTTTTATATATATAGAGATTCTTCAAATCTCAGATTCTTTTGAAAACTAAGTGTGAGTTTGAAACGCTCTTCGCTTATAACCTTTCGTTGTTGTGCATTTTTTTCGAATCTAATTTCGGCTTACACTTAACAAAAAATGTATAAATACAAAGAAGATTTCGATTCTTTTATCGAAGAAAAACATCTGCACCCATAATCAAATACGAAATAACACACACGAGTATATTTAAACATTAATCATTCACTTTTTTGAGTTCAAGTTCATTCCCTGGATCCTCAAGGACATCAGTGTTTCTGCAACTGTACATCAAGTTTATTCTTGCCACATCTGCTCTTGAAAAGCCAAAGCGCTGTCCCATGTTTCTTGATTCCCTTGTAATTTTCTGTACAAAAGAAAGGAAAACACATTTTCCAACACAAAAAATTAATGGAATTTTAAAATGAAAGGAAATCTTCGTGCACGTTCTTACCCTTGCCTGAATTGTCGGGTGTCCGTTTTTCGAAAATGTTGTCGGTGAATAGTGCATCACACTCATATAATCATACCCGATTCCCAGACCTTGTTCTCCTGATGGTTGTGATGACTTAACAAAGTTAACTTCCATATTTTCTCTGATGTTCTCAAATCGTACTACAACATAGCTGTCCCGTTCATACCGATTTTGTTCGTGAATAAAACCCAATACGTGCATCAATTCATGCAAGGGTGTACCTCGTTTCATTAGGCATTGGGGTGATTGCAAGTTAACTTCTTGCTTTCCACCCACTCGGCCCACTGCTGACCAACATCCAGACCTACCGTTAACTATGGAAATATAATCGCGCTCTCTGGTTCGTGGTTTGAAACGAATGCATGTCCGTTTGTGGTATTCTTCAAATGCTAAATTAATCGCTGCTAATTCATTGAAGTTGAAGTTGCCAGCTATCTCATAAGGAACTACACCATTTGGCCAGCGAGTGGACTGAGCAACGCCAAAACCATTTCGACCGTTGAAATGAAATAGCATGCGAATATCGCCTTCAAAATACTCGCCTAATTCCTCGGGATTTTGGTTGGATGTTATATTGAGTTCGGCCACACGCTCACCCGTTATTTTGTCATCAGGATCGATGAATGCATTCCTGCCAAAAGTATAAGATTCGACTAAGTTTTCTTCATCCGGGAGCTGCTTGCCTAAGTTGCTCAGAAACTCTGTCAAAAGTGCACTTGACATACAATAAGTTGTCACTAGTATTAAAAAGAATAATTGGGAACACTGTACACAGATCATTTTCGTAGCGTTGAAAGACTCGAACTGGTTGAATGTAATGAAACTTTTGTTCTTATTTATACCATTTATTTTATTTTTTTTTCTGTTGAAAACTAAGCGGAGTTTAACCTTATTTGTGATATGTCGATAAATCGTTTGTTTTTTTTTTTTTGGAAAATACCTAAATGTTGCTGATATTCATAATGAACATAATTGAAAGCAGATGTTTTTTTTTCGGTGTGTAGTACGAATTGATTGAACAGGGTTGCCGGGTTGTAGATAATTTGGCGGAAGAAAAAACTGTTTATCTTTAAAGTGTGACTCTTTTTGTGTCGTCACAGTATTATCGTCGATAGAATGAGATACAACACATCAAACGGTGTTTTGTTAATGTGTATCATTTTGAGCCTCTGTAGTTCTGCACTCATGTTCCCCTCGAAAAAATGGAGGTTCACATTTCTGTAACTAAATAATTACAAAAAAAAAAAATCATTTCTACCAAAAATAGGATGGCAACTCTTTCAAACGAAAATACCATTATTGTGAAATGTCAACGTTATTTTAATCAAAAAGCAGTAGTTTGTGAGTGAATTAATTTTAACGTTTGTTATTTTCTGGGTAACAGACACAGGTCAGTGGTTCTTAAGGGTTCTCAAGTTGAACACAATCGTACAAGGAATATAAATTTTTTATCAATTCTGTGAATTTTTTAATTTTCAAGTGTAAAATATGTTAATGATTTAATTGGAAAGAATTCAAGGCAAAAGTGACTTAAAATAGAAATAAATTGCTTGCCCCAAAAAACATTCAATTCTTTAATTTGATACAGTTATACCTACTAATTCTAACAGAGGGTGTTTTTTTTAGAGTTATAGAACTTTAAATTGCAATAAAACAACGATGGAATATTCGATTAACATGATTTTTTATTTATTCGAAAGATAATCTTGTGGCATAACATTTTAAATATGATTTCTGGCATATGACTGCCAAGGCTGGCTCGAATGTAGTCCAATTTTCGATGACTTTTTCTAACATTTGTGGCCGTATATCGGCAATAACACGGCGAATGTTGTCTTACAAATGATCAAGCGTTTGTGGCTTATCCGTTATTGACCAATGACTTTACATAACCCCACAGAAAATAGTCTAGCGGTGTTAAATCACAAGATCTTGGAGTCCAATTCACAAGTCCAAAACGTGAAATTAGGCGGTCACCAATTGTGTCTTTCAATAGATCGATTGTGGCACGAGCTGTGTGACATGTTGCGCCGTCTTGTTGGAACCACAGCTCCTGGACATCATGATTGTTCAATTCAGGAATGAAAAAGTTAGTAATCATGGCTCTTTACCGATCACCATTGACTGAAACGCTGTGGCCATCATCGTTTTTGAAGAAGTACGGACCAGTGATTCCACCAGCCCATAAAGCGCACCAAACAGTCAGTTTTTCTGGATGTAACGGTATTTTGACATACACTTGAGGATTAGCTTCACTCCAAATGCGGCAGTTTTGTTTGTTTAGGTAGTCATTCAACCAGAAGTGCTCTTCATCGCTAAACAAAATTCGCTTATGAACAACGGCCATCTCGTTTTGGGCCCATTCGACGATGATCGTTTGGCTTTAATTCTTGCACGAGTTTGATTTTGTAAACACGCAAACCAAGATCCTTCCGCAAAATCTTCCATAAAGTGGATGGACACAGATCCAATTCCTGTGCTCAATGGCGGATGGACTCATTCGGGTCTTCCTCAATGCTACGCTCTTCAGTAGCAATAGCTTCTTCCGTACGGCGAGTTATCAATTAGAGTAAACGTGGTGCGAAAAAGTTCCATGGTTAATCGAATTAACTGCTATAATGGACGATTTTGTCGACGATAAAATGGACGTAGTGCGCGATACGTATTCCGAACAGAACCATTATTTTCGAAATAAAATTGCACAATTTGCATGCGTTGTTCAGTGAGTCTATTTATGATGAATTGCCACACTAAACTGAGAATAAATCACTTGACAGCTGTTAAATCGGTCGCCCGTCTTGAAAAGTAATGCCAACTTAAAGTTCTTTACCTCGAAAAAAAACACCCGTTATTATAGGTGTAAAATATGTGAATAGGTATACAAATCTCAATCAATCGAAACGAATCTTTTGTAAAGTCCAATCATACTGTGAAATAAAATTTGAACCAAAGAGGTGGTCTTCGTCGTAAAGATTAGTGATGAAGATTATGATGGCAATACCAACCAGTAAACGCACTTGCAATTATTTGGGTGATGGTAGTCGTGTTACAACATATTTTTATAAGATTTCTATATCCAAATGGCTAAGGGTAATAATTATCTATATAGTCTCTATTTATTTCTTTGCTTCGGCTGTATACGTCCTTTTTAAAGTCCTTCCGAAAGTACTACTGATCAAAACACGACACAGTATACTCCTCTCTGATGCACGTACTGTATCTACGGACAGAGAGCGAAATCTGTTCAGCGATCTCAAAGGCATTCAAATTGATATTATGAGAACACGTAAATAAATTGCTAATGAGCCAATTAACTGACGAAATTAAGGTTTCAACCTTTGAAACCTACAATTTATTGGTGTACCACCTGAAGAATATAAAAAAAAACCTTTCAACCGACTTAAGTACAGCAAAACAGTAAGTACCGGTGGAATGCCAGGTGAGGTGCTCAGACATCTTAGAAGAAACCTGTGATGGAACGAATTCTGCTAGTCTTAGAAAAATATTGCAATGCTGAGTGCAAAAGACCAATTGGATCTTTGAGTAAGTGAAGTTTATCCTTGATTAAACTAAGTAGACCGTCGTGTGTCATTTGATTTATTAAGGAAACGTACATATAACATGTTGAAATGTGTTTTACGTTTTCAGTGACCCAAAATTTCATCTCAATATAGATAACTGTGCTTCTCTTACGTCTATAACAAAAAAATATAATTACTAGTGCGCTATTCGTTTGGTTGTTAGAACATCAAAAGCTTGCAGCACCCAGCTGAACCACCTTGACCTACTTCATAGTCTCTGAAAACTCTGATAAAAACAATTACATCACAGAGTAGAAAACATGATGACATCGTTGTTTTCTCAATGTTTCCAAACAACAAAAACAAAAGAAAAAAAACATTCAGAGACAAAATATTATTCGTATTTATCTCTACGAGTTGTATGCAACAAAATAATTAACCTCAGGCAAATATTCAAAACAATGCACCCTCCTTTGAGTACATGTACACTTCCTTATTATCTTATCGCAGTAATTACACCCAGCGCAATGTAATTGCAAGCATACTGTTCAAGTGTGTGTTGGCTGGTTAATTTGTGGACATGGTGCATTTGCATCTTTGTTTATATACCACGAAAATGAGAGGGGGAGAGCGGAGGAAGGATTTATTTCATTTGATGCACTACCTGTATTGCTAATCAGAATGGATTTATTGTTTGTTTGTTGCACAAATAAACAGCAACTTCGTTACCCATGGATTTTTGAGCACACTGTACTTCACTGTTTTTTTTTAACAAAGGTTTTATAAGAAGCCGTTAAAAGCTTATAACGATAATAATTTGAGTCGAACGTACTATTCTTCGAGAAAAAGCGTTTGATTGAAGAATTTAAAGTAAGAAACAATGTTTTTGTATAGTATATGCTTTCTACTTTCCGAGAAAAGCTTATCGCTCATCAAAAAACGGGAAACTTTGTCAGCTTTGTTCAAGGAATCCGTTTTCTAAAATTAATGAGATTTCAACCAGCTAAATAGCTACAGAAAGCGGCACGTACACACGACACTTGTATGTGTTTTGGCACCGGTGTGTAGCATTCCGCCACACACACGATACCGATCGCAACACCAGCATAGAAAATCAAATTCTTTTGATTTATTAGACACCGTGTCGGAGACTAGGTGTCACATCAGCCCACACACATCACTTATTTGAGAACACCGACACAAGTGTCGTGTTTTTGAGTTGCTTTTAAAAAGGAAAATAATTCAATATTTAAATATTTGAAAAGTGTTAAAAATGGAAAGTTCTTTTAGACTTTACGAAGGCACTCAACACTACTTCCAACTATTTTACTTTGTGTACAAAATTAATGAGTAGCACCGAAAGGAATATGTATGCCGATGATGTTCAGATAAGACAAGAACTGTCCACTAAGTTCGTTTGAAAATGATGCATTTGGCTGTTCCGGCACTTCCGTCCGCCTGCCTGTCATGTATTCGCTTCGCACCTACAGACTCAACCACTGGTGAAAATAAATGGTTTGAGCAAATTCGAATCAGCGGATTTTTGTTTTTATTTTTAAGATCAAAACGCTCTCAAAACATTTTTGCTGGACAAAATCTTTTTGAAGCTTAGAATATTTGTTTTTATGCACCAAATGGAACTCTAGATTTTCTCAAAAACTAATTATCCGATGAATATACATTTTTTTTAAATATTATTTATTGGCTTAGAAATATTTAACGTTAAAAAAAAAATATAAGAAACATATTTTACAACTCTTTTTTTCTATTTTCTATATCTTGAAAACGGGTCAAGATTTTTTCCGAGATTCAACCACAATACGTTTTTGAATGTTCTTGACTAACTCAACAACTTTTTTGAAATACCCTTATTAAGAAAAGATATTTTGCATAGGTGTATATTATGTAGGTGTACTATACGCGCAGGGTCAGAAGTCCAGAGGCCAAAAGTCCATAATGGACTTTTGACCCACTTGGGTGGGTTAAAAGTCCATAATTCCATTATGATGTTTTGACTCACCCTAGTGAGTCAAAATTCCAGAAGAAATTCTTGTGGACTCATGACCCCTTGATTATGAATTTTTGACCCACTTAGGTGAGACAAAAGTCCATAATGATGTACTTAAACAACATTGAAATTTGATTTTGTTTTTGTTTTTTTTGTATGATTTTAAATGTTAACTTGAAAAAGTAATACGCTAGAGTTAGTTTTAGAGGCGGAGATTATATCGGTAAACTGTAGAGTAAAATTAAGACCAGCAATTTTTGTGCTCTGTTAAGATTTTGAAGAATTGATTCACATTGATCAGTGCAAGTGATGTGTACAGTTGAACACGACCGAACTACTGGCGCAGGGTCAGAAGCCGAAATTTTTTTTGCCAAACAGAGAAACAATTTGGGGATTCGCGCGGAATTGGGGAATTGTTTCTCTGTTTGGCAAAAAAAAAATCGGCTCGCTTCGCTCGCTTTACAGTGCTGCTCTATAAATTAATTTCTCTTGCAACCCGAATTTTTCAAATTACTTGATTAAATTTTTTTAAACTTTAAATTAAAAAATAGTTATTTTTGAAAAACTCAATTACATAAATAGGAAATAATTTTTTTAAAAGTTTGCGCGAATATTTTAAATTTACCTGATTGAACTTTTCAAAAAATATTTCTTTTTTGAATTGAATTTTCAAAAATAATTTTTTTCAACTGCGAAATGAGTTTATTGAGTCCATGACCATTCAATTCGAAAAGAAATGATCACTTTAACGGAACTATTGAGTCAATTAAGTTCTATATATCCCAAGAAAAAGGAGTTGAGATCTTTTGAGTTTGAAAATTTCACCGGTGAAGAAGAAGAAGACGAAGAAAATAACGAATATGCGAGCAATGGTCAGAGTACAAGTGGAAATGAGCTGAATTGCGCTACCACTTCAAAATCTGCGAAACTTGTTTTGAAAATGCAGGTGACCATGGTTCAGAGGAATGAGTAGTTGACTGCTAAGCCAAATGCTGCGGGTTCAAGCCCCAGCTTCGGCAGCATTCTTTTTCTACGAAAATCGCCAGCTTATCTGAGGCCACCTGTGCGATAACACGAGACGATATAACATCTATGTCTCCTCCTCTGAGCCACGTAGGTTTCTGTTATGTGTTTTCCTTCTATGTATCTATCTGTCTCTCTCTCTGTTGTATTAATGTTTGTTCTGTCCCAGCCGATGGTCTCAGTCACCAGTGCTGGTGTCTGTAGTTCGTCACATTCATGTGCGAAGTACTGTAAATTCAATGTTCAATGTTCAATGTTTTGAAAATGTTAAGGACACGGCATGCAAAGCGAAACAAAAATGAAGTGCTTTGTCCATTTTGCAGGCAAATTATCAAAAATAGCACAATTTTTTTTTTTTTTTTGTAAAGGTTTTTGAACTCAAGTATATTGTTTTTGTTTTTCTTTTTTTTATTCATTGGTTTTTTTCTTCTGAAAAAAATTTATTTTATGTTTGACTAGATTATGGACTATTGACCAATTTTCTTTTAAGCATAATGGACTTATGACCCAACTTTTTGTGGAATTTTGACTCACTAGGGTGGGTCAAAAGATCATAATGGAATTATGGACTTTTGGCCTCAGGACTTCTGACCCTGCCCCGTACTATATAGTATATATATTTGTCAAAAGAAGGTTTAAAGATATATATTGTTATGGACATGTTCGTGTGACCTAAATAAATAGAAAATAAATAGAGTGGCGCAACAGCTTTTGAAGAGCCAAGGCCTAAGTGGCTTACTCTCATCAACAATTCTCTGGGTGCGTGTGAAGCATTGAGGGGGCCTACAATTTAACACCGATTCCGAACGGCAAAGTTGAGAAGCACTTTTTCATGACAGATTGATATTCTTGGAAGTTTTGTCAGTTCTTCGCAAGAGGCAGTGCCCGTGAAAGATGAAAAAAAAACTATAGGTTCGTGTGACCTAGTCTTGCACATTTTAACCCTAGAAGGGTAGCCTTCGTCAAATCGACGAACATCTTTTTTCCTTTTTCAACAACGTCTTTTTGTGTTTAAGGAACTTTTTCTTAAATAAAAACTAAAATATTAAAAAAAAATTCTTTTTAATGCTTTTTCTAAAAAGAAAAATAGCTTTTAAACATAAAATATTCAACTTCAAAGAATCGCTTCGTCGATTCGACGAATGGTTACGTGTAACGTACTAAAAAATATGGTTGCCTTTCTAGGGTTTTAAATTTAAACGTTAAAAATAAAGAAAATTTGACATCAAATTGCTATGAAATTGAGTTCACCATCTACCTTTATTTAAGGCGCCTTAAAATATATACAATGCATGCAAACATTGAGTAAAAAAAAAATTTTAGGTTAAAAAAAGTTGTTTAAGGTGAAATAATTCAAGGTATAGAAAAGCACAAAGCACAAGGAAAACGGAAATAATAATTGTTGAAGGCAAGTTTCTTGAAAACCAACAATTAGAAGCAGAGACCTTTAACCCTCCAGTGGGCGCGTGGTTAAAAGAGACACGAGTGGTCGCGTGGTCTACGACCGTAGACCACTTTGTTTTGCCAAAAAATATATATACTATAGCGTTTTAAGTATTCAAATCGTCGTCAAATCATAGAGGAACATATTTTGTTTCATATTCATCACTCAAAGATCAAAAGTTATTGATACACTGAAAAAAATAATCGGAATAAAAAAACAATCCCAATTTTACGATTTTTCGTAATCATTTTTTATAAAAAATAAATTAATACTTTACAAGAGTTAATAACAAAAAAAAATATTTTTTTCAATAAATGATTAACCAAATAAAGTAATGAATAAGAAAAAAGGAAAATTGTACACAAAACAAACGAAATATAAGACTTGAAAAATTCAGTTTTTCGTGTTCACGTTTTTTGTCTTTTTTCACAAAAAATCAAACAAAACAGTACAGCAAACTTAAAAAAACTATTTAAAAAACATAGAACACAAATTCATTAATAAGTTAAAAAAAAAAAAATTAAAATGTGCACTACAAATCACAATAAACGCATATACATTTCAAGTGGTACCTAGAAGCAAATTTAACACTTTTTTTGCACCTCACCCTAGAGGTCAGCTAACGGACCCAAAAATAGGTCCCTGAGATAGTAGAAGCAATTTTCTTCACTAAATAACTATTTTTTTAATAAAAGTAGTTAAAAATGTACAATCCCTTACCTATAATAATACAATTGAAGACAACTTTTTTTGTTACACGAGTGGTCGCGTGGTCTACGATGGTAGACCAAGAGACTTTGAATACCTTTTAAGCTTTCGTATGCCCCCTCCGAAGAAAAATAGCATATTAATTAGGTAGAGCAACTAATTATCTACAGCTATTGTGAACGATGGCGGAAAAAAATTGTTTTTCTGCGAACGGTGGCGTTTTAAAAAAGACTGGTCTACGACCGTAGACCACGCGCCCACTGGAGGGTTAAAGTAATTTATCAATTTCTTGATATAAGGGGAATGAAGAATTTTTTATAATAAGCGGATTTTTAGTCTCAAGAATTGCGCACAAAAGACAATTTAAGGTCATTAGCATACTCTTTTCTTACTTATTTTCTTACATTCAACTTTTTTTGTATACAAATACATACATTGTGTTCACAATTCTTTTTTTCTACTATGAGATATTAGAAAAAAAACTTTAACACTTGTAGACCTTCATATACATATTGTGATAGTTCCAAAATAATAAAAAAACAGTCTCTGATGGGAAAACAGTATTAAAGGGGAATAAAAGTTAAATTCAATATAATCGATGTACTAAAGTGCCAACAATGACAGCACTATCATTGGCAATTTATTTCATACATCACGGATTTCTTTTTTTTTTTTAATATTATCATCATTACATTTTATTAATAAACCATGACAAAAAAAATCTATTTTCTTATATTTTCAGCGTTAAGAAAAAAACTTTTTCTATCTTCAAAACAATAAAATGGGCACTGGCCATTGCTTCTGGGCTGTATTTTACTTTGCCTGTCTTTGTAGTGCGTCCTTGTAAGTATCAAAAAATCTTTTTTATATTAGTTTTGAAGAAACAAATTTTTGTTGATGTTTTTTTCTTTCTTGTTTTCAAACTTTTGCTGAAGTTTAGATTTTTTTTTACATACAATTTTGTTTAGTAGACAATTTTGGTATATGCGTGAATATCTTAATTTATTCATTATTATTTTTTAATGTAAAAAGTGCTGCTGCGTTTAAGCAAACCGAAACGCACAAGCAAATCACAATGTTTCATTTCTAATATGCAACAAATGCAAAGCTTATCACACTGTCGACAACTGGGAACTACTTAAACGACAAAATTTTATGAATGTCAACAAAAAAGCCGTGCAAAATTAAGTCATTATATAATATCATTTTTCAAAACTGTTTTGGGAATTTTACATAAAATTGTAAGATAAAGTTAATCGAATCATTCTCGGTACAATTGAATTTTTGTTGTTATATGCTCATTTTGTTTATCAGTTTAAATAAACAACGGTAATGCCTAGCTTTTAATCGATTGAATAACTAAATTGTCGCGTAGGGGAATATCCTTACCAGGCCTCAATAACTTGAAAAATATTTTGTATTAAAATTCTGTCATCAAGGAAACTAAAGTTGAAAATTTATGCTACATGCCAGCAATTCTAGCGAAATTTCAACCATAATCGCTTAACATAAGCGATGTTAAAAAAATGTTTTTAGTTTTCTTGTCTCTAGTTGAACAGTTTGAAAACAAAATTTCCTCTGTTTCAACATTTAGTAAGCCTCTTCAGGCTTAAATGAAAAAAAAAACTTCAAGAATTGCACAAACACATTTGCTTCAAATTCTGCACTATGCTAACTTTGGACTTCACTTAAGCGGCAAATAATTTATTCATCGATTAAGCTAGGAAACACCAATCATCATTTCAAAACACTGTCACTTAAAAACCGCTCCCACCTTGCCTCAATTTACTCCCCCCCCCCTTCCCCTTTTTCATCGCCATCACCGTTCAGTAACACCCTTCGTCCATTTATCAAAAAGCTTTATCACAGCATCTTACACTTGCCACCACTTTTTACCATTATCTACCCACTGCTTCTCTCACTACCACTATCTCTCTCACTCTTTTTAAAATTCAAACCACAAAATCGAAATCAATTTTTTCGAAGAAAAAAAAACCCACAATCAATTCAAAAAAAGAAGATTTTCAATTCCATTAAATCACGTATTTCACGTTTCCACCATTTCAGAGCAAATAATGCAAAAATAAATTTCCGAGAAAAAGAGAAAAAAGTTTTGGATCAAATTTTAGGTGCTGGAAAATATGATGCCCGTATCCGACCATCCGGAATTAATGGAACAGGTAAAGATATTACATTCGTAATTTAAAAAAAAAATCAAATTTTCAAAAAAAGAAGAAGCATATTAATAATATAAAATAAGTAATCGTCGCATTCGTCGTTCTGCAATTTTTTATTGCTTGTCACCAGTCAAACTGAGGCGACAGCAATTAATTGAATTATCGAAATGAAACATTTATGTACATCGTTTATTGTTCTATCGTTTTTTTTTAGTTTTTTTTTTTTTGTTTATTCTAGACAAATTTTATATCAGTTACTATTGTTTTATTTATAGCGAAATTATAGAGTTTATGCATCACGTTATTTTTTTTATCATTTAAATAACATTCTATTAAAGATGTTAAGGATATTTACTCATGACAAAATATTTAAATTATTATACTATGGGTGTATGCAAAATTTGACATCTTCACACGATTTCAAAAGAGAGTTTCAAAATTAAATTTAAAATAAACACACATTTTTTGGCTTTGGGAATCAAGTAGGTAAATACATACTACATAAAAACTTATTTAGTGCGGGGGGTCACTGTTATAATATATATATATATTTTTTTTTTAACAGTGCTTGCTCTCTACCTTCAACTATGTTTGGAAGACAAAGTGTAACTCTGTTCGTCGCCATCTCCGTTTCAAATGAAATGAAATAAGAGATTCTTAGAATGATTACAGATTTGAGAAAAAAGCAATCCCAAATTATGTAAAAGCAAAAAGGTAGCATGCAGTTGGGCGTTTCGCATTGTCAGTATTCTGACATAATTACATAAATCCTTAGTTCGTCCAAGATCAAGGCTTATAACTGATAAAACTTTAGAAAAGAAGTGTTCATAACAAAAATACTGTTCAGAACAAAATCGTAAAAATATAGGTGTAGGGCCTATAAGTCCACAAAAATGTTTTCGACTTTACTTGATCTCTTGACGTATTAAGACATTGTTAAGCCGTCATTTTTGTGTGTTTACTTATAGGGTCAAAAGATCCTAATTCGATGATGTTATCGTCATGTCGGAATTCATCGTCGGCGTCGTTTGTTCAACACGGTCTTGAGTGATTTTTGCTGGGATGTCAAATATTTAATATTAATATTTAATTTTTGATATTCGCAGTTGTTTGGATTTTGTCTTCCCGGTCGTCCATATGTTTGTTAACGTTTGTTGTTTGGAGTCATAGAATTCTTGCTTTACTTGCGTCTTATAGAGCTGCATGTGCTTGCCAGTGATTTTCGTCAAACAAAGGCAGTGTAAAACTCGCTTTTTAGAAGCTGCATCTCTGATTGATAATATATGATACTTGGCAAAGCAACATTTGTTCTCTTTTCCACCCTGTCACTTAAACCAAATAGAATAACTGTTACGGTCGATGAAAGGTGGAATCTTCTTCACGTTTTAACAAAAAAAGAACGGAAAAAATTATACAATTAAACAAGAAATCACTTCGATGTATTGTAAGTATATAATCACCGGACATAATCTGTTAGGATATCATAAGAAAAATATGAGAATCAGTTCAGATGATCTTTGCAGAGGATGCGGTGACGAAGAGGTGCATGAAGACACTCCGTACTTTCCCACCAAGGGTAGAAATTGCTCGGCAATTATTTCTTCGGGGACTTAGAAGAACTGTCTAGTAATCCAGTTACTAACATTTTGAACTTCATCAATGCCTCCAAATTTCTTGATTAACTGAACACATGTGTTTTTATTAGCTTGAGTAGCAATACTCACGGGTTTCACAATAGATCTGTATTGATCTAAGCATGACGGTAACGATATCACTCAACCTAACCTATCCTACATTTGTTCTCTACGCTTGATTCTGGTGAACAGAAACACCATTTTTCGAGTTTTAACAATTTCTTGGATTGTAAATCCCTCATTTTCTTGGGTTGGCAGGATAAACCCAGCCGTACCAGGCGGCAAAAAGTAGTAGATATAATTTCCGTAATCGCAGTCATAATCTGTTATCGTAGGTATTGTGGTGAAGACAAGAAGGCACATAGGATGTCGTTCTTGCTTTGCTTGTGGGCGCTGCGCTGATGCGCAAACTCTGTCGCTTACTCAAAAAATTTACAATCGGGATTGATCAATTATCAAGGGATTTATTAGGAATCTCATTTTTCATTTCATTTATTCCAGTTTTAACATGTCTCCATTTCAACAGTTGACTGGTACGAAGAGCGAAGTAGTTTTGTAAATTTATGTACAGAGTTTTTGTTTATAAATTGCTTAGCCCAAAGCAGCTAGTTTGTAAATAAAAAGTATAAAACGGTGTAAGATAAATACATTTTCACAGTAAAAATCACACAAATTTTTTTTTCAATCATCAGAAGAAACAAAAATAAAAAAATGAAAAATACTATTATAAAAAGCAGAAAAAAAACATATATTATTGTTGCACATTTAAATTTTGTATATTCTAATAACAAAACAAAACATCTACCAACAAACAGATGGCCCTGCAATAGTCAGAATCAATCTTTTCGTTCGAAGTATAATGACGATTAGTGACATTAAAATGGTAAGTCCACGGAATTATTGAATTGCGCCTTAAAATTCAATGCAATCCTCAAGAAAAAAAAAAAGAAACCCAAACCAAAATTAATTGCTAAAAATCGTTATTTAAACCAATAGTGCCTCTGTTATTTTCCATAAATAAAAAAAACTAATTAAACCAATTACATTTATGCAAATAAAACAACTATATTCTTGCAAGAAACAAACATATATAATTTTGTTTTTTTTTTAACAGCTATATAGTCTAGAATGCAATTAAATAAAAAATATCCATTTTGCAATTGATTGATTAAATGCAACTTAAACTTAATCCTCAAAAAAAAAAAATAGCTGTCATTGCATCAATACATTCCAAATCCAACAGAAAAAAAATCATTTGCAAGAAAATATCAAAATTCTATCGATCGAAAATCAATTATGGAAAGTATAAAATTGGCAATTTATGTAGTTGAAAAATGAGAATGATTAAAATTAGGTTATTTTTTTTGGAGATCAAAATTTGGCTTTCCATTTTACATATTTTCAATTGGTTAAGATCGAATTTATTATTATTCTTCTCATATAACATTCATCGCAACTTTGATTTAATTGTTGGTTGCAAAACGAAAATTCCAATAAAAACATAAAATGTTAAATTAAAACTAGTTCTTAGTAAAACATGAAATATTTAAGAGTTTTTCTTTCTATTTAAAATTCCGCCAGTGATGTTATAATTTTTGTTGAATTTATCACTTTCCTTTATTTTGTTCTTTTAACATTTGAATATATGTAGCCATTTTCTTTTTATATAAGCTTGCTTTTTAGTGAATATAATGAAGAAAACAGATTACGTTTGAACTTCTGTTTTTTTTTTATTTATTTATTTTTATGGTGAATTATTTCCTAGCTTTTTTACAAAAAATGTTGATTTCTAGACCGAATCGCATACACCTTTGTGACTCAAAATTTAGTCGTGAAAATTTGCACTGAAATGCACATCAATTTCAAATTGTTATTGGCTGTAAATACTCATAATTGTTATACTAGCAAAGGTTTATGTTGAGATTTAAAGGAAAATATATTGAGTTTGATAAAATTACAATTACAAATAATACACATTCCAGATATTCACCCCTGTTTTGATTTTCGTTTACGAAAAAAAATACTTTCGTTTTTAAAGCTGAGGTGTTCTCAATTTTTCGTTTTGATTTCGTAACGATTTTGCTGACCGAATTTGAAATCGTAAATTTAAGAATTTAAGTAATTTCAGAGAAATAGCTATTTGTCAAAAATTGAAGGCAAATTCGTACGAATTTAGGAACACAGTTTTTTTAACTTTGCGAAAATCAATTTCGAAAACGAATTGAATTCGGAACGAAAATCAGAACAGAGGTGATTATGCTTTTTTTTCTGAATAAAAAGCGTTTTATCATTGGATTACAAATGAATGAATGCCATCTAAGTCGCTTTGCTTTGACTCTTCTGGATAGAAGCGAGTTGCTATCTATCAATAGATTTATCTCCTCGTTTTCATCTTCTTATACCAAATTTCATGCTTGGCACCATATATAATACTTTACTTACTTTAGTCCGATTCAGCACTTGGGCCTCAATCAACAGTCTCCGCCAACCAGCTTCGTCCCTGGCTAGCTGTCTCCAGTTTTGCACTCCAAGTTGATTGTGCGCCACCCGAGTCGCGGTCTTCCTCCCCTTCTACGTCCCTGGGGAATAGTGTCGAAGGCTTTCCGGGCCGGAGCATTGGTGTCCATCCGCTCTAAATGACCGAGCCATCTGATTCTCTGGACCTTGACCCTTCTGGCTAGGTCCATGTCGTTGTACAACCCGAAAAGTTCAATGTTGTATCTTCTTCGCCATTCCCCATCAATGCACACGGGGCCAAAGATGACCCGAAGAACTTTCCTCTCGAAGCAACCTAAGGCACATTCATCCGATTTTGTCAAGGTCCATGCTTCTGCACCATACAGCAAGACTGGGATGATGAGGGTGTTAATTAGTTGCTCGAGAGAGGGCTTTTCTACTCAATTGCTTTCTTAGCCCAAAGAACCAGCGATTAGCAAGAGTTATTTTTCGTCTGATCTCGGCGCTGGCTGGTGTTATTGCCCGTATTAATATCGGAACCTAGATGGACAAACTCCTCTGCTACCTCGAAGTTCTATGCGTCTATTGAGACGTTCTGTCCGAGCCGTCAGTGTTGGGTGTCCTTCCTTGAAGACAGCATATACTTCATTTTTCCCTCATTTACCGCTAAACCAATTTTTGCCGCTTCTGTCTCAATGTTCACAAAGGCCCCATTGACATCTCGCTGTGTTCTTCCCATTATATCAATATCATCGGCGTACGCGAGAAGTTGAACAGACTTTTGGCAGATAGTGCCTCTGGTGTTGACGGTGGAGTTTTGGACTATCTTCTCATCATCTACATCTTCGTAACGAAATGTCAATTTTTCTACTTTAAGGGGTAGTCACTTCAAAAATAAATCCCAGTTTTGGTCAGAGTGGTCTAAATGACATGTTTGCGTCTATTTAATCAATTATTTTTTTCCTGAGGCTTTATTGGCTTAAAAATTTTCGAAGACATCTTTCTACAGATGGTCGTAATACCCCAAAATATTCGTCAAGTTTTTCTTAACAAGTTCACTATGGTTTAATATTATGGAATAAGTAAATAACATACACATGACACTATGTTTGTCTTTTATGAATATTACAAATAACCTTGTCCGTGTTCACTTTTTTCTGAACCCATAAGCTCGTCAACCTAAAAAATAAAGTAAAAAAATAGAGTGGAGCGACAGCTCTTGAAGAGCCAAGGCCTAAGTGGCTTACTCTCATCAACAATTCTCTGATGCGTGTGAAGAATTGAGGGGACCTACAACTTAACGCCGATTCCGAGCGGCAGAATTGAGAAGCACTTTTTCATGACAGATTGATACCTACTCTTGGAAGATTTGTCAGTTCTTCGCAAGAGGCAGCACCCGTGAAAGATGAAATAAAAAATTTGGCCTGAGTAGGACTCGAACCAACGACGTTCTGCTTAGCAGCCAACGCACTTACCAACTTAGCTACGGGCAACAGCTACGGCAAGCTCGTCAACCTACTATTTATAAAATTAGGTATAAACATTTGAAAAAAATCTTTTCAAAATAGGAATTTAGTGGGTTTTCGTTATGTAAACAACTCAAATACCCCGAAAGCTGTTGCAAAATCCTTAAATCTCAAATTAATGGTAAAACGCATTCTTGAATAAAAAAAAAGAATTATTAAATTTTCAAAACACTTAGCAGTTTGTTTCCTTGTTTTCTTTTTATTTCCTTGTTTAAAAGCTCTGCATTGTGTTACTTTTCATCAAAGTTCTACGTATAAGCATGAGAGTTCCAATAACATCAGCATATTTTAACAATACATTTCAACCAAAATAAAATATATAAAAAAAAACCTCTCAGCCCATTTCAGTAAAAATTTAGATTGAGCCCCGTCAAAAGCTTTTTCTAACTTCACCGATGCATATATTCAAATCCAAGTTAATCTCATTACGTTATTTTTTTAATTTGTTTATATACTTGACTTAAACTTGTTTATTTTTCCATTTTGAATCTTATTAATAACACTTTTGTTTACTTATGTATAAAAATATTAGGATTTTGATTAATATAAATACTGCTTTATGATTTCTTGTATGCAATTTTGTAAAGCAACTTATGTACTATATTATAAACCAGTTAACAGTTATTAGGGGTAAGCCATATTAATACATATGTACATACGAATATTTCTTTTCTGAAACTAGGCTAGCTAAACTTTTATTTATTTAAATGAAATAAAATAATTAATTTCTAGCTGCAAGGAGGGGTGGTTATTTTTTGTATAGCAATCAAACATTATCTAAACGGAAGTTAAAATAAAATCTACAAAAGCCATTCGAAATGAAAATACATCTGCTCAACAACAAAACTACAAAAAATATCAAAATAAAAAAAAAAACAAAAAAACAACAGCTACTACAAACAAAATCTATAAAATCAAAATTCTTGCTTTTTTCCTTATTTGAATTTCTCTGTTACACTTTTTCTACGAATACAGATGGCCCAGCTGTCGTCCGCGTCAACATATTCGTTCGAAGTATATCAAAAATCGATGATGTTACAATGGTAAGTCCGTTGATAGTGTATCAAACAAAAAATGATAATCTGTAAATCTGAACAATATAAACAATTAAAAAATCTTGAAGAAACTACCAACAACTTCGAAACAAACTAAATATAAAATTAATTGTAAAATATATGTTTTTCGTGAAGAGCAAATTTTTCGGTAACTTATTGCTTCAACCACCATCGTACTATTTTTATATTGAATATTCGTCTCTGTAAAATAACATAAATTAAACAAAATTATCGAAAAAAAAGTTTTATAAACATTAATTTTTTTATTCAATTGCATAAATTAATGTTTTGAATACATCTTCGCATTTCAGATTAATTAATTTTTTTTTGGTTCTTTGGACATAGGTGTCTGTTTAATTTTTTGTTATCATATATTTTTGTATTTTAGAAAGAAGACTTTCTTTTGAGTCTGCTTGTGAATGCTGTAAATACAAAAAATCGTTGAGATATAATATTCAAATAAAAACTTGTACAGAAATGTCACCGATACAAGAATTGACACGAACCACTGAACTGAAAATTGTTAATTATGCTAGTAGCTATTTCTAATCATTACCTGACATGGGGGTTTCTAATGAATGATGCAAAAACCTGTAATTTTCACTTTAAGGCGTCTCTAACCCTTAAATTATTTTCCTAAGAAATTCGAAGAGGCCATAGTTAGAGCGATACTCTAATGCTTGGTAGATCATTCCACATTAGTGTTAAGTTACTAACGTACATATCTCTGATGAGCAATTCAAGATGATTTAATAATTTAGAGGAGAAAAATTTCCTGCATCGTGCAACTTTATATTTGTGCTTTGTTTAGGTTTTCTTTATCTTTACTTGAACTAAATCCCGCCCACTACCAGCAAACAACAAAATTCGGCTTAATACTACGATCTGCTCACGACTCGTTCAGCAAACATTAATGAACAATAATATCGATACTATTGCTGCACTTCTAAGAAGAGAATTAAATTAAAGAGCTTTTCGGCGGTTTCCAGATCAGATTTGAGTTTGAGTGTGTGTTAATTGTCAAAAGAATTCAATTTCAAAAGGATGATGATTTCTTTTTTCTGTTTCTCTATTCTACACCTCTATTACGTTAGATTGTATACTTTATTCATTAAATATTTATTTATTAAATATTAAGCAAGTGTTGAATAATACGTCTGGGATTCCGCAAAGCTTGGCATCTATATTCCAAAATAGTCATTGCGTTGGCACACAGGTTAACATACTTGCCGATCTATACAACAAACGACCTGCTTGGTCATTCGAATGCATGAGAATCAAGGAGAACTAAGCTTTTAGTTTATTTTCAGCGAGTCGTACAGATTTCAACTAAAGAATATTTGCTTTTATGGTTTTTCTCGTCTTCTCAATGCTTGTCTAATCATTCAAAATAAAAGTTTAAGGATACAGTCTGCTGCCAGCTGCTGCAGATCTTTGTACAATGTATTGATAACTTCATTTCAGCAGCAGCGGGATCCTTGGCGTGGAGAATAAAAATCTCAGGCTTCTTTCAACCCCTGCTGATAGGTTTTATTGGTCTTTTATAACAGCTCTGGTTTCGGTGCGTTTTGCGAACAAATTCCAAAAACCTATTAGACTTCATATCGTTTTATTGTTGCTTTAAAGGTATCAAAAATCTTGTTTGTTATAACTCAAGGAACCATTGAAGTGTAAGATGTGAAATATGTTTTTGAATGATTAGAAATATGCTACAAGAATAAAATGCAAAAGAATTTATTACACCTGCCCGTTTTATTATTGTTTAATTTAATAAACAAAAAATATTTATACTAACGAAGTTCGCAACTTAAAATCACTTCAGCAATTTCATGCCTTCAAAATATGGCTATGACCTTAAACATCAAAAAGTTGTTTCTCCAGATGAACTATAATAATAAATTATTGTCTGCTATAAATGATAAAAAATAAAACTAATCCTTACCATCATCGTTGTGTTATAGTATATAAAGAGTCTTTTTTCCAATTTAAGAAATTTGGATGTTTTATCGTATTGAGAGAAGTTTACGTTCTTCTTCTTATTTTCTTTTTTAATTTATGTTTTTAGAAAACATATTTATAATTTTTGTCAAAAATATTCCAGCACATTCTTTTTAAACAAAATTCATAGAATTTTTGTTTTATTAATTGTTTTTGTTCGAATTGGATTAAACGCATTTGCCTTGAAAATTTTTAAATAAAACCAATTTGTTGTAAACAAAATTCTTATTATTTTGCATTTGGACAAAATTACATTAAGTTGTCAATCTTTTGTTAAATTTTATTTTATTAAATATGTGTTTCATAGGGCTTTTGTGAAATGTCTTTTTGGATCTCTCTGAAATAAAATAATAATTCTATATGAATAAAAATTGCCAAATAATTCTTCAATAATTTTTATTTGGTTTGAAAAATAAACTACCTATATTATAATTTTTACAGTTAAGCAATATAAGCAATAAGTGTATGTTCATATAAAAGTGTTATTCAATTACAATTTATTTTTTACATTTACATATCTAATGAAATAAAAATATGTGTAATAAATATATTAATCCAATAATTTTGTTCTTTTATAATTTTTTTAAACGATGGTATAGTGTGTGCTTTAGTCGTACAAAATATATTAAATATCTACAAATTTCGGTGTCTTTCTCTCCTCTTTTTATCTTCAATCAATGAAATAATACAAGTTTCGTTTTAATATGTTTTTCCTGTATAATTAAACAATTTTTTGTTTGAATTATATAACAGTCTTTTACCCTGAGGAATTTATTTTTGAATTTTTTTCACAGTATATTTTGAAGTTCTACCTTTTATTTGAACAGTGACTTGTTTATTAATTTTTTGTTCGTTGAATTATCTTTTTTTCTATATATTTTTAGTTAAAAAAGCAGGCAGGTCTTATAAATATTGTTTTTTTCTTACAATAATTTACAAATAGGCTCAATGACATGAATAAAAAGAGATTTTATTCCCCGAAGGCTTTATAATTAAATCTTGGACGAAAAACGAAACTATAGTGAAACCTCAATCAGCTGCAGAAATGTATACTTTAAGATTATTTTTCAACCGTTTTTTCTTTCTCAACTTTATAGCTTGAAAGTTTTTAATTATTTCATCATCAGTTTTAAACATGCACTTATTTATTATTTGTTTTCCTAGTGAGATCCATGTAGACATTTTTCTAAAACAAAATTGTTTTTTTTTTCGTTTTTACAAGTTCATCATTGACAATCATACATTTTCTTTTCTCTTCCTTTTTTTATATAACTCACAGGTTCTTTTTCCAATGTATCTAAATATGGTTAAGTCCAAAATGTTTACTTCATTTAATAAGTAAAACGATATTTATGACCTATGGGTGCCAGCACGTAACTTGATACAATCAAGTTTGCTCGATACAATCGAGCAGTGGCAGCACGTAATTTGTTTCAATCGAATGAACACGTCATACAGCATTCAATTTTGAAATAGACGTTTGAAAAAGAATAAAATACTCGATAGAAAATCGTTATCGAGCAAGCATTTCTTTTTGAAAAAAATATGGAACCCAAACGAAATTGGGCCATAAACAAAGAAAAAAATGTATTTTTACTAATTTTATGGAAATTTTTATTACTAAACCGTATTTCTGCACTTCTTTCTGCTGCATTCCCCATTATGACTCATTTCTAAGGGATTACTTTTGACGCTTAAATATCTTCTCTTTATTCTTGCATAGGACTCTCCTTAATCCAGGATGAATCATCCTCACATTTAGAATCATAAAATATCATTTTTTTATTGTCTTGAAAAATTACATATGTATTACAAATTTTAATTGAAAAATGTTTGACATTTTTTTGATTTAATGATTCACACTGAAAATTTTAAGCAATAACTCGTTTCAAGTTACATGCTGCCTAGAAATATTTGTTTCGAGTTGATAGACGATGAACAATGCTCGATTGTAACAACCCCTGTCTATTGTTTTGATTTCGAGCTGATAAGCAACGGTTAAACTATTTCAAAAATGGCAGCTTTTATAAAACGAATGAAGTTATTGATTCTGCTTAATTTATTATTCACGAGTATAACTCAGTGACATTATATTCTAACCATCGTTTCATTATCATCATAGTACTTCCTGAAGGAATAGCTGAATTTTTCCCACTGGAATGTCGATTTTTTCATTGGATTTCACCTTACGAACAGTTCAACGCAAGGCATATTGAATGGGTTCAAGCTTGACAACCTTCAGAAAAACCTTACAGTGCTCAAGTTTTCCGTACTGTCTTCGACAGCCTTTCTTCATATTTATTGATGATGTGAAACTTCTAATCCATTCACCTTCTTATCTGATGAGAGTACTCCTATGTTTCCATATTCGTTTTTAGATTTACAACCCGGATGTCTTGACCTTAAAAACATGAGGAATGCGAAAACGTATATACAATTTAACTTCCGAAAACAAAAGAATGTCAATTGCTCTATTCCTCTCACAAACTCGTTTTGGTTCACCACAGCTGTCGTAGCGTTCATATTATTGTTATTATTGTGAAATTAATTTTTAACAATTTAACAATTCAATCTAAATTGAATTTATGTCCGGTCTATTAGAACTTTATTTGCAAATGGATAAAGAAAAACTGTATGGTCAATTTGACTTAACAGTATTAATTTAAAATCTCCGTCGTCCCTTAAAAAAAAAATAGAATTATTTTATGAGTTTCAAAAAGAACCTGTTGAGTTTTTCTTTCAAAACGTATTTTAGGTTTACTTCAAAATTCTTTTTATTTTATTTTATTTGATCACGTTTGTCTTATGTTTAAGTAAAAGAAAAAGAAAAACTATTACACTAGCGGATCAGTGCAAGAAGGTAGAAAAATATCGTCATCACGACTCGGCGGCACAATCATAATACAAACTTATTTTTAAGCAGTCTGAACATATTTTTAAAAAAATTAAGCTGTTAGTTGGCTTGAAATATATACCCAAAACCTACTGTTAAGAGTTAAGGTAGATTGTAAGAAAGTTTAACATAGTTTTAACGTTTATGATGATTTAATAAGCGTACAAAATCAATAACATGAAACCAGTCATTCATCACTCACAACACCACACTCTTTCATTTACATATTTTTCTTTTCGATTAAAATGTTTACTTTTTTAATTTTCATCAAAAGAGGTCGTCATCATTTTTTTAAATGCCAGGAAAGAGGGTGCAAAACAAATATCGTGTGTCCTCAGATATTGATAAAAACAACCTACCAAAAGAAAATCTATGAACTTCTTAATCACTTCTTGACTAAATTTATTATCATAAACATTTTAGAAAATTTGCCCACCTATGTCACTGTCAACATGTTCCTACGGTCAATTTCTAAAATCGATGATTACAAAATGGTGAGTTAGTTTGTCAGTTCAAATAAATGAACAAAAACAAAAAAAAATGATTCAGCACAAAAAACTTATCACTTTTAATATAAAATCTATATCAATATATTAAAATTATGTATGAACATAAAATGCGTATTCGTACATTATGTACATGTATGTAATAAAGGCAATATCTGTGTTTATAAAAATAATAAATATAAAGCGAGAGTAATGAGAAAAGATATTGTTGTTTCAGTCGATTTCTTTTTTTGTATTTTTCGTATTAAAATTATTATTATTTTTCTCGTAATCATATTATTATTTAATTTTTTATCAACTCAATGTAAATTTACAAACTGACAACCTATGTGATATTAATACGAATATTATCATTGATATCAATATCGTTATGTATGAAAATGAAGAACGATAATTGTTTATACATATATATTTTTAGCTCAATGTCATTTCCATTATAATATAATACGATTGTGTAAAAATGATAATAAATTAAATCAGCTTCTGTCTTATTTGGTTTATCTTTGTCTCAACTATAAATAATTTAATCTACAACTTTTGTTTTCCTCTTTTCCTTTTGAAATTTTTCCTATAACCATTAATGTTACAAGATTTGTTTATTAAAATGTAAAATATTTGTTTGTCAAAACAACTCGTGTAACCCAATTTTGTTTTACTACTAAATGGCACATCAAGTGTTAAAAAGAGGACAATCAAGCAGTTTTTAGATAATGATAGTTAAAGTTAAAATATTGTTAAGTTTAGAAGAGATACCTATCTCTTACATTTGAAACGACAGTATTTAATTGTTGCTAATATACTCTTTCAACCAAATTCAAAACATTCCCTATCTATGCTGCGACTGGTCTCCAGAGGCCAGTTGGTAATTCATTGTGGTCGGTAATGACATACAGAGATAAAATCTTATTTCTTTTCCTATTAAACTTTAATTTAAAAAAAATTATACCAAGGAACGCCACTCTCTATAAAAAAGTGAACCATTTTCGTTTGATACTATTCTCTTTTATAGTATCATACAAACTTTTAACACTTGAACTGCCTATTTAAATTTTTTGTAAAAAAATATGATTTGAATTAAACAAATTGGAAACAATATTTTTAAATCATATTTTCTTATTTTAATCGTCTTCACTTGCTTTGCTTTCCACAAAGATGTTTCTTTAATTTCAATCTTTCAATTATTTTTTCATTAACATTTTTTTGTATTTTTTGTAAAATCTCCTAAGAAATTGGCACAGTTAGGTTTATTAAAATAAATATAAGTATATAATAACCTTGAAAAAACATTTACAAAACTGAAAGTGATTACAAAGCAAGTAGTTTCAATTGAATGAATTATAAATAAGAAAGCAAATGCGTAGTGAATGAAAAGTATTAAGGGCCTTACTAGAAATATATATCTTAGTGAATAAGAGAATTATTTTTAAATTATACCCTCATGAATTGTACGCAATGTCTTACTTTTTGCAGATTTGAATTCTGCTACCATTAAGGGTAGTATGTGAAACTGGAGATAGCTTAAAGCACTCGATAATTCATTACGAGTATCGTATTTTTTAACGGTACTTGTTTTACATAATCGCAATTTAACGAATACGCGGTTTTACAAATGATAATAATTGTTTTACGCAATTAGGTTTGTTCTTCCATTTTAATTTAAGTAGAGCTGCGTCTCTAGCTTTGCCTCATATACTACTGGGGAGCGTGGATATAGAGTTGTTAATTTAGGTAAGGACTTGTTGGAAAACGTTATATTAGTTTTTTTTTTTTTTGTAAAATGAACACAGCGGAGATATGGGTTACCCGTTTTAAGTCCACTTTTTAAAGAACCACTTGTAAGGATTTCATATGAACATATATACCTATATTTTTCTTTAAATAAAAAATAAAAGAAATGACATACTCTATAGTAATTTTGATGAAGTGATGATCAATCAGTGATCATGTGTGAGCGCATTATGATAAAGTCGTATGCCCACTGAAGTCGAATCTGTCGACTGAAACTAATAAGCATTAGGAAAACTGATCAATTTTAATTCCTCTTTTGTGGGTAATTTTCTTATTAAGTTTTAATAAACCAGAATTTGAAATACTCTTTAGATAGATGAGATGACGATTTTTGTAGAAGAAACTAACCAGTTTGTACAATGGGATGGGTATTATCTTCTAAGCGAAAAATTATAAATTTATGGAACATTGGGCTTCAGAAAGGGTATGTTAAGGTTTCTTACTTTAAAAACATATCGCTCATTTGCTGCAATATCGTCATAGCTCAAAAATCACGAATTTTGAGTTACTAATTTACAAAAAAAAAGTTCTTAGAGAAATCATTGAACCTGAAAAAATATTATATTGAATTATCCACATATAAATATGCTATAAGATAAATATTCTAATAAAATTCGCTATAAAATTTTAAATTCAGTTCCTGAAAGATCCATTGTTTTTAGTTATGACCATATTGCAGTAAATGAGCTATATATGTATATCTGTGGCTACAAGGAAAAACCACTAAAGTCAAGTATAGACAAAATTAAGATTTTAATGTCATTAAATTCAGGGTGTCCGAATCTATTTTGAAATTTTTTTAAACTCTGGTTCATAAAAATTGGACATTCTGTTTCCCAAAAACATAACAACTTAGGCCCGGTGTACACACGCGACTTTTGTCGCGGCGATGTCGCAACTATTCAGTGCACACTTGCGTCATTTTACCGCAGGTTTCAATCTTAAGATTGAGTTTGTCTTTCAACAGTGGAGGTTTACATGAAGAAAAGAATTATTTTCTCGTACCTCGTGCATAAAAGTTGTGTTCTTAATAAAAAGAAATGTCGTCACTTACGTTAATGACCATCGGCTAACAAAATATGAGACATAATCCTGAACATTTTTTGACTATTTTCGAATGAGTGTAAGATTTTTTGATGAGTTTGCGGTTAAAGTTTCAACAAAAATCAAAATCAAAATCAAATAAAAAGAAAACAGCATTAAAATCATCCATATTTTCCCTTTCAATTTGATAAAATCTTGCGTTAAAAAAACGCATGTGTGCACTGCACAATAGAAGACATAAATGCGATTTTTTTTCGCTGCAACACCGCTGCGATATCGCAGAAACTTTTGCCACATTTTACCGCAGAAGTGTCGCTGCGATATCGCAAGTGTGTGTGCACCACTCCATTTGATTGTGAGTACCGATGTCGCAAAAGCGATATCGCAGCGATATCGCGTGTGTGCACCGGGCCACAGATTAGTTTAAAAGGGAGATGGGAAACCGAGCTGTCAAAATGACAATGTCTACAAGCTGCGGTCAAAGTTTACTGCAAGAGTATGCGTGTTTTTACCAATACTATCTCAGTAAACTTTGGCACCCCATCTGGGGAGTTAATTAACCAGTAAATTTGAAAATTTGTAGTTTTAACGTACGAAAGGTGAGTAAAAGTGAGCAGAAGAGGGATATGTTCAAAAAGATAGCAAAAAAGTAAAATTGCGTAAAAGAAGCAAATGGCATCAAATGTATCAAGCAGTAGAATTTCCGACATCAAAAATGGAAATACAAAAAAAAAACGTTCTCTAATTAAGAATGCTGAACATCTGAAAAGCTGTTGTTTGAAATCTCATTTTGTTATATAAATACCTGGCTTTATCAGTAACGAAGTGCAAGCAAATCGGGTTTCAATTTATACTTAATCCATGTTCTATGAAATCGGCAGTAAGACTTACATATAAAGGTATAAACGTGTTATTTGACCTCTACCTGATATAAAATGTAAAGAGTTAGTTTAAATATTTGTGTGTGTTTTTGCTTCAAACAAATCTTAATGGCCTTATTCCCTTAGGCCCGGTGCACACACGCGATTTTTGTCGCGGCGATATCGCTGCGATATCGCAGCGATATCGCAACTATTCAGTGCACACTTGCGACATTTACCGCAGGTTTCAATCTTTACTTCGAGTTTGTATTAGGTTTACAGGAAAAAAAATGTTTTCGCGTACCTCGTGCATAAAAATTATGTTCTTAATAAAAAGAAACGACGTCACTGACGTTAATGGCTAACAAAAGGACTATTTTATTCCAAAATAAAAGACAAAATCCTGAACATTTTTTTAACAATTTTCGAATGAGTGTAAGATCTTTTGATGAGTTGGCGGTCAAAGTTTCACCAAAAATCAAAATCAAAATCAAAATCAAATAAAAAGAAACCAGCATTTAAATCATCCATATTTCCCTTTCAATTTGATCAAAACTCGCGGTAAAAATCGCATGTGTGCACTGCACAATAGAAAACAATGTAAAACAAGACACAAATGCGATTTTTGTCGCCGCGATATCGCTGTGATATCGCAGAAACTTTTGCGATATTTTACCGCAGAAATGTCGCAGAAGTGTCGCAGAAGTGTCGCTGCGATATCGCAAGTGTGTGTGCACCACTCCATTTGATTGTGAGTACTTTATGTCGTAAAAGCGATATCGCTGCGATATCGCAGCGATATCGCAACTTTTCAGTGCACACTTGCGACATTTACCGCAGGTTTCAATCTTTACTTCGATTTTGTATTTAAACAATGGAGGTTTACAGGAAAAAAAAATGTTTTCGCGTACCTCGTGCATAAAAATTATGTTCTTAATAAAAAGAAACGACGTCACTGACGTTAATGGCTAACAAAAGGACTATTTTATTCATCGTTTCAAAATAAAAGACAAAATCCTGAACATTTTTTTAACAATTTTCGAATGAGTGTAAGATCTTTTGATGAGTTGGCGGTCAAAGTTTCATCAAAAATCAAAATAAAAGTCAAATAAAAAGAAACCAGCATCAAAATCATCCATATTTTCCCTTTCAATTTGATCAAAACTCGCGGTAAAAATCGCATGTGTGCACTGCACAATAGAAAACAATGTAAAACAAGACAAAAATGCGATTTTTGTCGCCGCGATATCGCTGCGATATCGCAGAAACTTTTGCGACACTTTACCGCAGAAATGTCGCAGAAGTGTCGCAGAAGTGTCGCTGCGATATCGCAAGTGTGTGTGCACCACTCCATTTGATTGTGAGTACTTTATGTCGTAAAAGCGATATCGCAGCGATATCGCCGCGGTAAAAATCGCGTGTGTGCACCGGGCCTTATTCACACGAGAAGGAAATCAAAATTTTTTTTTTGATTAGTGATGACTGATGGCAAACGGGGTTGCTTGCAGAAAAAGTAAGGGGAAGGAAAAAATTAAAAATATTGAGTGTACAAATTTGAGGCTTTTCCTTGTGTTCTTCTCTTCGGCCCGCATATCCAAAATATTTTTTTGTCGAACACAAGTAAACTGTTTATATCTATCAACGGCTTTAATTCATTTTTCATTTCTTCTTTTCTTTTTTTTCTGTTTCTGCGTTGTCTTAAAGAAACTAAAAAAAACATTAAGGATTAAGCAAAATCTACAAAAAATCTAACACAATCGTTCTTCACATGGGAACAGGGCCAATGTAAGGCACGAGTATGTTTTCGGCTAAAAGTTTCGGAACTCATCCGCAATCATGGATTCTAGTATTTTCGTGGTGAGTTTAAGAAATTAAGTGTTTGCCAATTTGAAAATTCAATCTAGCAATCTACGCTAAATTTGAAATTGCGAAAACAAACAAAAGAGAACTGTAAAAATATAAAAATCCCACCTCATTTCTTTGTTTTTGTATTTTTCATGTACAAGGAAGAAAATAAAATGAAAGAAAATGAAAATTGCGGGATCTAGGAAGTGAAACGTGAGTTTCCGATCTCCTTTTGTCTCTGCACCGGGCCTTAAGTCAATTTTGTTCATCCCACTAAAGGAAAAACAACTAAACTCAATCAAAATTGAGCTCAGGTTGACTTAAGACTATATATTTTTCTTCCTTACTTAAGGAACAACAGCGAAAGTCAAGTTTAGTTGTTCTTCCTCGATGATATTTTTCTATAATCACAAATTTTTTTGGGGGATGACAGCTAAAGTCCAGTTTGGCATAGAAAAATTCTGTATTACTAAGAGGAAGAACAACTAAACTTAACCTAATTCTATTCAAGCAAAAACACCTAAAGTGTTTATTTTTTCCCAAGCTTTTCATTATAATGTTTAGTAAAATGTTATATTTTATATTAATGGCGGGCTAATATACCTTCAATTCTATACTAGTTTCAAGGCGATCAAATGCTATAATAACATTCTATAGCAATTTGTAATTATGCGCTTTTCATAAAAAATTCAAACTCTCCTGAAAAATATTGAAAATCGAATTTGGCGTTTATTCCTTGAGACCACAGATATATTTTTGAAAGGATTTTGAACTTTCCGTCACACATCTTGTACACAAAACTGTATTTTATGTTATTTTTATTTTTCGGTTCGTTGAAAAAATAGCATAACGCAAAACAATAAAAATTGTTTATTTTCTTTGTTCAAAAGTAACTAAATTTTTAATTATGATTTAAGAATTGATGGCTCCAAATCTTCAGACTTTGAATAAACTGAATAAGCGAAATCGTTTCGTATTTATATTTTGGCTGATTTTTGCTTGTCTTATTCGACCTCACAAAAAAAAAAAAACTAGAACGACTTTATTTAATTTGCTGTGAAGTTAGGCAATTTTTCGAAATACATGGCAACCGTTTTTTCCTGGTAATTTTTTTTTGTTTTTCTTCGTTTTCTCTCAAATAAAGTTCATGTAAGATAAAAAGCAGTAAAAATATGTTATGTATTCAAAGTCATATACATATAGTCAGAACGAAAATCTAGTTTGTAAACAAATCTATTCGTAGTTAAAATATTTATTATTTAGTTCGCATAAAAAGATATATTGCGCTTTGTTACCAAATATACTTATAAGAAAATATTGAAAATAGCACCTTTTGAGATTTAATCCAAGAATAAATTAAAAAAAAAAAAAAACGCAAAAATACAAAATCATTATGGTCTTGTAAGCTAAGGAAAACAATTTAAAATAAGTTAAACAGTTCATAACGGAAGGCAAAAAATAAAAGTACTTCAACTCCTGGTCCCATAACGAATCATTCACAAAGACTAGGTTTAAGCTACATATGTTATATGAATTTCACTTTTAAATTCGCCATTCGTTTTCACGTTCATCATTTTTGTTTTTGTTTTCGCATACTTGGTTCAAATTTCACCTCAAGCAATACTGCTTTAACGCGTCCGCCTTACATTATATTTCATCTCACCAATCACCAATACTTAAATTAAGAATTTATGAACACCTCAACACCAGTACAAAGCACTAAAACATACAATCAAAAAATAGTTCGAAAGAACATTAATTTCAATACGTTTGATTTTTCCAGGATTTAATTTCAGGAGGTAATAAATTAACAAGTAAACGGATTAATTTTAATTTTAATGAAATGAAGAAACGAATTCATCTAGACAAAATTTATATTAAATGAAAACCATGAGAAAGTAGATAGTTATTTGCTTAAAATTAAATATTTTTTTTTTTAAGAAAACGATTTTCATATTTAATCTTAAGTTGGTTTTCTCATTTTTCTAATTTTTATTTTTAAGTTTCACTCAGTTTATTTGTTTGATTTTATTATTTTGGTTTGGTTTTCTAAATATCTATATAATTTTCTTTTATGTTTGACTATCGGTTCTGTTCTCTATTAAAATAAAAGAAAAAAAGTAACCCTCTTTCGTTACCCCTAACAAATATTTTAAACCAAAACAGTCTACTTTAAAATAAAATCATTTAGCATTTACTCCCAAAATGCCTTAAAATCATGCTTGCGTCTCTGGAATTTTTGACTTCCATACAAATTGTTCTTGATTTTGCTCTATTTTGGTGTTTTTTTGTTTTCTTTTTTTTTTTGCTGCTCAAATGCATGTGTGGTTTTTTAGCAATTTGAATACTTTAAGCTATAAGTGACTATTGTTTGACGATTTGCTTGATAGATTCATTGTTACCCCATGCGTTGCGAAAGTCTGAAGTTCTTTATAAAAAAAAAACAAATTTTATGGAATGCTTTATTTAAAAAAAAATATTTTTATTGCTATGCATCAAAGTGCTTTGCTTAAAATCAATGTTGATATTATGTTCTGTTTGTGCATCTTGATGAAGTACCATGAAATGCAATATTAGTTTGTCTTGTTGCATCTGCATCCATATTCTACCCAAATTGAGAAAAACATTTGCAAGGATTAAACAAAACTTTAAGAAAAGAAACAGTTACCTATCCCTTGACAAAATAATTAAAAAATATAACAAAATTAAATCCCACTATAATCAATTACTATACTATCCAGTTTGAAATAATTAATTAAGTTAAATATTTTATTGCAATATTTTCACTGATAATGATGTATGTACAATATAGGAATACAGCGTGCAGTTAACATTTCGAGAACAATGGACTGATGAACGGCTGAAGTTCGATGACATCCAAGGTAAGTAGCTTTTTTTAAGTTTTGTAGCAAAATTCAAGTTCAACTTCAGAGCATTTGGATTGAACAACTCACTCAACTTGATATCCTTGAGATTTCGGTCAGATTAATTGCAATTCAATTTTACAATTGTAAAGTGTAACTTTATTGTTCATGTATTTCCAACCAGTGGCGTAGATAGGGGGGGGTCAGGGGGATATATCCCCCCATTGGGATCCATAATTGTTCAACATAACCAGTCATTCCATATAAGTTAAGGAAACGCACTCTGAAATTTAGTACCTGCTTCCAACGTGAATCAAGTCTTCTTAGTACTTACAGGATTCCTTGAGGAATTGTAAATTGTACATTCTATTCTATACCTACAGTCTGCGGGGAAAACACAAAGTCAACTTCATCTGAAAGAAATTATTACTTCGGCAAATCACCTAATATTTTTAATTTCTTTTTTATATAGATTTTTAAAAAGTATTTTTTTAACGTCTCTCACCAATTGATAAATAATAGGCAAACGTGCAAGAAAAAGAGCTTCCAACCAGCTTTCCATCAAATAGCACAAAAGCCCACACCGACACAAAAAAATAAAATTATTTAGATTTCTTCTCACCGTGTGTCACATTGTTAATTTGGTGTAAGAAACCACCCCAAACACGCAACTTACTCATCCACACGAACACAAATGTTCGCACATCTGCGGTGAAGATAACGCGAATCCTAACGGTAACGGTTACTCACACTGATTCATTTTAACCAGAAAGCAGATTGACAAAGACAATCATTCGTCGTAATTTTGCGATTTATTTGTGCGAGTTATTTGGAGTGTTTTTTTTTTCATTAATTTTTTATATATAAAATTTTTCGAAAATGTCCAAAAATTAATTTGGCTATGCAGTGTTCAAGAATATGTAAATTTACATTTTATTAGTGAGTTTCGAATTTAACTATTGATCCGATTTCAAGATATAGAATTTTGAAAAAAAGTTTGAAATGGTTTTTAAAATACAAAAAAAAATTTAAAATTTGTTTGAAAACAAAATATTATTTGGGCAATTGATAAATACTTTCATTTCAAAAAACGATTCTATGAGAGGTACCGTTTTGGAGGAAGTTTAAAAAAATCGTTTTTGAGAAAATTGAAACTTTTGATTGTTGGCCAAAAAAATTGTGTGGTGGCTTCCCTAAATTTTAATCTTAAAAAAAAAAATCAAAAAAAGACCTACGCGAATTCGCTCAAACCTCTAATTTTCAAGTTTTAAGTCAATCGGACCAGTGGTTAATGCTGCAGGTGCGTTCACAGAAAGACAGACAGACATCCAAAACTTTTCATATATTCTATACTAGCAGTTGCCCACGACTTCGTCCGTCTCTCCCTCGTGCTCCGGCCAGAGGTGCGTCTTGACTTGTGCATCATGCGCGTGAATTTGGTTGCGATGTTATTTTAAAATAGTATATTAGTCGACTCTCCCTAAGTCAAAATTCTTCTTAACTCGAAGCCTCCAAATATGTATTATTTTCCCCGTTTTAGTAAGACTTTTCACTGATGCTTTGCTTTTGTTTTTCGCAGCGTAACTTTGTATAGCTTAAATCCTTCCTCGATCAATGGACTATTCAACACAAAAGGAATTTTTCAATTTGATTAAGCAGTTCCTGAGATCAGCGCGTTCAAACAAACAAAAAAATAATACTTTCTTGCCGTTTTTTTTACATTTTCCACTGGTCGTAGCTTAATGTTATGTAGCCTAAAGTCTTCCTCGATTAATGGACTATCCAACTCAAAAAGACAATACGAACCAGTAGTTTCTGAGATAAGCGCGTTCAAACAAACAAACAAACTCTTCAGCTTTATATATTAGTATAGATGTCGGAAGTAAAAATGAGCGAACTAGATCCATCCCCCCCCCATAGTGAAAACCTATCTACGCCACTGTTTCCAACCTGGAATATCCTATTAAGATTGTTGATTTTGATATCCTGCCCTTAAACGTCATATCTGTCCCACTTATAACAAATGTTTAGAATAAATGTTTTCATAGAACAGTTAGTGGTTTTTTCCACAAGAGACATTCGGAAAAGAGCTTGGCAATCTCTCTGAAAACATGAAATTGCAGTGATTTCTTGATCTAGTATCGATTGCAGTTGTATTCCGAGGTATTGTTGACCTCTTTTGGAAACTGTGAATATCTCTCTGCTTTGGAAGCGTCGATTTCAATTTGATCAATCTGGTAAAAGGTTGAATGACCAGATGATTTTCATATCCCCTTTATTATATTACGGAACTTTTTGCCCAGCTACGATGTTGACAATCAAAGATTATTTCCAATTTGGCATTGACAAATGAAATATCCAAAAATGAATTAGTTTAAATGACGATCATTTCTCACATATATTGTCCTGGAGCTCGTAGGACAGGTCATTGCTTTCTTCATCCTTGCCTTACTTCAAGAACACGAGGGCAAGTGAAGCTGATGTAAGCGAAATATGTGATTTAGAATTTCTTGAAAAAGTTTTAAAATGAATTAAAAACCGATAATTTGATCTCTCGATTTATCTGTTACAAATTTATCACTTATTCTGCACCCTTTTCGGAACTTGAAGTGCAACATCTTTAGTTAGACTAAAAAGAAAGGGATCCGGACAAAAAGCGTTGGTATAGCTTTGTAAGGTTTTGACTAAGTAATTTACTTCGCTTTAGACGTTGTAAACGAAGGTGTGCCCCTTCTCCCATTTACTGCACCACAACTTCCCATTAAGGTTGACGCGCAATATTCTAAAGTTTAATGTCGTTTTCCATTGGTCGTCCAGAAGCATTCGGAAGGGTCCAGAAGTCTTCTGAAACCATTCCATTCGACTGACTTTGACAGACGGAATGCTTGTGAGAAGAGCAGAACTTTTCTGTTTTCCAAACAGAATCGTCCGAAGAATGACACATACATCATAACTTGTTCCATTGGAGGTAGAAGAAAAAACGTCAAAAAAAGACCAATGGAAAACGACATAAGGCAACTGATCTAGGATTTGATAATCAGAGGTTTATTTTTGAAAAAACAAAATTGACACTTATGTGCTATTAGAACATCAATTTTATTACTTATAATAGCGTCAAATTTTTGTTCAATCCTGAATTTCGACTAAAGACTAAAGAGAAAAAATTAATTGTGTGATAAGAAAAAAGTGTTTCAATCAAATCAAAACAAAACCCATGTAAACAAAGAAATGCGTCAACATCTGTAGCAATTATTATATATTTCTCTCATTTTCATAGGTCGCCTGAAATATTTAACACTGACTGAAGCAAACCGAGTCTGGATGCCCGATCTGTTCTTCTCCAATGAAAAAGAAGGACATTTCCACAACATAATCATGCCAAATGTTTACATTCGAATTTTTCCAAATGGTTCCGTACTGTATAGTATACGAATATCGCTCACACTAGCATGTCCAATGAATCTAAAACTCTATCCATTGGATAGACAAGTATGTTCCCTACGAATGGCTAGCTGTAAGTTTCAAATCAATACCTACTATTAATCCTGAAGAAATTCAAAACTCTTATGTAAAAACAAGCAATAGATTAATTTTTACATTTTCATTTCAATTTAAAAAAATAAAATAACAATAGACGGTTGGACTACAAATGATTTAGTTTTCCTTTGGAAGGAAGGCGATCCTGTGCAGGTGGTGAAAAACTTACACCTACCACGCTTTACCTTGGAAAAATTCTTGACTGACTATTGTAACAGCAAAACAAATACGGGTAAGTTAGTCCGAGGTCCTTTTTGATCGACCATAATTCTGTAGAAATTCGTTTGATAAGAATTCAATCAACATTAAACATTTTGTTTAGATCTTAAACTTACACACATTATCTCGTTTCATAAACAAGTTATTTATTTTGTTCCTAGTTGCATGTTTTTCGTTATGCCTATATTTTATTTATATCCATACTGCCATATTTGATTTAATTACTGTTTTCTTTTCTCTTTTTTATTATTTTTTATTTCCCATTTTAGGCGAATACAGTTGCCTGAAAGTCGATTTACTATTCAAGCGAGAGTTCTCATATTACCTTATCCAAATCTACATTCCATGCTGTATGTTGGTCATTGTATCTTGGGTGTCATTCTGGTTAGATCAAGGAGCTGTGCCCGCTCGTGTATCACTGGGTAAGTTAAGTCTGTCTCACGTCGCACACTTTATAATTATTGCCTACAAATCGTTCTTCGTACTTCTTCGTCTTCAAACAACAACTTCGTCCTCGCAAAGAATTAAAATCGCATCACTCGCTCGTCGCACGCATTGATAAGAAATATCAGAACTCTCTGCTTGGTGCAAACTTTCAGTTTGAAAAAAAAAAAAAAACGAAAGTTGCATTGTATTTAGGGTTGTCAGGTCTTGGCTGTGCTCCAAATCAATTGTTTCAACAACATAGGGTACAGTCTAAGATTTGATAAACTCCCTTAAAATAACTATCTCAAGGTATATTCAGATTTTCCGTATACACATTATGTACCTAGGTTTCTTTTTTGTTGTTATTTTGTTCAGCAATAAAGTTTAACGTTTTTCTCTGACGTTGAACCTTATTGATGATATGTTTTTAGCAATTTGTGTTATATGTTTGAAAGTTTCAATTTGGAAAAGAACTAGATTTTATTTTCTTTAAAATTAAACCCCCATTTGCAATTTGAAAATGGAAAATCTTAACGAACATTTATATACATTGTTATGAAATATTTCGAGGAAATAGCTCGAATTTTTGTTTATGTTCCGTTGATTCGAAATTTAAAAATTTTATAGTTTGGTACCTTAATGCCCTTCGCATGTTCTTATTACAACCAAATTTTTTTTAAATAATTCAAATGCTTTGTTACAAATTCAATCATTCAGCATGCTCTTTAGATTTCGTTTAAGAAAAACAAAAAATGTATAATTTTAATGCAAATCTTTGTAAGGCTCTCAACATTATGAGGGAAAAGTTAATTACAATAATTTAATATTCCTTTATCTAACAAACGAAAAATTAGACAACGACCTCAATTATGCCGAGTTAAAAATTGTTCTTCTCTTAAGACCGAAAACAAATCACTTTTAAATAAAATAAATAAATAGAGTGGCGCGGCAGCTCTTGAAGAGCCAAGGCCTAAGTGACTTACTCTCATCTGATTCCGAACGGCAGAGTTGAGAAGCACTTTTTCATGACAGTCTTGGAAGATTTGTCAGGTCTTCGCAATAGGCAGTGCCCGTGAAAGATGAAATAAAAACTATGGGCACGAGTAGGGCTCGAACCCACGACGTTCTGCTTAGCAGCCAACGCACCTAACCACTAAGCAACGGACACTCCTTCTCCTGTAAAGAAAAACTTGACCGAAATTGAAGTTTGTTTTGGCTAAGTATAGCATTTCTAGTTGAAGACCAATACTTCACTATTTGAATCGAATTATTGAATTAGATTGTACAAGGTAAAGGGATTATTTGATTTTTACCTTTTACACTTTGTTTGAAACTGCATCATTGTTAAAAATTCGGCGTTACTTCCGACGCGATTCGGTTGTGTATTGAAATAATTAATTTTAACACCTTATCTTCAATATGTCAATTGCGGAATGAAAACAGGTCCGGTGTGGACTTGGGCCTCAATCAACAGTCTCCGCCAGCCAGCTCGGTCCCTAGCTAGCTGTCTCCAGTTTTGCACTCCAAGTTGATTGAGGTCCTCATCCACTTGTGTGCGCCACCTGAGTCGCGGTGTTCCTCTCAATCGACGTCCCTCGGGAATAGTGTTGCAGGCTTCCCGGGCCGGACCATTTTTGTCCATCCGCTCTAAATGACCAAACCATCTGAGTCTCTGGGCCTTGACCCTTCTGACTAGGTCCATGTCGTTGTACAACCCGTAAAGTTCACTGTTGTATCTTCTTCGCCATTCCCCATCAATGCACATGGGACCAAAGATGATCCGAAGAACTTTCCTCTCGAAACAGCCTAAGACACAGTCATCCGATTTTGTCAAGGTCCATGCTTCTGCACCATACAGCAGAACTGGGATGATGAGGGTATTGTACAGTTTTAGTGTTTTACCTAAGTTGCTCGAGAGAGGGCTTTTCCACTCAATTGCTTTCTTAGCCCAAAGAAACAGCCATTAGCAAGAGTTATTCTTCGTCTGATCCCGGCGCTGCTGGTGTAATTGCTCGTGTTAATAGCGGAGCCTAGATAGACAAACTCCTCTACTACCCCGAAGTTGTATGCGACTATTGCGACGTTCTGTCCGAGCCGTCGGTGTTGAGTGTCCTTCCTCGAAGACAGCATATACTTCGTTTTTCTCACAGACATAGCTAGATACAGCGGTACCGTGCAATAACGCCGAGCGAAATAACGCCGAATTCTGAAATTCGGACTTATTTCACTTTACCAAAGTGAAATAACGCCGAATTTTAGCTTAGCTTTATTTTACAATGTGAAATAACGCCGAATGCCAATTGAGAAATAAAGCCGAGAAAGAGAAAACAAAGAAGCCGGATTTATTTAACTTTTGGAAAGAACATTTTAGCAAAATCAACTGTAGAACAAAATTTACCGAGTAGGTATGGTAGGTCTTAGGTCAGATTTTTTTATATTTTATGGGAAAAAAATGAAAAAAAACTTAATTCACAAAATTTATTTGTACTTGTCAATATTATGTACAAACAATAAATGTTCATAGTACAAAAAAAAAAAAATATCTAAGTTCGTGTAAGCACATTAACTACAAATACAAACGAAGTCTAATAAATTAATTGGACCACTCCTATTCATTATTTGTCGACAAAATGGGCAGAGCATTTCATTTTTCAAAACTGTTGCTGCTTCCTTCAATTTGGAAAGGCATCCACGTAGGCGTAGGTATTTTTTAAATAGTTTTAAATTTCTATGAATACTGAAACTTTCACTTCATGTGACTTCGCTTAACTTAACTGAGCTTAAGACCAAGTATTTTTAAAATACCTTCTTATGAAGCAGGAATATGTAGGTACATATTACATATGATTAATTTTTTTATAAAATAATTTTTGTGAAGAGCAACATTTTGTTTCGCGAATTTATTTCAAAACATAAGAAGGCAACCTATAAAACACTGTCTTTTTTTTGGTGACGTGAAATAACGCCCAACGAAATAAAACCGAATTTGAAATTCGGCCTTATTTCCATTTCAAAAATGAAACTACCCCAGTTTGGCTTCAATTCGCGCGAATTTTTTATTTTCACACCCCAAATTGATTCTCTCTGGGGCAAACAAATTTTTCTGCTGCGCGAATTTTTTTTCACACCCCAAGTTGATTCTCACTGGGGCAAAACATTTTTTTCCGCTCTATACGCCTTGCGCGAGTGACAATTATCTTTCTCTCTATTTAAATTTTTATCAAGTACCTAAATAAATTAAGGTCTATTCTTGTAAATTCAAAATGTTTTCTATATTGACCATTTATTCCAAAAAGTAGCAAGTAAATATGGCCACCAGACTCTTACAATGTTAATTATTGTCATCATATATTAGTTTGACACTTTAGAAAAGTTAAAAATGGCCATATGTTCAAATATGGAAATATGACTGTTTCACATATGACACGGCACCAATTAAACACATAAGTAAACAAGGTTTTTCAATTGACATACATTACATTTGAAATTATTGTTATTACGTTACAAAAGAAAAGGATGTAGATTTATGAAACAAAACTTTGCAAGCTCCCGATCAGATGTCAAGGGGAAAAAAGCTACCAGGCCATTGCAAAGGGGCCAATTTGGCGAATCAGAAAATTCGCGCGAATTCTTCTATAAGCAAAAAAAGTTTAAGTGTTGACAAATATTTTAACAGGAGTTTATATAAATTTAAAAATGAAATAAGACCAAAATGACCTAGTTTCGTTTTAGCAAATGAAATAAAGCCAAATTGGAAATTTGGTTTTATTTCGTTTTCGAAAACGAAATAAGACCAAATTTTCGAATTTTGGTCTTATTTCGTTGGGCGTTATTTCACGTCACCCTTTTTTTTATTATAAAGTATAGAAAATGCCATTGACACCTGATGAAAACTTAAAAACATTAAAACTGACAAAGTGAAATAACGCCGAATCGGCATTATTTCACTTTGCCATAGTGAATGCAAAAATTCGGCGTTATTTCACATTAGTAAAGTGAAATAAGGCCGAATTTTAGAATTCGGCGTTATTTCGCTCGGCGTTATTGCACGGCACCGATACAGCTTTATACAGTTCGTCTTTGTAGATGCTGTCATACGCAGCCTTAAAACCGATGTGAAGGTGGTGGGTATCGATTTGGGTGACGTGAAATAACGCCCAACGAAATAAAACCGAATCTGAAATTCAGCCTTATTTCCATTTCAAAAATGAAATTACCCCAATTTGGCTTTAATTCTTAGGTCAGTTGGAAATTGCGCCAAAAAAAATTTGGAAATAAGGCCAAAATTTTCAAAACAAGTTTTTCAGCTTTTTTGGAATCTTAAAAAAGGATTCAAGCCGAATAATTGTTTGAAAAAAAGCTGAATTCCTTACAAAAATTTTTTGTACACCCAAGGACATATTTGAACATATGGCCAAATGACATCTTCAAATCATTTTTTTTTGTTCCTACAAAAAAAAAGAACTTCAAATATTCTTTTTTAAGTGAAAAAAGATTCCTATATAAGAAATTATAATTAAAAAAAGAATTTAAACTAAACAAACGTTCATGTCATCAACATTAATGAAGTAAATATAAGTACATTAACATGTATTTCAACTCTAAACACATTTGATGTTTTTTACAATTTCTCTGCAAATTTTGCAAAGAATTGCGTTGTTATTTTACTTTCGCGCGAATTTTTTATTTTCACACCCCAAATTGATTCTCTCTGGGGCAAAAAAATTTTTCCGCGCGATTTTTTTTTTCACATCCCAAGTTGATTCTCACTGGGGCAAAACATTTTTTTCCGCTCGGTACGCCTTGCGCGAGTGACAATTATCTTTCTCTCAATTCAAATTTTTATCAAGTACCTAAATAAATTAAAGTCTATTCTTGTAAATTCAAAATGTTTTCTATATTGACCATTTATTCCAAAAAGTAGCAAGTAAATATGGCCACCTGACTCTTACAATGTTAATTATTGCCATCACTTGACACTTTAGAAAAGTTAAAAATGGCCGTATGTTCAAATATGGAAATATGACTGTTTCACATATGACACGGCACCAATTAAACACATAAGTAAACAAGGTTTTTCAATAGACATACATTACATATGAAATTACTGTTCCTACGTAACAAAAGAAAAAGGATGTAGATTTATGAAACAAAACTTTGCAAGCTCCCGATCAGATGTCAAGGGGAAAAAAGCTACCAGGCCATTGCAAAGGAGCCAATTTGGCGAATCAGAAAAAGAAATAAGACCAAATTTTCGAATTTTGGTCTTATTTCGTTGGGCGTTATTTCACGTCACCATCGATTTGGAGCTCATAGTTTTAGGATCTGCCGCAAAGTGAAAATTTGGTCGATGGTTGACTTTCCTGGTCTGAAGTCACATTGATAAGGACCAATCAGATTGTTAACGAAAGGCTTCAGACGTTCACATATTAGGGCAGAGAGGATCTTGTAGGCGATGTTAAGTAAGCTAATTCCTCTGTAGTTGGCGCAGTTTAGACGATCTCCCTCTTTCATTCCAAAAGTAGGAGTTTTTTATTTATTTGCCTTATTAATGCTTTAGTTATATATGTTGTTCTCCTTAATTCTCATGAAATCGAGTAATTTTTTGCGTGAAAAGTTTAAAAGTTTATTCTGGTCCAATTCGCAACAAAGAAATTGAACTGAAGAACTGGTGTATTTTTCAACACTGGATTTTGACGTAATCTTTTTAAGGAAACTATATTTTATTTTGTCTAATAACTCCCTCGTGAACTTTAAATTGGAAATTTTCATATCAAAATTTGTAGTTTGAATTTTTGTTGCGCTAATTTCAACATTAATATTTGTGGAGTACCCTAGAATTTAAACACAACAAGAGTCAACACCTGCCTCGGCTTGAAATTCAAAATTTCGAAAAAGATTTTCAAGGTAATACTAAATACATGAAAGACTGCGCTGAAAATTTGTAATACGCAGGTATACATGTAAATAAATACATTATATATATAGAACTTTAAAACGCCTGGATTAATTTCGGTATTGTCGTCGTGTGCAATACGATCAGTTGGCTTTGCAAACGCACATTTCCTTACTTACCAAAAATCAAGAAAAAAATGTTGGTCAAAATCCTATAAAAAAAAAGAGTGACGCAACAGCTCTTGAAGAGCCAACAGCCAAGGCCTAAGTGACTTATTCTCATCAACAATTCTCTGGGTGCGTGTGAAGAATTGAGGGGACCTACAATTTAATGCCGATTCCGAACGGCAAAGTTGAGAAGCACTTTTTCATGACAGATTGATCCTCTTGGAAGTTTTGTCAATTCTTCGCAAGAGGCAGTGCCCGTGAAAGATGAAATAAAAACTTTATGGGCACGAGTAGGACTCGAACCCACGCCGTTCTGCTTAGCAGCAACGCACCTAACCACTAAGCTACGGACAGTCAAAATCCTATAGTAGGGAAAAAATAGTTGAGTGAATGTATGGTTTTTGTTTTATAAACGTTGTTGTTGTCGAGATCCACAAAATTTAATGTTTTAAAAATGCTATGAACACATATTTCCATCAAATTTGACTCTTTTTAAAGACAAAAAAAATGTATATCTAAACTGCATAATTGAGAGATATGAAAATTTTAAAACACTCTAAGCTTAGTTAAAAATATTGGTTACAAGATGTTCAGTGAAAAGTGTCGAACATCAAACCATCAGAATAAAAACTGAAAATTTCATGTGAATTCTACGTACCTAATAGAGTTTGGATTTGCTTTTATGTGCACAGTAAATTAATAACAATGACACTGTCGAAACCATTTATTTCTTTAGTAGAAAAGTAAACTTCCAAGACAAGAATTAGAAAGACAAGCTAGAAAGTTTCCAAACTGGAGTAAATGGAATGATACATTTTCTGTAGAAGTAAATCTTGACAAATACCTTGAATTAAAAAAAAAAAAATGGAGACGGTTTAGTTCTTTTCTTTTTGTGGCAAAAAGAAGGGACATTCTTTACGATCAGATCTAGAATAACAGCGAATATCTTGAAGCACGAAGCATTGTCAAACCTCAAGGCATCAATATTTCGTTTTGTTTTCTTTTATAATACGTTTGCTTTTGAATTATTACAAATTTCTAATGAGTTTTTTTTCCAAAAACAAAAATCAAACTATTTTTAGGTGTGACAACTCTTCTAACAATGGCAACACAAACATCTGGCATAAATGCATCGTTACCCCCAGTGTCATACACAAAAGCGATTGACGTTTGGACTGGCGTCTGTTTGACATTTGTATTCGGTGCATTACTCGAATTTGCATTAGTCAATTATGCATCACGTTCAGGTTTGAATAAATGCTGTAATTGACAATTTTTTAATACGCTTTCTATTATATATATTTTAATGGTGTTTTTTAATTAAAAGCTTCCTACTTCTACTAATACTATTCGTTGTTGTTGTATACGAGACAAAAAATGAAAGAAAAAAAAAACAAAACACAAAAAACACATATTTCATGGTACATTGGAATTAATACTCCTCGCAAAATGAGCTTTCAACAACGAGAGAAATTCCAGTCTACTGTTCTTCTACTTTTAATTAATTAACATTCTTGATGTTATAAATACTATATATACTTTTTAATACTCGTAATATTTTTTACTAACTAACGTTTTTTTCTTATTTCATTTCATCCGAACCAAAATTGAAATCGAAAAATTAAAACCTGAAATTACAAAAAAATAAAAACAAAAAACAAACACTAACACTTACTCTTAAAAAAAACTAAATTTTATATATAACACAACACTACACTCAACACAAAAAACACTTCTGCCAACATATATGTATCCCGCCCGCTTGCGTTAACCAAAAAACAAACTGAAAATAACAATAAAACTTGCATTGCTACATGTGTATCTATGTGCTACTAACTGCTACTATCTTCCGATATCTTCTTCTACTACTGAAACGATATTCCGCATTTTCCGTCTTCCGAGACCCTATACTTTTTATTTGCTCTGTACATTAAATGTGTTTTGTTGCTTTTTCTCCATTTTATTTATGTGTGTTTCAACACCCTGTCCTCTTCTCTACTAAAATTTTCTAACTGTGATTCGATGTGATTATCTGTTTTATTTTGATTTATTGGTTTCGTTAAAATCTTATTGAAAATTTATAAATATACAATCAATATTTGACAAACTTTATTTTACCAATTTCCTGTGTTTTTTCTTTCTTCTTTCTTCATTTCGTTTCATTAACCAAATATATATATTAATATATGCATATATAAATACATATATGTCCAAAATCGTTGTAATGTATGTACAAATCGCACAACAATTTGTTTTTATTTATTTTTTTGTAAAAAAAAATACAAAAAACAAACCAAACAAAAATTCTATGTGTAATCGTGTCTTCATCCCGTTTGTTTGGCGAACAAATAAATTCTTGAAACCATTTTCTACCCCAATGCAACATAAACGGATCGTGCAGCAGACATGCATAAGGAAAATATGAAAAAGAAACGCCGGGATTTGGAGCAAGCTAGCTTAGACGCTGCTTCAGATCTCCTCGACACAGACAGTAATGCAACATTCGCAATGGTATACCTTTGACAATATTTTTATTCTTTTTCTGTAATACCATAACAAAATAAATTCAAAATGAACAACTTTATATATGTATGCTGAGTTGTTTAATAACTTGATTTATGAATCTTTGTTTTTGGTTTAAGCCTAGTACAGTAATCCCCGCTTAGTTGCACCTCGCTTAATTGAACATCCCTCTTAATTGATCGAAAAAATTGGCTTCGAAAATTTCCCGTATTAGTAGCAAAGCTTTTCAGGCGGTTAATTGAACCCCGTTTAGTTGAATTACTCGCTTAATTGATCTTAAAAATATGCAGCAGAAAAACTAAATACATGGATATTTTTCGGATAATTGGACGGTCAAAAAAAAATTATAATGAAGCAAACCTAAAAATAAACTCTATTAGTGGAAGCACCAAAATTGTCTGGTTCGCTGTATAACAAATGACACCTATCTTTATCCAAATCAAATATGCACTACAGGGAACGTCGGATATTCATATCTCACTCTATCTGCAGAGGAAATGCAATACGTTGTGGGAAAGAAACAATTGGCAAGGGTTACCGTAGGTTATATACTAAAACTGTAAAAAGCTCTCCGAAAAATCAAAAGAGTTGCCTTCTGTATTTTATTAGCATTGTCTTAAAAAAGATTTTCATTTAGAAAAATTATTTAATACGAATAATGGTTTTGAATTTCGTAATTTATACAAACGAATTTTTATATCAATTTCGAGATTCGAAATCTTAACAATGAATATTTTGAAAGTGTCAAGTTATGAAGGGTTGACCTGATTTTTTGAGTGATGTTTTCGTTAAGCTTAATTTCACTTAAGACCTTATCCAATGTAGAAAAATTTGTGGACTATCAGTCTATAGCGATTTGTCAAAGTTGTCTACTTTATTTGCATTCAATTTTTTTTTTTTTTTTTGGTGGGGAGATATGGCGCTTGGTCTTGTTCTTTCTACGACACTATAAACTGCTCGTTCTTATAGCTTCGGTTTTAACGACTTTTGATTTTTCATTCCAAAGCATCAATAAAAAATGGGACGGCAATGAGTAGCTTAGAAAAAGCTACTATTCTTAAAAGCTCTAAAAGCTCCCTTTCATAATCGAAATAAAAATAATATCATTTCCATTTGGCTTCAACCGTTCGAAAAGCAGGTCATAGGGGGATGCACGCTTGCATTCAAAAATAAATCAAAGAAAATTGTATGAGAAATTGAGAAGTCAGTGGTGTAGTATATTTTTTTAATGAGATTTTAGATGTTTTTTTCCTTAACAGGCACCCTTTGGAGTAATAAAGCTCTCCCATAAGGCCTGTACTCCAGATTTGTTTTGGACGAAGTATAGCTATTGTTTGTTTTTGTTTTTTGTCATACGAAATATTTTAACATATTTGCTTGGGTATTCTTTTTAACTTTTTTTCCAGGTTTTCGTAAGTTGACACTGAAATGTTTATAAAGTGAATTTCTGGGATGAATATTTTATTTTTTAGTTGACCTACTCGTGCAATAATACGGGTTTCGCTTAATTGAACAGATATGTCAATTAAGCGGGATTTCGTTAATTGAACCACCCGGATAATTGACCGAAAAATCTGACAAAATGGTCAGTGCAATTAAGCGGGGAATACTGTATACAGATTTTTGCCGACAAAAAAATATTTTTTCATTTCACCACTGTAATCCGAGCTGTAAACCAAAATCGAAAATAAAATTTATACTCACCTCGATTTTTTTTCAAACAAAACAATGTGAAGCTCATTGTTTTGGCAGAAAAAAATTAAAATATTCGACATAAGTTTCACAGTGACAGCTAATTTATTTTTCAGAAATTTTTTCATGAAAAAAAATTTTGTTTCTCCTCTTATTTTTTTTTTGTTCACAAAGAACTGGCTTTAAAGAAAAAACAAAAAAAACAAAAATATTGTTTACAAATGTCAATTCAATTACGAATCTAAGCTCTTTTCAAAACTTCTATTTGTTCGTTTTACAGGGTGTCCGGTAAATCGTCTGCAATACTTTGGGATGTGAATCACTTGTTGCACAGTAAAGTCTAATTTTGAGCTTTGACATCACTTTTTGACGATTAAAAAAAAAAAGCTAACTTCGGTGTAACCTGACCAATATTAAGATCAATTTCCCTGTCAATAAATAGAGCTGATACGTTTTAAAGGCTGTCAGATATACAATTTTAAATTTTTTTTTTCAAAAAACTGCGTAAGAAACATAATGTTTCATTCTTTTTACCTGATGCGATGGAATTTATCCAAGGTGCATTGTTTTGTTTGTAGCTATGTCCGGTAGGGACTCATTATCCGCTCAATCCTCAATGCATTTTTATACAATTTTCAAAGTATAGATATTGCCTGAGTAAACAAATTTGTGGGACAATCTAACGTGAAATCAGCAAATAAGGGGGGCAATCGAAAGCTGTATGGAATTCTGATTTTCTGAAATAATCAAAACACAACGGTAGAACGAGAGTTTGTTAAGTTTTTCAACGAAATTGGCATTTAACTACATGCTTTAATCAAAGTAGAAAGATAGTTGTAAAGCTTCCGCGCGGGTGGAACTTATTCATAATTAAAATTATAATGCAATAACCTTTCCAAAATGTATTCAACGACGCCAATCGGCTGAAATCTGTCAAAGCTATTCAATATTTCCATCGATCACATTTAGATGGCCCACCCTGTTTTTATTATTGACAAATAACACAACGTACGCTGAATTTTCATGAATAAATGATAAATGGTTTTACGTTTTGAAAATTTTTTTTTAGTTTTTTCATTCCTCTTAAAAATTTGCTGAACCGATTTCGCTTTATCAATCAAGTAATTCCGTGCTATTGAGACCAATTTCATGTCAATACCATGAGTGGCTTCCGAGGTAATCATAATTTTCATGCATAAATTTCGAATTTTAAATACTTTCACATTTCTCATTCCTATTAAAAAAAACACTTAACCGTTATCGTAATCGTAATCCTAACAAAGCAATCCCGCGTCAAAGGAGACCTATTTTATGGCAATACGATATGAGTGGTTCGTGAGATAATCGAGCAAAAAAACGTAACGCACATACGTACGCACATTCGCACATATGAAAATACGAACATACGTCCTACACACACACAGACATCATAATAAAAAGGGTTGATTCGGATTCTTGTGACCTCAAAACAAGGAGATATGCAAAAACTGGAGATTCACAAGATCGGCCCGGGCCCCATTAACTTCCTCTGGGAAGTTAAAAATATTTTTTTTTTAACAGGAACATTTTTAAATTAATAAGAAGAAAAAAGATCGAGTTTTGACAGCTTTGAATTTAACAGATTTTCTATTCGCGCGTGCGAATTGAACCATTATCTGAACAATTATTTATTTTTTTCAAGATTTTTGTATTTCGAGATTTTATAATTGAGATTTCGTGGTAGAGTGGCGCGACAGCTCTTGAAGAGCCGAGGCTTTAGTGGCTTACTCTCATCAACAATTCTCTGAGTGCGTGTGAAGAATTGAGGGGACCTACAATTTAACTCCGATTCCGAACGGCAAAGTTGGGAAGCACTTTTTCATGACAGATTGATATTCTTGGAAGATTTGTCAGGTCTTCGCAAGAGGCAGTACCCGTGAAAAATGAAATAAAAACTTGGCCTGAGTAGGACTCGAACCAACGACGTTCTGTTTAGCAGCCAACGCACTTTTTTTTTCAAATTCATTTTTTTATTCAATTGATCTTAACTCTACTTACATGCTAGACAAAATGGGAAACTAGCCTAATTAATTCTACTTATATATAACTTACTGGCCCTAATCGGGCGCTCTAAGAAATTCATGATTCTTAAAATTAATGCCTTTCGGCCTACGAACTATGTTTGTTTAATTTTACTTCATTTAATTTTTTTTTTTATTAGAAAATTTTAAAAACTAATGCCATTGTCTTTTTTTTGTGGTTAACTTACAAACTAAGGTCCTTAAAATAAAACTTAAAATTACCTAATCTACCTACAAACTACTTAGAACTAGAACAACCACAGCGGCAAAACAACTATGTCCTTTTCTGAACTGTTGTGGGTTTTGTATTTGTCTTTTTTCTTAATTCGTATAATTTCAATATTTTTTTTTTTCACTTTTATCACTTTTTTTTTCTTTTTTATATATTTATTTTTTGGTTTATTTTTTTTTATTTTTTGTATATTCTTTAGTGCCACCATACTACCTACTCTACTTAAACCTAAAACCTAAGACTAAAACAAGTATGTAAGCCGGCCAAGGCAAAAATACCCCACCCCGGATTACCCATGATCAGATGCAGTTTGAAGCCACCAAAACTGGTTCTCCTGCTTCACCCTATCAAAACGGTCCTTTTCGGACACAGCCCTACTGAACCGAAGCAGCTCCGCTCCATCACGAGCGAGGATGCCTCGTTCATACAGAAGCCGCCGGTCTACGGTTCTTCGCCTGACGTGGTAGATAAGCGGTACTGCCAATCTGTCTTGTATCATGCCGCGCTGGTCTAGATAGAGGAATGCCTCTGGTGGGATGAAGCCGCTCAAGCGTGCATTGTCGAAGTAATTGTCGTTCGGATAGAACGGCCCGAAAATCAAATTGTTGGTCGAAGTCATAGCTCTCGCAATGTGGCCCCGAACAAGTTTTATCACGAAATTGTCAATTCTATTGATTCGAGCCCCGTTGTATAGAACCTCGTTTGAATAATAATGCAGATAAGAAGATTCCGGTGTCCGATACCAACCGAGACAGCGCCGAAGACACTGCCTCTCGAACACCCGAAACTTCTCCATTTGGGAAGGGGCAATGTTGAACCACACTGGACAACCATAAACAATCATTGGCCGTATGAGGGCCATGTAGCAAATGACCTTCACTCTGGGGTCAAGCCGACTGCTGTAAAACAGCCGTTTCGTCAGAGCGAAGGCTCCTCTGGCCTTAGTCAGAGCAGCATCTATATGTCTGTCGAAATACAGATACTGGTCCAACCAGATACCGAGGTACTTCACTACACTTTTGCTCGTCAATGCCTGTCCGTGAGGATCAACAATGACCATCTTGCGCCAATTCTTACACGTATCTCGCGAGGCTTTAGCCAACGGAGTCCGGAACAAAATTGTCTCCGACTTTTGGACATTTATTTTCAGTTTCCATTCGTCGCAGTATCGCTGAATCTTCTCGAAGTCACGCTGCAAGAGAATTCTAATAACTTCAACCTTTCGAGCCGTTCTGTACGCAATCAGGTCGTCGGCATACGCAATTGCGTTAGTTAAGCTACCTATCAGATCGCTGGTGTAAATGCTGAAGAGGATCGGCGAGTTCACCGCTCCCTGTTGAAGACCGTTTTTAATTTCAAAGGTGGTGGTAGAAGTTACATTGCCACTTTTGACAACAAACTTTCTACCGTTGAGCATATCATGAAGCATATACAATAATGGTTTACTGATGCCTAGTCTGGTGAGCTTTAGGTACAAACCTTCTAACCATACGGTGTCGAAGGCCTTCTCTAAATCAACCAGAACAGCACCCGTGCATTGTTTCTTGGACTTGTTCCATTGGATATCAGAAACGAGCTTAGACGCGGCATGAATGGTGTCATGTCCCGCCTTGAACCCGAACTGGTTATCCGGAATTATTTTGTTGTCCGCAGCCCACTCAGCCAGAGCCCTATTGATTACCTTTTCGAATACCTTGCTGATGCTTGGAAGAAGACTTATCGACCGGAGATTCGAAGGATTGGAGTTGTCCTTTCCCTTTTTCGGAAGAGGATGAACCACAGCTGTCTTCCAACGCACTGGATAATATGCATTATTCAGCGCGTTATTGAAGAGTGTGGTATAAATGTCGATGGCTTCAATCGGTAAGTGTCTTAGTACAATGTTGGATATACCGTCGACACCTGCTGACTTCTTATTCTTTATTGAATCGAAGATGAGCTGGAGTTCTACCTTCGTGATGAGCAAGGGACTTGGGCCCGTTCGCTCGGCGATTATAGCGTTTGCTAGGAAGTCGTCATCAAACCGGGTAAAACCACGGTTCTCGGATCGCCACTGCGAAATATCATTCCTCAGGTAGAAGTGATGAAGTAAGGCTCTGTTCTCCAGGTCGTGGTTCGGGCGAGTGCAAGCATTCACCTTATACACTTGCTGGAAAGCAGCACCAACTGTCTCCACTTTCTCCTGCGGATCTTCAATCACAAAGAAGTCATCGTCCAAGACGGCTTCCTCAGGATCAATTTGCGCTGTCAGGAGTACGTCTATGTTCTCTACTGTTCTCTGGAGCTTAAGACACGGAAGGTCGTTCTGATTCTTGGACCTAAATATTTTATTAATCTTAGGGAACATACTCGGGTCGCTAGAATTAACGGCCCGAATTTTCTTGTCCCAATACAAGTTAATAGATAACCTGTAGTTTTCCTTGATCAGGGTGTTGACGTTTTTAATTGACGACTTCAGTGTCCTTATCTCCAGGTCGTTCGGGTCTGTAAATCGTCTGTACAAGTTTTTTAGTCTTGTCAGTAGTCCGCTTTTCTGTCTGTGCAGTGCGTCTATTGTCGCGTTACTGTAGACGTTGTTTTGGTCGCGTTCCTTGTACTTCGGTATTGTCCGTTCCATTGTTCGTTTTATTATGTTGTCCATCTGTTCAAGGTGTTGGTCGATTTCCGTATTTGTCAAGTTTCTGTTGTTTGGTGGGGCTATGTCACTCGAACGAAGTTCTCTTGCAAGGACTTGGGTGAAACGCGGCCATCGCATCTTGCTGTAATTGTAAGAATGCGTTGGAACGAATTCATCCAATTCCACAAGCTCGTTCGGAATCTGAATTACAGCAGCGAGCCCGCAGTGGTAACTGTCGTACTCGACTGTCTGTAAGCAGTTTCGAGGGTGATTACCCACTTTGTCCGTTATTGTCAGTCTGGTATCGTACAGCAAAAGGTCCAGGAAGGAACCGCTCCTTGGGAACGATGGCCTTTCAGTAGCCAGCAAGTCGACACCATATTCAACACTGTGAAGATTCATCAAATTAAAAAGATGATTACCTCTTGGATTATTTGTTTGATTTCCCCAATCTTCATGTTTCGCGTTCAAATCTCCGGCCATAATGAAGTAGTTTTCTTCCAAGCTCAGTTTTAGTACCCTGAAGAGAATCTCGAGCTCTGAAATAAAGGTAGTAGCCTGCGGAGCTTCAGCCGCATAAGCCGCAATCATATACATCCGCTTCCCTTGAGTGAGAGAGATGCATACGACGCAAACTTCTAGCGTCTTGAGCTTTCGCAAATCATTATTGTATATAACTTTATAATTAATGCCCTTTCGTATGAAGATTGCAACACCGCCTCCTTGGGTAGAGTCGGGTCGATCCCTTCTTACGATATTGTAATTGTTGTTAGTCAGTTTATGTTTCTGGTTTAGCTTGGTTTCGCTAGCCATAAACACATCAGGACTGTGGTCTTTTAACAGCTGGAACAAATTGGCTCTACGTTCGATCCTAATCAATGAATTCACATTCAAACCTAGGATCCTAAGGCGCGTCTTCGGCAGCGCGCCCTTAACCCTGAAGATGCGCTTGGCCAGCCATCATAGAGTAGAGTTTATCTACTCTTCCGGCTTGCTCCACGATCTGACTTTGCAGTCCTGCCAACTGGCCTTGAATGCTCAGCAACAAGGACAGAATGTCTGGCTGCTCCTCCGGCGCCTTAGGCACTTGGGCCTGTGGGGCGACCGGTGGTGGAGCCTGTCTCGCTTTACCCATTCCTTTCGCAGATCTTGCGTAAGAAACACCGGGTCTCACGAGTGAATTTGTTGTCGGAGCTTGTCGTACGGGTCGACTTTCTGCGGCTTTTTGGCTGGCCTGTTTGTCCCGTATCTCTTGGACCTTAGGACAGCCCCGATAATTTGCAGGGTGCCCCTCGTTCCCGCATATAACACACTTGAGCTGGGTCATGTCTTCGACCCGCTCAGTCCCTAGCCTGCATTCACCCCTATTGTGGGTTTCGGCGCATTTCACACAGCGCTCCTGCATTCCACAGTTGGCTGCAGCGTGACCGAACCTTTGGCAGCGCATGCATTGCAGCATATCGTCCTGCCTCTTTAATTTTTCCCAGTGTATGACCTGGTAGTCTAGGACAGTAATATTCCTGAGACTCTCCAGTCTACTTTGGGGCGACAGAGTTACAATGAATATTGGCAGTTTATGCCCCTCCCGTCTGGACCTTACCGTAGAAAAAGGCTTGACTCCGATGAATTCGAGGTCATCGCTGGCATTCTGACGGAGCTCAGCTAGGAGCTCTTCTGGTTCCGTGCAGGAACTGATGCCCTTCAAAAGGACCGTCTTCGGTTTTTCACTCCTAGGAGTGAAGCTGAAGAATTCAGCAGTGGCTACTTTAAGACACTCTTTAACTACTTTGTATTCGGCCAATGTGAAGCATTGGACCGAATACCGCTTTTGTTTTTCATTTATAATTTTAATACTAAATTTATTATCCGTGGCCGACTTACATACCTGTTTTAAGTCCTGTAGGTCGACCTTGTACGTCCTTATTGGTGGCACTTTCTCGGACTTTTGCCGTGGTTGTTGCTGGTGTTGCTGTTGTTGCTGCTTCGCTGCTGCTGATGTTGATGGTTCCGGCTCTGCTGCTTGTGCTGCTGTTGGTGCTGCTTGTAGAGCCACTGGTGCTGCAGCTGGTACTGCAGCTGTTCCTGATGCTGCGGGCAGCTTTGGTGCTGCTGCCTCCATTGGTTTGGGGGCCCCCGATGAGCTGGGGCCTGATTGTGCCGCCCCTGTGCTTGGTCTAGGCTGCTCTTTTTGTTGTAGCTTGTTATTCGTAGCAACTTGCTTTTGCTGTTTCTGCTGCTGTGGTTGTTGTTGTTGTTTTTGCTGCTGTGGTTGTTGTTTTTGGCTTTGCTGCTGCTGCCTCTGCAGTTGCCTCCTTTTAAATTCCGCTGCCTCTTCTTGCCGGCGCGTCTCCTGTTTTTGCTTAAGGCGTTGTAAAAGGGGCTTAATTTCCTCCTTAAGCGTATTAAGCAATTTCTCGCATTTATCAATGCTTGCCTGCTTTGTTAGGAGGACTTCCTCCACCTCCTCGTCAGTGTACTCGGAGGATAGCCCATCGAACATATTGCTGCCGCCGGACCTGTACAGTCCCTCCCCTTCTCCGGACATGCCAACGCACTTACCAACTAAGCTACGGGCAACTGCGATTTCGTGGTAGAACCCTGAGGAAATTTTTGAAAATGTATAATGAAAATGTTTCCCTCAATATACACTTTTTTCAATAATCAATTAAGATTCATAAATCAAGTTTTTATATTTCGTATTTAAAATTATAACTACATCACAAAACATTCCAAATAAAAAAAAAACGAGTAACTCTGCTAATACAATTTGCAGACTGTTAAAAAATATTATAGCTAGTAAAAAAAAAAAAACTTTCATAAACAAACCAAATCTAATGAAAATAAACAATATTCTTTCAATTATTTTAACTAACACTGCGGCACATACAGAAGCCCCTGGTACGTCATCCAGGTGATCCATTAGCGTTAGAAAAACTTCGACAATGTGAAGTGCACATGCAACCGCCAAAACGTCCAAACTGCTGTAAGACATGGCTATCGAAGTTCCCAACCAGGTAACATATTTCATCCTCAAATTCCTTAACCAAAGGATTTCCTTTTTGATGTTGTGATACTATCTTTGAGTATTATATTAATTTTGAATTGATTACATTTTATGGATTGATGACAATTTTTCCATTTTGTTTTTTTGTTTTTGTTTTTGTTTAATATTTTCTTAGTTTTCTTGAAATTTTACAGTTTCATTATGTTTAAGTTTCGAAATTCCTATTATATTTTCTGTGTTACGAAAATTTAATTGTTTTATTTTTTTTATGGTTTTGCTGATTAAAATTAATTGGAGAGTTTATTGGATTTAAGTTTTTTTGTTTTTCAGTTTCCATTAAGTTCAAATTTATTGAATGCTAGTTTCATATATCAATGGTTCTTATCTTTAAAATATTAATACAAAAAAAAGCTAGGAACAACTGAAGCACTCATCAGGATAAAGCAGCGAAATAAAATAACCAAAAATACATAAGGTCTCAACATGTCTAAATTATAGTTCTAACAAAATTTTAAATTATTACACAAAAACCGCTTATCCTGCAGTGTGAGTTCCGAAAGAAAGCAAATTATGTTTGACTTTTCTCCTTAAAGCTTTAAACTTATCAATGTCATGTTAATGCTATTTAACTATTTTGTACTTAGTTTTTATCACTATGTTACTTTTCCTAACCTTATTTCAAATTAAGCTGGATAACAGTAACATATTGATTTACATTTTAAAGTCTGAATAATATATGTAACAATAATTTTTATTATGAAAAACAAAAGCATTTTTTAATGTTGATTTTTCAAACATAAAATGCAGGTAAGTTTTATTTGTTGGATGCAGTTATTAAAAATAAAAATTAGTCTTTATTAAATAAATTTTCAATTTAATTTCAATTTAACAAATTCAGACTTTTAAGATGTGGATCCTAAATTTTAATTCACTGTTTTTAATTACTACAGTTTTAAATATTTTTAACTATAACATACTTATCATAATTTTTAAAATTTATTTTACCTTTTAAATGTATGTATTTTAAGAATATACTTATGCAAATATATACCTACTTTTATACTTTCCAAGAAAATAAAGGAAAGAAAAATTAGGCTTTTTATTTTTTATTGCATACAATAAATTGAAATTAACACGCAAATCTTGCATGTACGTTCTTCTGGCCCAATTAAGTTAAACAAATGGTCCAGAACAACCACATTCCTGCAAAATTTGCAATTATTTTATAAAGCAGTTAACTTATTTTTAAATACAAATAAAATACATTTTGTCTTATAAGAAAAATTTTAAAATTAACAACATACAAATATGACAGAAATGTCTTAGTTGTATAAACGTACTTTAAATTTAAGCAAAACCAATAATCACAATATGTTAACATATATACATAAAGAAAAAAAACGTATCGAATATAAATTCCTTTTTATCAAAACAAAACTTAAATATTTTCATAGTATGTATTTTTTTAATTCTTTTAATTTTAAATTACAAAAATACTATTTAAATTTATACAATGTTTTTTTTTTTTTTCATTTCCTCTTATAATTGATTTACATTCATTGTCATTTTCAAGGAGTATTAAATGAAATATAACATAAGTTTGTCGATTCTGTTTAAAAGTTTTATTTTTGGTAGGGTTTCCCGCAAAAACCAAAAAAAAACAGCTATCTGTTTTTGAAATTTTTAGGTTGGCAAATCAAATGAAGACATTTTTTTTGCAGGTGTGTACTGACTGTATATTATTTAAATATTTTGTTTAGAATTAAAATTAAAAATAATAGGTTATTAAAACAAATGCCAAATCACAGTCGTGTCAAACAGCTGTTGTGTGCAATACGAGAAGTTGATAAACATGTTTCTGAATGTGAACCCTCCTTTTTTACACGATCGAACACAAGCACATTTTTAACCTATTACTTTTGAACCCATTGAGTTAGAAGCTTCAAATTTGAATTACATACAAACTTCATGGAGACAACGTCCTTGTAGATCCACTACTTCATGAGATATTGAACAGTAAACATTTCAAACATCGACTCACTGACTGACAGAGTGATCATCAAAATTATGAAGCACTTTTAACTATAGTAGAATCTTGAAATTTGGTACAAAGGTAGGTTTTCGGGTGTTTATAAAGGAAAAAATCGGAAAGTTCAATCTTTTCATTCAGGGGACCTGGTACTCGCCCACTTTCCGTAGGCTGTTGGAAATCGGAATTCTAATAGGGTTTCGGTTGTAAAGGCTTTTTCAATTGGCGTGGGTAGATTTTGGCACCCCGTGGCGGCCATTTTGTTTTTGGTGACATCTGTCAAATCTCTTGTTTATTATTCCGTTGCTTATGCTAAATCATCATGGCAAGTTAACACTATTGAACAGCACGTTCAAATGATAAAACTTTATTATCAAAATGATTGTTCGCTAACGCAAACGTTAGGCGTATTGCGCCCATTTTACGGTAGACGTGGTGGCCCTTCACTTTCGACTCTTCAACGTTTGGTGGCCAAATTTGAGACGACCAGTTCAGTAAACAATCAACCAACACCCTTACGTTCAAGGAACACAAGATCGGCCGAGAACATCACCGCGGTCCCGCAGAACCCAAGGCAGTCTACTCCTCGCCGTGCACAAGAACTCGGCCTTTCGCAGACATCAGCTAGGCGAATTTTGCGCCGGGACTTGGGCCTACACCCGTACAAGATCCAACTGACCCAGGAGCTCAGGACCATAGACAACGCCGTTTGTTCGCTGACTGGACTTATTCGAATCATATCTACCCGCCCTTATTGAAAAACCTTTTTTTAAGGAAAAAGATAAGTAAAACAATTTAGTTTTTTAGTGGTTTTCGTTTTTTTAATGGGTGAAGGATGTTGAAATTTGGAATTCATGTAAGGTTTTGGTTGAAAGGCAGGAAAAAAATGAGAAAGAATTCTATTTCCATTTGGAGCTTGGTATCCGCCCAATTTATCAAATGGTCGAAAGACGTTAAACTTCGAAATTCTAAGCACTAATTTAGTTTGAATGAAAACTTACAAGTCCACTTGGTAAGTTTTCGTTTGATCCGTGATTACTAACATTTTAAAACTTGAACAGTGAACCTGTAAATTTTCATTCAAACTAAGTTAATGCTCAATTTCTGTTTTCATTTAAAATTGCTGTATTATCTTTTATGATGTAAAAAATTCAATATTAATTACACTTTTACATGTTAAGAACTTGACTTGACACGGTGTTGTTCACACATAAGAGAACTTTGCTCTTTTTTTACATGTTTTTGTTCTGATTGAATATTTACAACCTTAAAGTTTGCTGTATATAGCAAAAACTTACATACCAAGTATATACGTAACGCATATTTATGACATTGACATTGACTACACAGTACTTCGCACATGAATGTAACGAACTATAGACACAAAGCAGCACTAGCAACTGAGGTCATCGCCTGGGACAGAACAAGACATTAATACAACAGAGAGAGACAGATAGAAACATAGAAAGAAAGCACATATAACAGAAACCTACGTGGCTCAGAGGAGGAGCTTTAGATTTGTATTGTCTCTTGTTATTGCACAGGTCGTCTCAGATAAGCTGGCAATTTTTGTTGTCAAAGAACGCTGCCGAAGCTGGGAACGCATATATATTTTTTGACCCATGCAGCAAACTTTTTACTGTGGATTTTTCTTATTTTTCAAATAATCCTTTTTTTAGAAAATCGCTCTCCCGGCTAAACGTTGATTTTTTTTTCTTGTCTCAAATCAACCAACACTCTACACGCTATTTAGTGCACCGCTCGTGAATCAGTCTTTATATAAATGTTGTTAAACAATATAAGAAATTATTTTAATTCCCATCTCTAATATTTTTTTCCTATTATGTACCGTTGGTTTATTTAAAACTTCACGTATCGAAAAAGTTTTATCCTTGTCTTTGTCTGTAAAGTATTTTACTTGGTTTAAACAATTTTACCGCTTCTATAGTGTGACAAGACATAAAAAAAAACCAATCCTGTTGATTAAAACAGAAGATGGGTAAGTTAAAAGATAATTCAAGCCTCTCGAAATTTAATTGGCTTTCGCAAAATCCCACATTTACACTTCTTCAAAATGACAATTTTCTTAATATTCTGTGTTCCAGTTGAATCTCATTTCAATCACTGTTTTTATTTATATTTTTGTAATTATTGTTTCTTAAGATTTTTTTCTTTTATTGATTTTAATATTTTTTCATTTAAGAAAATTAAAAACTTAATGAAAAGAAAACTACTCTAGATAAAATCAGCAAAACAACTTCAAAAGATATAAACAATAAATATATATTTCTTATAATTTTTTCAAAAAAAATCTTCACAAATCAAAAAGCTAATCTCTAGACTTCCATTAATTAATAATCATAAATATTTATCCAAGACAATGTTCTAGATCGAAGAGGATCGACGTTATATCAAGAATAACGTTCCCGCTGGTATTTGCCCTATTCAATTTGGTCTATTGGAGTACATATCTCTTCAGGGAAGAGGAGGATGAGTAATTCAAACAATAAAATTTTAACCGTAGAACTATCCAAAAATTATATTAATATATTTATTATTATCCTTTTTTAAGGACATTTTAAGGAAGACGTTTTATTCGTATACACTCACAATATCTGTGTGTTTGTCTCTGTGTCTCTCTGTAATGGCTATGTAGAATCCCCCCAAAAAATTTTAGTACCAAAAAAAACAACATCAAAGAAAAGCATGATAAATACAACAAACAAAACAATGTTGATATTAAAAGAAACTATACATAAATAACGGAGAAGAGAATGTGAATACAATTTTTAAATTATGTGAGCTAAGGATGTTATATATATAAATAAATAAAAGAATTATTATTATATATATATACATATATACATTAAAAATAGTAGAGATAGTTATTTTTTAGCTTTATGTAATAATTTCGATGTTTAAGTCTAAAATGTAATGTAAATTAGGATAGACAAAAAATAACAACCCTCACAAGCAACTTACAGATAAGCAAATATTTTATAGACAACATTCAATTAAACGAAACATTCAATCCCATACTGCACCTCACCGCCACATACACTCAAAATCTATGAACCCGATCAGAGTTTAACAAAAAACAAACAAAAAAACTAAGACAAGAACATCTACAAAGTTAAGAAACTAGAAAAACATAAAAATGACTCAGGTGCTTAATTTCTATGAAAAATAACAAGTACTGATGTCAAGTAGGTCGAGCGATGGTTGCGCAATAGCCACTTGTCAAAATTTTTATTTGACTTTGCAACTGGCTTTATCAAATGTATGCGCTGCCGCCGTTATTACTCTAACTCAAATTTTGTATATACCTAAATCGATTTACACTACCTACTAATAAATTACATAAAACATTTTTTATATTAAGCCATGTTATTAAAATTTTATGTTTTAGGATATATCATTTGGAATAAAAAATCACAAGAAATCAATACAAATTTTGTTTTCTTTTAACAATAATTCTCTTTTATCCTATAGTTAGTTCTTTTCAGTATTTTTTTTTATTTGTTCCTTCTTTTCTTAAAATTGTATGAAAGTTGATTTCTCATTTTTCAAGCTTTTTTGTAAGATTTGCAGTTTTTTTAAATTATCTAAATTTTAAGATCTTAAGACCTTAATGGTATTTTTGGTACTAAAGCTTGTGGCACGAACATTTATAATCTTTGGTATTATTTAGAGGGTCAGTGATCCAGTGATTCTTTTTCTTAAGCAAGAAGTCAATCTCGAGTAAGTGGTTCATTTTTTGAAAGAAAGTATCTAACGTTCATGACTTTTTTTATTTTCAAACACAAAAATGTCGTTTTTTCCAGTACACATAATTATGATGTAAATTAAGAAATGCGAATTGTTGGTTGGGATCTGATTCGGCCTTATAACGCGCCACAATTTTTAATTCAACTGTCAATTTGTAAATACTCAAACTCAATAAATATAGCAATACAGTTAATTATTGAAGTTCTAGGGCAAATCATCAAATAGGTATTGTTTTTTTTCGAGAACATAGAGGCAGAAACTTGCTTGCAAAAGCCTTATATTTTTAATACGTAAATTGATGCCAATGTGTGCAAGATTTTGGTGTGATTTGCCAGTCGTCGAACCCTTTGCCACATGCGTTGCTTGGCCTTAGTAGGGGAAGTTCAGTATTCCTGTTCTTCTGGAACGTGGGGGATAGAAGTTGATTCTTGCTGGTTAAATGAAGGCATCAATTGTTTGGTCAAGCAGAAGAGCAACTGTTCGCTGGTGTCATTCTTCATCGTTGTTTACCTCGTATACTCATGCGAACGTTGAAATTGCAACTAGGCTGTGGATAAATATTGTTTTGTTTATTGATGGCATGTGCCTTGCCTTGCATTTTTGAGCGGTCCTCAGAGGCAAGGAGCTGGAAGTTATCTGCTCCAAGACTACGTGCGTCGATGGAATAACAACAAAAAACAAAAGCGCATCTGCTTGCTTAGAACCTGTACAGTGAACAGACTTGTATAAGTCATTTCCCAGTTGCATTCTGCACCGATCTACTGGCCCAAAGACTCGCAAATACTTGCCCATAAGATAAAAGTCTTGTAAAATGGTTTTAAACGCTATCACTGTTTTGATGAATCTTTTCACCTCTGCTGTAGTTGTCTCTCATTTCTTTCTCTTTTCTTTCTTTTCTGCGCAGTGTGACATGCGACAAAGTTTCTTTCACTATATCGAAGAGAAAGAATGTGTATCCTGTTCCAAAATCAAAAGCCATTTATTGCTTAGCTTCTTCGAATAATTCCCAATGATGGCCATGATAACAACTACCAACAATTAAATAATAAATGTTGACCGAAGAAGTTGATGTAATTTATGGTGGCGGTACAGTCCAGGTCGGACCAGGGCCTCATCCAAAAACGTCTCCAGCCAGCTCGGTCCCTTGCTAGCTCTCTCAAGTTTCACACGCCAAGTTGGTTCAGGTCCTCTACCACCTGTGTGCTCCACCTGAGTCGCGGTCTTCCTCTTCTGCAACGGCCTTCCGGGTTGGATTCGAAGACTCTACCAGCATTATTTTCCATTCGCTCTTCGCTCTACATGTCCCAACCATCTGAGTCGTTGGACCTTAACTTTTCTGGCTAGGTCAGTGTCACTGAACAGCTCGTACAGTTCTTGGTTGAATCTTCGTCTCCATTCTCCATTTATGCAGACGGGACCAAAAATCACTCGAAGAATTTTTCTCTCCAAGCAGCCCAAAGCGTTTTCATCGGATGTTGTCATGATCCATGTCTCAGCACCATACATGAGGAGAGGACTGGAATGATGAGGGTTTTATTGAGTGTCACTTTAGTTGCTCGGGAAATGAGTTTACTACTCAATTTCCTTCTACGTCCAAAGAAACAGCGATTGGCTAGAGTGATTCCTCGTTTGATTTCAGCGCTGGTGTTGTTGTCGGAGTTGATATCGGATCCTAGGTAGACAAAGTCCTTAACTACCTTGAAGTTAAATCTGTCTATGTTGACGTTTGCTCTAAGACGTCGATGTTGGTTGTCCTTTCTTGTTGACAGCATTAACTTGGTCTTGCCCTCGTTAACCGCTAGACCCACCTTCCTGGTCTCCGTCTCAAGACTCACAAACGCTCCACTGACATCACGCTATGTTCTTCCAATTATGTCAATGTCGTCTGCGTATCCTAGTAGCTGGACGGACTTTTGTAAGATTGTGCCTCTGGTGTTGACGTTGGAGCTTTGCACAATCTTTTCAAGAATGATGTTGAAGAAATCGCATGACAACGCATCGCCTTGTCTAAAAACTTTTTTGACATCAAATGCGTCCGTTAGGTTTTTTACGACCATGATGGAACAGCGTGAGTTTTCCATTGTCATCTTAAACAGACGGACGAGTTTTTCTGGGATGCCAAAACTAGACATTGCTCTATGTAGTTGGTCTCTACAGACGATGTCATACGCGGCCTTGAAATCGATGAAAAGGTGGTAGGTATCGATTTGAAGTTCCTGGGTCTTCTCCAAGTTCTGCCGTAGGGTGAATATTTGATCAATGGTGGACATTCCGGGAAGTTGATACAATTGCTAAAGCTTAGCGCAAGATGGTTCCTCGAGGCCGAAATGTACATTTTCAAACTGTTGATCACATTAGATTTATGATAACAGTATATTTTTTTCATATTTTTGCTCCACTTAGAAGTTTTGTGCTGATTTTTTTTTTTTTTTAATAATAAATGTAAGTTTTTGTTCTATTTAATTCTTATCTAACAAATAATTTTTTTTTATTTAAAAAAAAAAAATTTTCTGCTGTTGTGCGTTCCAAAATCCAGTTTAGTAAATAAATAGGAAATAAGGATATATGGTAGGTAAATTTTGGTCCAATTCCGTTTTTCACTCAATTTAAGCTACATTGTAATTTTTATTTCCTTGAGTTCGGATATTACATAAGAAACATCTCAACGATAATGTTTGCAGTCAAAATAAAATAACGAAATAAGATGATAGTCTGTTATGATCGATCTCATATCTACACCCAGATGCCAGCTGTTCAAAGGAATACCTACAACAAACAAAAATAATATAAAATTTGTATAGCACCTGGAATCTGTCTTACATTTGCTTTTCTTTCTAAATATAAAGTTGATTATTTATTTTTGTTTTGAATCTACTACATATATATGCATCTAGCTCTCACCAAATAATACAAATTAACAAAACCATTTTCAAAAAAAAAAAAAAAAAATAGCGGCAACAAAACTACAAAATCAATTTGCTCTCAAAAAGAAAGTAATAGTATAACTTATTAACAATATACAATATACATATTAATGAAAAAAATACAAACAATTGGTTTCACTGTCACTAAAATTCTTTGAATTCACATTTCTTAAAAATCCAAAACAAAATTATTTGTAATTAGAAAAAAAATACACTTCACCATAGTAAGCCCATCATATACGAGTAGTTGAAAAAACAAACGCGTTTTTATGTGCAGTATTTTTGTTTTTATATTTCATAAGAAACGGCAAGTTGTTTTGGTATAAACACCATCAGCGTGTCCAATAAGTTACCTTGTAAAATTCACCAAACAATTTCTGTTCATATTTTTCCGCTATGTATAATTTTTTTTTAACTTTTTTTTTTTAATCTTCAACTTATATTAATTCTTTTGGAATTGCATGTAAAAATGAAATCGGAACCTACTTGTAGAAGTGTGTTTTTTTTCAATCTGAAAATCAGTTTAAATTCATATAAAATCAAGCGAATTCTACATAGCAAGTTTTTTCTTTACTTTTTCCCTTATTGATTAAAAAAATAATATTTTGTCAATGTAATTTAACCACTTGTCATAAATATACTTATTTTATGTTACCTATATCACATCAAAATGATTGTTATAAAAGGTAAGTTTATAAAACATATAATATATAAACTTTGTTACTGTACATTTTTATACGAGAAAAAATAAATGATAGACTTTTTTTTAATATGATAAGCATGGTGTAGAAATATTTTTATTTAATTTCTGTTTGTTATAAGAAACAGAGAGGTACACATTTTTTTTTATTTTTTTTATAAAACATGTATAGCAAAATAAAATTAAATTAAAAACAAATAGGAAGTTGTAGATGAAAGAATGATAAATAAAAAAATGCAAACATAGTATAGAATTAGCAAAAATATCGTATAAGAGCTTTGAAAGAGTTTTTGTGAGTGATTTCTCTGTAAAATGCGATCCTTTGAGGTCAGTACTTTTTAAATGAAATATCTTACTAAAAATTCGTTTTGGTTCCACACGACATGTTAAATGAATTCTCCCTTTTAAAGCTCTTTCCGATAAAAAAATATATAATACAGGGTTTAAATATAACAAAGCAAAAACGTGTGTATTTATAAATAAAAAAAATTGAAAAAAGAGATTTATAATTTGCATTCAAATCTACTCATAAAAATGGTCAATGGTTGCTAAATAACATTTTTCCTCTGTTAGTTTATATCAAAATTATATTGTAAATAGAATAGTTATTTCGTTCGATTTTTTATACAACAAAATATATAGGTTGTGCATTTTGTAAAATAAAAACCAGAAATCTTGATCCTTTTATGTAAACGTAAATGTCCATATGTGTTTAATTTGTATAATTTTATTTAAATTTGTTTTCTAAAAATTTTCGCAGCGAAATCTGAAGTGGTTTTTTTATTCTTTAATTCTTATTAAGTTTACCTCATATTTTTCCATCACGAGTTAAGAAAAATGTGTTTTTTAAGATTATACAACAAGCACTGATTTTCGTAAATACATTCAGATTTCTATGCCAAAATTATAGCCCAGGAGCCCCCATACAAGAAATTCCCGTCATCGCGCCCACTAAAATTTTTAATGAGGAATAAAAGTTAAAGCCAAGACGAATAAGATTTGCTTGGTCGGCGTGAATTGAGCTAGCCGGAAATGCCGCGCATACCTGTTGCAATGTGGTGAAATGTCTCCATTATGACGGATTCTATTTTTGTTTCTTTCATTGCATGCGTCCTAGTGTTAGATGTGGAAAAACCCTAGTTTGTTTGCTATCAAGCTGCCGAAAGTATTGCGCAAACCAGATTTTTTATAAACGAAACTACTGTAGTTTGTAATAAAAATACAGTGTTTTAGGTCATAATAAAACCTTGTTTGCGCGGTACTTTCGGCAGTTTGAAAGCAAGCAAACCAAGGTATTTCTTCATCTAACATAAGGACGCGTATAATGAAAGAAAAAGAGTTAGATTCCGTGATGATGGAGACATTTCACCGTCATTCACCAAATTGCAACAGGTATGCGCGGCATTTCCGGCTAACTAAATTTACGCCGACCAAGCGAATCTTATTTGTCTTAACTTTATCTTTTATTCCTCATTAAAAATTTTAGTGGGCGCGATGATGGGAATTTCTTGTACGGGGGCTCCCCACCTATTATAACACTACAACTTATTTATTTATTTGTTTGTTATTTGCACTTTTTTCTCCAAAATATCTTTGTGAATCAAAAAAAAAAATATTTATAAAAACACTGTCACTCTTGCCATTTTGAATCAGATATATAAATGTAAATACACCAATATAAATGTAAAGAAAACAAAACTTATAGAACAATTTAGAAAACAGACAAAAATGGATATAGATTAGTCTCTACTCCTAAAGCTGTAAGTATAATTGTGTAAAAACCTGTAGAAGATTCTCCTGAAAATTATATAAGCAAATTCAGACCGAAAAATTATATTTCAGCCGCAAGTATTCTATGCATAAGAATATAGCTCAAGAAAGTCTTAGTTTAAAGGAGTTGAGTATAATGCTAATCATAAACATTCAAAACAATTTCAGAAAATAGTAGTTGTGCATTAAAATGTATACATATATGTAACCGCCAACATTATCACCCAGCAAAAAAAAAAAAAAAACTAGCAAAACTACAAAACACACATAATTATATCTGACTATCCGAGTAAATAGTAAAATTAATGAAAACAAACAATGCCAAAAATGAAAGATCAATAAAAATTTTAACTAAAATTAGTGAATTTTACAAAAAATATAGACAATTCAGAAGAAAATTAAATTAAAAAAAAAAAAAACATATACACAGGTAAAATAGACAAATTAAAAAAATTAAAAGGATGAATATATATAAAAATATCAAATTGTATATTATATTATACAATTCATTCAAAAGGAGAACACAAAAAAGTTCTTACAATAAAATTCAAGGTAAACGTTATAAAAAAAAAATATGAAAAATAACAACATTAAAAAAAATTATATATATGAACAAAACTGAAACTAACTAAATAATTGTCATTGTTGTAATCACTGAACATTTAGGAAACATAAACAAAATGAGAATAAACTATAATTTATTGATATGTTTGTATTTATATTTTACAAAAAAAATGAGTAAATAAAAACATCACTAAAATATGTTATATAGAAATTCGTGTTTATTTTTACTAACGATATGTACTGATAATTTTGTGGAATTTAATTCATTCGGTGAGTATCAATATGTGAAAAGGATTAAGTGAAAGTGAATTAATGTTTGAGGTTTTGGTTTCTAACTGGTACTAATACGAATTTTTTAAAGATGAACAGAAATTTTAATACAAATGTGAATGAGGAAAAAGCAAGTTTCAGGTGAAAGTTCTTTGCTTTTTTCAATCGCATGGGCCAGGCACGTCCGCCGCACCGCGCGCCGCCACCGTGTGTACTTTTTGTCAAAAATTTCTATTTTCTCCATCGTTTACAAGTAACAATAAGTTGTGCCGTGTAACAACGCCAAGCAAAATAAGGCCGACTTGAAGAAATTGTGTTACGGTAAGATTTACCGCAACAAAAATCATTCCTTACATGATTCTTAAAATCATTTCGGACCATGTATTTGCGTCATGTTTTACTCTCGTTGTGTGTTTTCCTCTCCATCGCAACCTCTCTCATATTTTATGATCTCATTTTAAGCCCGTTGTCCTCGAGGGTCATGAGAGTAGCCCTTAGAGGATGACAACTTTAGGTACACCCCATTTGGAGATCGTGCTGAGCCAGCGGACGAGCTGGAGACTCACACGACAAAATGCTTAAAAGAGCGAGGAGCGCTACCGAACCCTAAGACCAACGTTTTATAAATCATGGCCAGTGAGCCCAACATTATTGTTTTAGTATGGCCCTTCGGTCCACCATAACATTACTTTAATTCTTAAATTATGTACAACCGAAATTGAATGTAGCGCTAAGTGTTCATCCCTAATATCTTTATTTTATAAGGTCAAACGAATTTTAGGTTATAAATTAAGTTGGATAATTACTTTGGTACTTTCTTCTTCGGACCTCTTCCACAGACAGTTTTATAGTAGAGTAGCTGAGAGAATGCTCAGGTCAATTTATTTCAACTTTGACATTTTTAGTCTTCTAATTTTTCTGGTAGTTTTATTTTTGATTTGGATTCGCCTTGTTTTGGGAAAGCTCCAAAACTAAACGAATCCATAAAGTATTTGTGTGCGTGTGAGAGGCTCGCCTGAATTCGACTTCGGAGTGGCACCATAACTTTGAATTCAGCGAGAAATCTGTTTGTGTGGGAGTATGTGTGTGGAGGCCGATGACGGATAAGCTTGGAATGACCAAGGCACTTTTTGGTTGATCTTCAAGTTTGAAAGGAGCGAAAAAGTTTTGTTGAAGAAAAGAGGAAAAATAGAAGATTATAAATAGAAAGGGAAAGTTGAAAAGATAGTGAAGTGAAGTTTTAATAAAAAAAAATAAAAAGATAGAAAAGGAGGAGTTTGTGGAAAAAGTCAAAAGAGGAAGGGATAAGGAAAGAAATCGCCAGAACGCACAGTGGGACGACCCATAGTAAAAAATAAAAAATACAACTATTTTAGCGGTACTTTATATTAATTGGTAAGTCATCCCAAATATATAGAAGCTCGAAATGCAATAAATTTTTTTGCTTTTATATATTGGTCCGCAAGTTATAGCCACGTGAACATTACCTTTTTTCCGAATTTTATATAAAGAGTTTTAAGGTGATTTTTTGTGACATATTCAATTGCTGTGCAAATATATTCCGCGTGTGAAAATTAAATTAATAATGAAGAATATTAATAGTGAAGGTATTTAAATTTAAGAAACTTTTGTAAGAAATAGATTTTTTTCGTGTTTCTTTTTGTAGGAACGATTTTTGCTGTGTTAGTGTGGTACAAGAAAAAAAAACCAATGTCAAATTTCAAGTAGAGTTTTCAAAAAATGGTCAAAAACGGGTCTTGAGATCTTTTTTATTTCATAATAAGCAATGTGTCAGCTAACTAAATCACGAAAAAAATCTTGCGCAAGTTTGCGCTTTTTAAAGAAATTGACATTTTTAGGTTCGACCGTATTCATCAAGCATGGTGACTTATTAGCAACATGGATGGATAGTGCACATTCCAGGAAAGTTTTTAGCGTTGCTAACAAAATTCAGCAGTTGCTTGGCTTGGAAGAGTTGAATGAAGGAGAAAACGAAGTTTTACAAGAAATTTCGAGGCTTTTTTGTGTTAATTTAAAGCAAAAACGGCAGTGTTGCCAAAGAAACAAATTCAGGTTTCTGGAGGTTCACCAACGGTGGCTTAACCTTAATTTATCCTTACCAGACGTGTTTATAAATTCCGTAAGTAATAATACTAACTTTTATGCGAAATTCTTAAAATAATTAAGTAAAGTCCCTCCTAATAAACCTTTGCTGTTTCCGAGTTCACTTGAAAAATCGTTCAAAATTCTAAAACAAACCCTTTTTTCTGTTTCGTGGGACAATTCACCTAGTACAAGCAAAGGAAGACCTCTTAAACGTTTTAAAGACAGTCAACAAACCAAAAGTTGACCCAAATATAGATTTTTTTTTTTTTTATAATTAACGCGCACTCAAGGGATTTTTTTCATTACCCTTTACATGCCAAGAGCACAGTGCGAGCATTAGGGAAAGGATAGAGGATGTAAAAGGAGGTGCCGGTGAACATTGGTTTTAAATTCTTGAACATTACAATGACTGGGGAAGACAGAGTGTGGAAGAGAGTTCCACATTCGCGTAGTACAGCTAAAGAATGATTCTCTGTACTTCACAGTACGTCCGAAGTTGGGCTCAAGGGTGAACTGATGGGCATTTCTGGAGGCGCGGGTATTACGGTTGAATTTCTTAAGGGGAGGAATGCAACTGGCTATTTCACTAGAGCATATACCGTTGAAGTATCGGTAAAACAGGGTGAGACATGAGACATTACGACGATGTTCTAGAGATGTAAATGACTCAACGATGGTATTGTCACCAATCATTTTGAATGCTCTTTTTTGGATACTGTCCAGAAGACTTAAGTACGTCACTGGAGCACCAGCCCAGACGTGAGAATTGTACTCAAGCTTAGGACGTATGTAGGTTTTGTAGATGGTAGCCAGATCAGAAGGGGAAAAAAATTTCTTGCATCGCCTTAAGAAACCTAAACATTTTGCGGCATTTTTGGCGACATCGCATATGTGCTCGTTCCACAAAAGGTGGTCAGTGATGCACATACCGAGAATCTCGAGATGCTCGGTCTCATTGATGCAAGTGCCACTCATGGATAGTGGCAAGGGGGGTATGTCACGCTTCGACGATACAAGACAGCATTGAGTTTTCGAAGCATTAAACTCTACGCGATTTTGTATTCCCCATTGTACAATGCTGTTTAAGTCAGAGTTTAATGAGCTTATCATATTTTGCCGTTGCAGTTCCACATCCGAAGAGGAAGGGTGTGAGTCTGGAAACGAATATGAAAAGCTAAGGGTACTATCGTCAGCGAAACAATTAATTGGATTAGAAGTAACAGACAAGAGATCATTAATAAAAATGAGGAAGAGGGTCGGAGACAAAACGGAGCCCTGGGGCACACCAGCATTTATATTGTGGGTTTCAGACTTGAAACCGTCCAACACAACTTGTATTGAACGGTTCGAAAGAAAGTTTCTAATCCAACGAAGAAGGGATTCATCGATACCGAAAGCACGCATTTTCGATAAAAGAGCAAGATGCCAGACTTTATCAAATGCCTTTGAAATATCAAGTGCAACAATCTTACTTTCTCCAAAACGATGTAAAGATTTGTTCCACTGTTCGGTGAGAAAGACCATCAGATCACCAGTGGACCTGTTGCTGCGAAAGCCGTACTGCCGGTCATTAAGAAGCTTTCGGTCTTCGAGATATTTCTTGAGCTGATAGTTTATCAGCGTTTCCATGACCTTAGAAAGAAGGGACGTAAGTGCAATCGGACGATAATTGGAGGGAGAAGAAGATTCGCCTTTTTTTGGGATTGGCTGGACAAATGCTGTTTTCCAACTGCTCGGAACGAGACCAGAAGAATAGGATAGATGGAAAAGCTTACGCAAGGGTTTTGCCAGCGTGGAAGAACACCTCTTCAGAACAATAGCGGGGATACCATCCGGACCAGCGGATTTATGTATGTTAAGATCTTTTAAGACTCTCGCCACAGCACGAGTGCGGAAGAAGATTTGTCCCATGGAATCATTGACGCGCTCAATAACTGGAGGAGTCATGACACTCTCTGGCAGCGAAGAGTTGGAGGCGAACTGCCTAGCAAAAAGGTTAGCTTTCGCGAGAGAGCTAACAACTGGAGTGTCATTGTCAACGAGCGTAGGGACCGAGGAAGAAGAAGAGTTCTTCATATTTTTTACAAATGACCAAAAATTCTTACTGCCTTTGGGACATTGCAGAATTTTTTGCCTTAATTTTTGGTCATGCAAAAACTTGGTCCGTCGAATATGGGCATTGCAGGCCTTCCTGGCTTGTTTAAACTTGTTCCGGTTTTCCTCAGTTGGGTTGGCTCTAAAACACCGGAACTTTACTTCTTTTTCCTTGATAACCTCTTTACAGCTTGAATCAAACCATGACTTTTCCTTAGGTTTGATGCTTTTAACCCTATTCGGGATAAAAGTTTTCATTCCCGTGATAATCATATTAGTAATCATATCTGCGCTGGAGTCTACGTCACTATCGAGGAAGCATAGTGACCAGTTAAAGATCCGGAAGAAGTTGTTGAGACCGTCCCAGTTGGCTTTCTCGTATTGCCATACGGTTCTCTTCGGAGTTCTTTCTCTAACTGGATTAGTTTGACACGAGAAAATTGCGGATATGATACTATGGTCTGATCTGCCTAGAGGCGTTAATACACTGATAGTGTATTTATCAGGGTCGGACGTAAGGAACAAGTCAAGAGTATTTTCCGCTTGGCCATCAATGTCCGATATTCGAGTGGGCTCAGTGACAAGCTGAGTAAGGTGGTTAAACTCAGCAAAGATCTCGGCACACATTCCTTCGGGTGTTGTCGGGCCCGAATGGAGAAGCCACGAAGAATTGTGTACATTGAAATCGCCCGTAATAACGATTTCAGTGTGAGGATACAAGGAAACAATTCTTTGTATGGAGTCAGACAGAGTGTCAAATTCGCGAGAAGTTGAAGCTCTGTCCAGGTTTGGGCTTCGATAGAGAAAACAGTAGTGAATGATGTGCTTATTGATAGAGAATTTAAACCATATAAAATTGAAAAAAGAGTTGGAGCAACGTCCATATTGAGGCAAGAGCTGATAAGCTACATCACTCCTAATGTAAACGGCGAGACCATGGTGGGGAAAGAATAATGGCACTAAGCTATACCCATGAATGAGAAATTCAGTAGGATCGGAATTCTCACCTACTTGGGTTTCACTTAGCGCCAAAACAGCTGGCCTGTTGGATACAGTGTGGATGTATGCAGCCAGAAAATTTATTCGAAGCCCGCGAATATTACAGTAATCGACTCTGAAGTCCTCAGTCATTGCAATTTAAAACAAATAAAAACCAAAACAGACGAAAATCTAAGAAAAATTACACTATGAACAAAAGGTATCTTTACGAAACAGCGCCGCCGTTAGTGTTATGCCTTAACGGTGACGTGAATCGATCCGACCCTGGTAATCAGATTGTAATTTCTCTATTCATCCGTTGTTGCCGACTCACCATATACATACATACAATGCGTGAGCAAAAAAAAAAAAAAACTCATTGCAATGTGATGCATATGGTAAGTCATGCAACTGTTAAGATCAGGAGGAAGAAAGAAGAAAGGAAGGTACTCACTTGTGCTGCGCTTGGCTATTTTTTTTGTTTGTTTTTTATGTAATGTAAAGTTGAGTGCTGCGTTATTTTTTTTTGTTCTTATTGCAATTTTGCTTCTATTGTTGTTTTTGGGTATTATTGTGCGTTGCTTAATTTTTTTTTTTGTTATTGTAACTGTTTTTCTTATTAATATATTGTGTGGCTATTTCTTCTTTTTTTTTGTGCTTTTTATTTTATTGTTGGATTTGGTTTTTTTTGGTAAACAATAACGAAGATCCAGGATTTCTAAGTAATATGAATTACTCATCGGAAAGTGAAATTGATTAATTTTTCTTAGTCTTTATTATTAGAATTATTTATTTTGATATCAAAATCATGTAATGTATACAAAAAACATAAACAGAAAATCATAAATAAAAAAATATAAAATAAAAACAAGTTCGCTGCTCAACTCTTTTGAATAAAAAATCCTGAAATCATAAATTTTAGTGAATCAATTTCCTTGTTTTTAGGTTACAATCATAGATATGAGTACTAAAATACTATTTAAGGCATGTTTGGTTGATAACTTTATTTTATTCTCAAGATATGACTTTTGAAGTGTTTTCTCATACATTCGTCCCACTGTGGAACGGGGCGATCCTTAAATCGGAAATCTAACAAGGAAAAAAATTGCTACAGGATAAGTAGATTTGTGTGGAAATCTGTGTCTTGTTATCTTTGAAAATTCGTTTAGTCTTTTTTTTACGTTCAATCCCAAGATTTGTGGGAAGCGCGTTTAAATTTTAATTCTTCAATTCTTGTCATTCTTTCGGGACCGAATATTAGAGGTCCATTAAAAAGGTTTCGGTACATTTGGCTTTTCATTGTTCTGTTTAAATTTCTTTGCCACCATTTTACTTTCTAATTGTACATCCATTTTATTGAAAAGATTCCTAGGCTTTTATCCCAAGCCTTCTGCCACGGTTTCCTAGGACACTTTTTTTTTTAAACAATAAAAATTATTAAATCAGGAATTTTAAACCTTTTGTTTCTTTTTAAATTTTGAAGAAACATTTTCAGCTTCCCGGTCAAGGCAAACGACCCTATTCGACTAACCCACGCCCAGCTGAGCTAGTCGGTGAGCTGCACAGGTGTTGCAGTTTTTTTTGTTGCAGTGTATTCTCTCGTCTCTTTATTTTTTTTTGTCTTCGTTCGATTGTGACAGCTTGGTCATAATCGAATATATCTTGCGCGGTGCCGGCTGCACATTTTAATAAATTTTAATAATCGGATTCGTAAAATCCACAGTTCGCGGATAAATCGCCCTAAATCTAATAAAAGTACATTCGGTTCTTTAAGTGAAAAACACTGCAACAATTGGCCTTATTTAACTTTATCAAAGTGAAATAAGACTAACTTTTTAAAGTTGGTGAAATAAAGCCATCTTTTGCTGCGAAATAAAACCAAATCGGTCTTATTTCACTTTACGAAAGTGAAACTAGGCCAATTAATGTTTTTAATCAAAAATGTTCTTTCAAATCTTCTAACATAACAGTTGACTTGTTCAAAACAACAAAACCTTACTGTGCACCGTACTTTGCAATCATTGGCTCGCTGATGTCTAAGTTTTAACGTCCGGGTACGATGATCAATCGTTAAACCGTTCAGCTATCTTTTACATTGATTTTTCGAAAACAATTTTTAGTCCTCCATAATTACTTCCTTAGTAAATATCCGACAATGCCCCATGTAAGTTATATGACACATTGTGAATCAGTCGTATGGTCATTTTTCACGTGCAAATTACCAAATGATGGCAATAATTAACATTGTAAAAGTCAGGTGGCCATATTTAATTGCTACTTTTTGGAATAAATGGGCACTATAGAAAATATTTTGAATTTACAAGAATAGACTTTAATTGATGTTTGTTTGAACAACGGTCAAGGGGCACGGTAGTGCCCAGCCAAGTTCTCTAGCAACTTTGGCACTACACCCTTATTTACAGGAAACAACTCAGGGCATTTTCCACACCCCTCTAACTTCTATACCAAAGAAGCCAAAAGTTTCAAACTCACATCATTTGTTAAGCTAGTCAAGAAAAAGCACCTCAGTAAATTTCAGATGTTTAGCATAAGTAGTTTCTAAGATACAATGTTCCAAAAATCACGAAAACCGTAACTGACTGACTCACTGACTCACTCACAGATCATCAAAATTATGAAGCACTTCCCGTTGCCCTAGAAACTTGAAATTTGGCACAGTGGTAGGCCATGTGGTACATACAAAGGAAAAAATCGAAAATTTGAAAATTTTCAATCAGGGGGCGTGGTAGCCGCCTACTTTTACATTATTAGTTTACATTATATGGAGCACTTTGGAGTACAGTAGAATCAAGAAATTTGGCACAGTGATATGTCATGAAGTATATACAAAGGAAAAAATCAAAAATTTGAAATTTTTCAGTCAGGGGGCGTGGTAGCCGCCTACTTTTACATTATTAATTTAAATTATATGGAGCACTTTGGAGTGCAGTAGAATCAAGAAATTTAGCACAGTGATAGGTAATGAAGTACATACAAAGGAAAAAATCGAAAATTTGAAATTTTTTAGTCAGGGGGCGTGGTAGCCGCCTACTTTTACATTATTAATTTAAATTATATGGACCACTTTGGAGTGCAGTAGAATCAAGAAATTTAGCACAGTGATAGGTAATGAAGTACATACAAAGGAAAAAATCGAAAATTTGAAATTTTTTAGTCAGGGGGCGTGGTAGCCGCCTACTTTTACATTATTAATTTAAATTATATGGAGCACTTTGGAGTGCAGTAGAATCCAGAAATTTGGCATACAAGTACAACGTGCAATAGAACAAATAAAATATGAAATTTATGATTTTCAACTAAGGGGCGTGGTACCCACCCATTTTAAAATAAATTTTATAAAATATATGGGGCACCTCTGATCATCGTGGAATATTGTAATTTGGCAAACTAGCAATTCTGCTAGTCAATATAAAGAAATAAAATTAATTTTTAGGTTTTTCTGCTTATCAAAAAAAAAATCTTTGCAAAAAGTAATGATATCACACCAAAAACATAAATGTAAAAAAAGAGCCAAGTTCTCCCGTACAAAAATTCTGCCTAACAAATCAGCCACGAAAAGTAATGAGATCTAAAAGAACGCCAAGTTCTAAGATTCAGCAAGTACTCGTAGGTGCATTGCAAATGTTTTAAGTGGACTTACATCGAATCAACTATTAGTTTTGAAAGTAACTTGTAAACTAATGTAAATTAGTTAATTTTTTTTACTTGGCGGGTTTTCTCTTAGTAACCTACTATTAAAAAAGTTTGGAAAACTTGCTAAGTAAAACAAATTAACTAATTTACATTAGTTTACAAGTTACTTTCAAAACTAATAGTTGATTCGATGTAAGTCCACTTAAAACATTTGCAATGCACCTACGAGTACTTGCTGAATCTTAGAACTTGGCGTTCTTTTAGATCTCATTACTTTTCGTGGCTGATTTGTTAGGCAGAATTTTTGTACGGGAGAACTTGGCTCTTTTTTTACATTTATGTTTTTGGTGTGATAGACTTTAATTGATATAAAATTTGAATTGAGAGAAGAATGATCGTCACTCGCGCAAGGCGTAGCGAGCGGAGAAAATTTTTATTTTCACATCCCAAATTGATTATCTCTGGGTCATAAAAATGTTTCCGCTGCGCGAATGACGATTATTTTTCTCTTAATTTAAATTTTATATCAAGTAAATAATTTAAAATCTATCTTTGAAATTCATAATTTTTTCAATAGATAAACTCATGTAAAAATAACAACGCAATTATCTGCAAAATTTGCAGAGGAATTGTATAAAACATCAAAAGTGTTTAGAGTTGAAATACATGTTAATGTACCCATAACTACTTTAATAATGTAATTGATTACATGAATATTTGTTTAGTTTAAATTCTTTTTTTAATTATCATTTCTTCGTTATATAAGTTCTTTCTTTTAGGAAAAAGGTGTCATTTATTTGCCATATGTTCAAATATGTCCTTGGTTGTACAAATTTTACAAAGAATTCAGCTTTTTTGTTTTCAAAGAATTATTCGGCTTTAATTCTTTTTTAAGATTGCAAAAAAAGCCGAAAAAATTGTTTTGAAAATTTTGGTCTTATTTCCAAATTTTGTTTGGCGCAATTTCTAACTGACCTAAGAATTAAAATCAAATTGGGGTAGTTTCATTTTTGAACAGGAAATAAGGCCGAATTTCAAATTCGGTTCTATTTCGAACCAACTTGGCCCAATTTCACTTTCTGATAGCGAAATAAGGCCAACTTTGAAAAGTCGGTCTTATTTCACTTTGAGAAAGTGAAATAAGACCAATTTTTTCAAGTCGTCCGTTATTACACCACAATAAGTTGCTTCTTTTGAACATGTCATATAGTATGACATTTATTTGTTTTGGTGAACTTTTATGGAATCGATTCAGTTTAATAAATATATTAGATTTTTCTAAATTTCGTGTAACGTAATTCAAATAAATTCAGAATAAGTTGAGAATAATCGTGCAGTTTGATTCGTCAGAAAATAAAAGTCGACCATCAAAATATATAAATCTATTGCAAACGTTCAGGAAAAACAAAATCATCGTCAAGTTTCAAGTCGACGACGCACGCAGAGTTACTTCAGTAAAATCAAAGCTTGTTTCATGCTGCCGCGAAGAGCTTAAGATTCTTGGCGCACAGCACAACATTAGACTCTGCTGGGTCCCAGGCCACAGTGATATACTAGGCAACGAGAAAGCCGATGAATTAGCAAGATTAGGGTCAATGCTTGACGTAAGCCAAGCTCAGCTAGTTAGCACCCCTACCTGTTATTTAAAACAGGAAATCTCAAAAAGAATAACTATCAAGGCCGATGAAAGGTGAAACCTTCTTGACACCTGCGGCACTACAAAAAAGATCTGGCCCTGTTTTAACAAACAAAGAACGGAAAGAATTATGCAGCTACACAAGGGATCACTTCGATCTCTTGAAGGCATAATCACCGGACATAATCTGTTAGGTTATCATATGAAAAAGATGAGAATCAGTTCAGATGATCTATGCAGAGGATGCGGTGACGAGGAGGTGCATGAAGATACTTCGCACTTTCTGTGTCACTGTCCCGCACTTTCCCATCAAAGGAAGAAACTGCTTGGCAACTATTTCTTTGGGGATTTAGAAGAACTCTCTAGTACGCCAGGTATTAACATTCTGAACTTCGTCAAAGCCTCTAAATGGCCTCTAATGACTAACTGAACACATAGGTTTTTCTTATTAGCTTGAGTAGCAATACTAACGGGTATCACAATTGGATCTGTATTGATCTAAGTGTGACGGTAAAGACATCAACTGTCAGCCCCTTAACCTAACCTAACCTACTTGAGCGAGTGAATACGACATCAAACACTATAGCTTAGATGTACAACTAGGATATTCCAGTTATAATCTCAAAAGAATATTTAAAAAATTATGAATTCTTACTAATACAGGTCAATACTAGGCTACATTTACCTGATGCATTACTTTGGGCTTTGGGCTATTCTGTTATAATACTGACACGAATTTAATGTTGGGATTTACTAGGAAAAAGGATGAGAAGTTAGCCGTCATTATCTGAACAGTATGATCCCGAAATTCGGATCCAGATTACTGAAACGGCGACTGGCCGTTTTTTAAGTAGTTTATACCTATGTATGTTAGGTACCTACCTACTGCCAAAAATGTTTGAACACAAAACCATGGGGTCATTAATTTCTTGGTATCAAGTTGGTAGAGCTGGCATTTGATACCTACGTGGTTTGTATATTGAATAACTATTACATTCAAGATTCTTAGTTTACTTTCGGTGGCGCTCACAATCTAGGATGGATCTCGGCCTCAGCCAACAAGCCTCTACAGCCAGCTCAGTCCCTCACTAGCTGCCTCCAGTTGCGCACATTAAGTTGGTTGATGTTGTTCTCCAATTGGGTGAGCCACCTAAGATGAGGTCTTCCTCTTCCACGTTGTCCATTGGTTGGATACGAAAACTCGACGGGCTGGTGCGTCGGTGTAAATACCTACGCTCCACATGACCCAATCATCTTAACCGCTGAATTTTTAGCTTTATGACCACGTCGATGTTGCTGTTAAGCCCGTATATCTCGTGATGTATCTCCTTCTCCACTCTCCGCCGATGCATACTGGACCGAAAACATAACTCGAAGAATCTTTCTCTCAAAACAACCCAGAACATTCTCATCCGCTCTTGTCAATGTCCATGCCTCCGCCCCATAGCAGGACTAGGATGATTAAGGTCTTATATAGGGCTTCCTTGGTTCGTTTAGAGAGGGTTTTACTAAGTTAGGTTAGGTAACAGTGGCTGCGGATACGAGATCCACACACTTAAGCCAAAAGAAAAGGCCCATTGTGATACCACATGAATCTAGAGAATTACTTCTTACTATTCGAACCATTTTGAGCTTTTTATAAAGCGAAGAAGATATTTGATATCCTTATTAGCTAGTTCACTGGGATTATCATAAAAGTACTCTCCCAGATGAAGTTTGCGCCTTAATGAAAGAGCAGAGCAAGTGCAGAGAAGGTGAGAGACTGTTTCCTCTTCTTCCTCGTCCATACAGCTCCTGCAGAAGTCATTTGAGGCTACGCCAAGTCGTATTGCGTGTCTGCCTATAAGACAGTGTCCCGTAAGGACACCTACTAGGGAGCTAATATTTATGAAGTCTGCTTTGAGATAACAAGTCTTTAGAGCGCTTTAGGTCCAGTGAGGGCCATATGAGTTTTGTAGCTGCGCACGTTGGTAAATTGTGCCACCTAGAGTTTGTTATCGTTAAGGCTGTTTCTTTTAGCAAAAGTTTACATGTAGCTATCGGTATACCTATCTTCTCCCTTTCAGGTGAAATAGGCATGACGGTTCCATTTTTAGCGAGCTCATCGGCTCTACAATTTCCTTTGATGTCTCTGTGACCCGGCACCCAACAGAGGTGAATGTTAAATTGCTGCGCCATCTCCATAAGAGACGATCGACAATCGAGGGCCGTTTGAGATTTGGTTGAGACACCGTCGAGAGATTTGATAGCAGCCTGACTGTCAGAGAAGATGCGGATATCAGAAGTTGATATCACGTTTTCTCTTAGCCAGGAGAGAACCTCTTTGATCGCTAAAATTTCCGCTTGGAAGACGCTACAATGATTAGGGAGGCGGAATGAGATGCTTAAATTAAGCTTTTCTGAGTACACACCACTACCAACTCCATCACTTGTCTTGGATCCATCTGTATAAAAATGAATGCTTTTGTCATCCAGAAGTTTTTTGTCTTCCCATTCATCTCTGGATGGAATGGATATCTGGAAGTTTTTGCCAAATTGGGGTTTTAGAATGGTGTAGTCTATGTACTTTGTAGAACCGAAGAAGTTCAAAATGATGGAGTGGTCCACAATGTTATTGGTCCATTGAGATGAGGCGTTGAGTCTTATAGCTGTACTCGCTGCCACTTGTTTGCTAAAAATGTCGAGGGGTGTCAGATGGAGGAGAGTGTCCGCTTATGCAGAGACCTGCAGTGCGTTGAACTCTGCTCAGTTTTTCGCAGTAGGTGACTTTCTCCAGTGCAGTCCACCATACAGCAACCCCGTACATGAGAATCGGTCGCATGACCGATGTGTATAACCAATAGGTTATGCGAGGTTGAAAACCCCATTTGCTACCTACGGCTTTCTTGCAAGAGAAAAGAGCTACTGTAGCCTTCCTAACTCTTTCCTGAATATTAGGTTTCCAACTTAACTTTTTGTCTAATATCAGACCAAGATATTTGGCTTCATTGGTAAAAATTAGTGGTACACCTTTTATTGAAGGGGTGCAATTACTGGGATCTTGTATTTCCGTGTAAAAAGGACGAGGTCAGTTTTTTTGGGATTAATACTAAGTCCGCAGTGATCAGCCCATCTAGTGAGCATATTAAGTGCGTTTTGGAGGAGGTCTCTCAGTGTATTAGGATGTTTTCCTGTGACGGCGATAGCAACATCATCGGCATACGCAATCACTCTGTAATAGCCTTCCCTCTCAAGGGATATTAGCAGTTCGTTGACTACTGACTGACTGACTACTATGTTCCACAGGAGAGGGGACAGAACACCACCTTGCGGAGTGCCTCTACTGACAGACCTTTTCGTACAAAAATCCCCCATCTTAGAGTTGATGATCCTGCTTTTTAGCATAAGATTAATCAACTCACAGAGTGAGTATTCGACGTCTAGGGTCGTCATAGCAGAAGTGATAGCAGATGTGTCAACGTTGTTGAAAGCACCTTCAATATCCAGGAAGGCAACCATAGTATATTACTTTTTCTCTAGGGAGTATTTGATAATTCTTACCAGAGTATGCAAGGCTGTTTCTACCGATTTCCCTTTGCAGTAAGCATGCTGAGATATCGATAGTCTCTTATCAATGCTATTACGTATATGGATATCAATCAGTCTTTCCAGCGTTTTAAGAATGAATGATGATAGGCTAATAGGTCTAAGATCTTTAGGGTTGACATGCGAGCATTTGCCCGCCTTGGGAATGAATACTACCTTTACTTCTCTCCATCGCTGAGGTATATAGACCAGATCTAGACAACTTTTGAAGATCATCTCAATGATGGGCAAAGTTATATCGATGGTATATAGTAACTCAGCTGGTATGATTTGATCTGGACCTGGAGATTTATAGGGTTTGAAACTATTCAGAGCCCATGTCAGTTTTTCCTTTGTAACAAGACCTTGAGGAAAAGTTAAGTTAATACCCGACAAAGGATGGTTTGTTGTATTAACGGATTTAGAGCTATCTGGGAAGTGGATGTCTAATAGCAGGTTTAGCGTTTCTTCGCAAGAGTTAGTCCATGTACCATTTGAGTTTTTAAGACAACTAGGCATGGTTGGATTTGTCGAGAGAATCTTCCTTAACCTCGATGCCTCCGAGGATTCTTCTATTGAGCTACAGAAGGATCTCCATGAGGATCTTTTGGCTAATCTCAATTCTTGTTTATATTTTTTGAGGGATTCCTTATGGGAATCCCAATCTTGGGGGTGTCTAGACTTTTTTGCACGATTGAAAAGCCTTCTACAACCTTTCCTGAGTATTTCTAAATCAGAAGCCCACCAATATGGTTTCTTCTTTCCCCGCACTGTAGTGAGGGGGCAGGCAGTTTCCATGGCTTTGTTGAGGGCTGCTGTAAGCTCATCGACTTTTTGATCAAGTTCTAGAGCGCACAAGGGAGGATCAGAAAGTTCTGGTTTAATCAGACTTTTTAGGGTTGTCCTATATTTTGGCCAATCTGTCTTCCGATAATTACGAAATTGTATTGGTTTTGGGGACTCTTCAATAAGGGTGAATTGGATGTATCTATGATCGGCGAACGAGTGTTCCTTAGATACTCTCCAATTCAAAATTTTATTTGAGAGATGTAACGAGACAAGAGTGATATCTAATACTTCTTGTCGATTTTTAGTAACGAAGGTTGGTTCATTACCTACGTTACTTATTACCAGATTAGTTGTGTTGGTGCGCATTGGCGTCACAACAGATAATTATGTTGGTTTTGAGTCTTGTTGATTCAGCGACCGTCTTCTCCAGAGTGGTACCAGGCAGTGGGCCCTGGTGGTCGTTGCCCAAATACGCTTATACCACCCAGTAGGTATGGTTGTCTATTACCATACTGGCTGTGGTGACGTCTTTATCACTGAAATTAGGGAGTAAAAATACATTTAGACTACGTTTTACTAGAATTCAGGACCTTGGGTTACCTTTTCCTGTTACATATAATACGTAGTAGCCAGGAGTTCTCAATCCTCGAACCAGGGACTTCACAATCCAGGGTTCTTGGATAAGAACGACATCTTCCCCAGTTTTTGACAGGCGGAGAAGAAGGGAGGCCGAAGCCTTTTTAGAGTGTTGAAGATTAATCTGTACTATTTGCAGCATTTTGGCTACAACTAGGCAGATCAACCTCCACCACTGTTCAATCCAGCTCATCCAGATCAGATGAAGAGGAACCTAACAGTTCATCTTCTTCCTCACTGGGGAGAACTTTGTCGGATGAGTCATCAGTCTCCATTTGGGATAAACTTCTGACAGTTTCGGAAGAAGACTGTGCCGCGACAGAAGAGGGCCCTGGTGCATCATCATCCACATCCAAGGATGGGAAGGTGATGGTAGCACTGGGACCCCCCACGTCTTGCGACACAGCTTCTGAAGAGGGTTTGGAAGAAGACTGTGCTGCGACAGAAGAAGGCCCATGTACACCATCATCCACATCCATGGATGGGAAGGTGATAGTAGCACCAAGACCCCCTACGTCTTGCGACACAGCTTCTGAAGTGGGTTGTGGAGGCTCGCATGAAGCGTCTACCTCATCTTTTTTGTAAATGCGGAGAGAAATCGTCTCGAACCCGTATCTTATCACTCCCTTGTCTCGCGCCAGAGAGGCCGCAGAGTCCTTATTTATTACGATGATCGCACTTCGATAAAGACCCTTCGGCTCCTCCAGTTTCGCGATCTTCCAGTCGTGACAGGAGAGGTCCGGGTTGCTGAGTCTGATCATCTCATGGATGTCTTTAGGACATGAAGGCTCAATCGGGATCCAAGCACGAGCTCTCGGCCTGCAAGGAATATCTTCCTTTGCAACAACCTCGAGTTTTGCGCCTGGCCAAACTTCGCCCAGCATGCCGACAGCAAGCGTATAAAGATCGCGCGACCTCTGATCGTTACAAACGATGAGTTTGACATGACCTTGATGCCAACCCCCATCGCTTGTTACAGGTGGTGGACCCGGATGCGCTCGCATAACTTTGAGAAAGCCAGCCGAGAGCTTCAGTTTCACCATCTGCCAACGGTCAGAGGTAATCGTGCCATCAATATTGCTTCTGTCAATGACCGCAACCACGATTTTGTTGTGCTCCTTGAGCACATCACTAAAAGGTTTAGTGAGAGGTACTTTGGGAATGTTGGGAGTGCTGGTGTTCTGCACTTTGGGTTTCTTAGGGATGGGAGTGGACTCCTCCAGAGACCTTTGTCGCTTTGACGTGGAGTCGCAGCTGGTCTTAGTTTTGGCTAAGATGGATTTAGCCCCCTCAATCCTCTTGCTATGATTACTTCCATCCCCCAATGTTGCACCAGGGGATTTTAGCAATCTCATCGCATAGCGACGCTGTTTGTAAAGGACCCTAGGTTGGATGGCGGTCTTCGTAGTGGAGGCAGGGTCGTTATTCACGACGCTGCTAACACCACGGAGACTACCACTAGGACCATCCTGGAGAGGTTTACTCTCTTTGGTAGTGGAATTACCGACATGAGGAGGCGCTTTCGCCAGGGATACCTCCTGTACCGCACTAGAAGCTGGCCAATGACTTGGCACAGACCCCTCTCCTATGTTTGGCACAGGATTAACGACAGCCGACATTGTCGCCGAACTGTCGCCCGGTGTAGATACAACCTGTACCGCACTAGAAGTTGGGTAGTGACTTGGCACAATCCCTTCTTCTTTATTTGGCACAGGTGTAACGACAGCCGACGTTGCCGCCGAACTGCCGCCCGGTGTAGCTGGAGTACCGGTACCGGTTTGATTTTTTTGTTTTTGTTTGTTTTTTTTTCATTGGGTTCCCACGAGTAGGCGAAGTAAAAGGGGGGGTCCGTCTGTGCAGAGATTCGCTTACACAGATAAGGCTAGCTAATCCGGAGGTCGCCTGGTATCCGGATACTCCGTTAATGGCTGAGCTATTTTTAGAAAATTGGGCCCTCAGCCTGGCTGATCCTCGGCACGGGTCGTATAACACCTTGAATCCAGCCCAATTGGGAGGTTGAAAGGGAGGATATGATTAGGAAAAGGAGAGACGAACAGCAATTAAGCCATAAGCGTCCCAGGAAGGAAACTAGGTACTGACAGAAGTGATACACTATACAGTCAGGGGATAAGGAGACATCAGCCAGCATAATAGCACAAAGCCGACGGAGGAGGGGATAAGGATCGGGAAGGGGAGGGGTGAGCGACCTTTGGTTTCAGGACTCTTCTGGAGAAATAATTCCCGAGAATCATTGACCTTACTCAGCTTCTACAACTCGACAAGTTCGACGCTCAGGGTTTTACTGCTCAGATGCCTTCTAAGCCCGAAGAAACAGCGATTAGCAAGAGTGACTCTTCGCTGTATCTCTGCACAGATGTCATTGTGCGGAATTATAGTGCGGAACCCAGATATACAAATCTCTAACTACTTCAAAATTGTAACTGCGCATTGCGATGTTCTGGCCGAGTCGACGGTGTTGTGTCTCTCTTCTCGATGACAGCATATACTTTGTTTTCGCCTCATTTACATCCAAACCCATCTTAGCCGCCTCCGTCTCAATGCCAGCATCTCGCTTCGTTCTGCCGATAATGTCAATGTCGTCCACGTAAGCCAGGAGTTGAAAGCACTTTTGTAAAATTGTGCCACTGGTGTGGACTTCTGAGTTACGCACAATAGCTTCAAGTACGATGTGAAAAAGGTTGCAAGATAGCGCATCGCCATGTCGTAGACCTTTCACGACATCAAAAGCTTTGGTGATGTTCTGTCCGACTTTGACGGAGTACCGAGAATTCTCCATAGTCATCCTGCACAAGCGAACGAGTTTGGTAGGGAAGCCGAGACGCGACCTATAGCTCGTTTCTGTTAACGCTATCATAGGCGACTTTAAAATCGATAAAATAATGGTGTGTATCGATTTGGAATTCTTGGGTTTTCTCTAAAATCTGTCGGAGTGTGAAAATTTGAATTTGGTCGATGGTTGATTTTTTTTTTACGAACTTGACAATGGCCTTATACACGCTTATTTACTTTTTATTTCTTTGTTTTTTTTTTGTTTTTTATATTTTTAACTAATTTTAAAATTTTGCATTTTTTGCAGATCCGAAATTCATTGCCCAATTTTCGTTTGCTTAGGTCGAGGCTTGTCGTTGTTTCATAACTATGAAAAAACTTTTTTTTCACACTATCAGATAATGCCGAAGAGAGCTTATAGCAAGCTATTTCTTACGACAAATGTCTCATCACTTAGTGCAGTGTTAGTTTTTAGTAGACTAATCAAAAACAAACAAACACACAACAACAAAGCTGTATCGTACGCGACCGTACGAGTGATTTTTTACATATACTTCATGTTACGCCATCATTGTCATTTCCAATACTTATACAATCCTAAGTCTATATGTGATGTTTATATACTATTAGAGAACTGGTTTCTTATAAGATTATTTTATTCAGTCTAAGTCCAGCCAGCAAACCGATAGGGTCGGAAAGTGGTAAAGTGTTCTTAATAAATGTTGGGTTTTTTACCGAAAGTTTTTTTCCCAACAATAAAAGGTCTCGTGTTTCATTTAATTTTTATTCCAAATAATCGGGAAAATATTACGCGTTTATACATTTTGGTCCTTCGAGCCGGATGGGTATATAGCGCCGGTTGTAATATTAGGGAAGGTTCTGATACAGGATATATGGCGGATAGGGATAGGATGGGATCAGGAAGTCCCATTTGAAATCGAAAGCAAGTTAAAAAGGCTATGGCAAGGGATTAAATCGTTGGAAAGGATGAGGATCGATAGGTGGATAGGGACATGCAAGAATGCCAGAGTACAGATACACGGTTTTTCGGATTCATCGATAACAGCGTATGGAGCGGTTATATATCTAAGGGTACAGCAAGCAAATGGAGAGGTGACAAGCAAGATGATAGTAGCAAAAACGAGAGTGGCTCCTTTAAAAACTATAACGATCCCACGATTGGAATTAGCAGCCGCAGAGCTACTAGGGCGACTTCTAAGAGAGCTTTGTATTGCAATGGAATGGGAAAGAGCTGAGTACACTCTATGGACAGATTCGATGGTAGTCCTATTTTGGTTACGAAAGGTGCCAAGAGATATGAAGACATATATCGCAAATCGGGTGTCTTCAATACAGACTAACACAGATGTAGGTAGATGGCGTCACGTAGGGACGAAAGAAAATCCTGCAGATTTGCTAAGCAGAGGTTTATTTCCCGAAGAGCTAATAGACTGCAAGTTATGGCTGCAAGGTCCAACATGGTTGGTGGAGGCAGAGAGTGCTTGGCCAGCGAATCCGATAGAAGGGGAAATTCCACCAATAGCAGCCTCGGAGATGGGCGTATGTATAACCGTGAAGGCCAATGATGGCTTAGGTATTTGGGTTCCGGAAAGGCAAGGAATCATTCCATTAGAGGAGTATGCCAGCAAGCTGGAGAAGGTGTTGAACATATTAACATATGTCAAAAGGTTTGTTGGAAAGCTAAAGGAGAGCGCATCGAACAGTAGAATGCGAAAGAGAAAAAAGAGCGTTAGGCATTTAGTTACCGAAACTTCCATGGCACCATCGGCAGAAGAGAGGGCCTTTGGGCTTAGGTATTTGATAAAGAGGGCGCAACGAGAGACTTATGGAAAGGATATAGCACAGCTTAATAAGAGCGGACAGTTGTCGGAAAAGAGTAATGTTGAGGCACTCAAACCAATCTTTGATAACAACCAAATTCTCCGAGTTGGGGGCCGATTACATCGAGCAGAGGGGGGTTATGACATGCGGCATCCGGTTATAATACCATCAGGTTCGAGGTTAGCTTGGTTACTCATTGATCAGGCGCATCGTATGACAAAACACGGTGCGAGTCAAGTAATGATGCAGTATTTACGACAGCGATATTGGATACCAAGGTTACGAAGCGAACTACGCAATTACATACACAAATGTGTTATCTGTGTGCGTTACAACTATCGTCTTGAGCAGCAACTAATGGCAGAGCTACCAGCTGATAGGGTACGAGCAGGGAAACCATTTATTCACACAGGCGTGGACTATGCCGGTCCATTCACGATTAAGCTACTCGATCGAGAGGGAACCAAGATCAAATTCAGCAAGGCTTGGGTGGCTGTCTTTGTTTGTTTGAAAACAAGAGCGGTTCATCTGGACATCATAAGAGACCTAACGTCTCTCTCATTTCTGTCATGTTATGAGAGATTTATCAGCAGAAGAGGACACTGCCAGCGAATGTACAGCGACAATGGCACTTCCTTTGTCGGAGCAGCGAGAGTGATGAAGCAAGCGTTCAGGAGGTGGGAACAGGATGAGCTCTTCGACAACTTGAGTCTGAGAGGGACAGAATGGATATTCATGGTGCCAGCTGCCCCTCATCAGGGCGGGATATATGAGGCAGCAGTGAAATCGATGAAATATCATCTGAAGCGTATAGTCGGACAGCGAACCCTTGAATACGAACAGTTTTTGACTTTAGTGACAGAGATAGAGGGTATATTAAATTCTCGACCGATCCATCAGCTCAGTGATGATCCGTCAGATCTGCAAGCATTGACGCCAGGTCATTTTCTGATAGGAGAGCCTATAGTTCTACCACTCCCATTTTCTGTAATAGAGGGAGGAGATGCGCGGGGGACAAAGCCTTTTAGACAGCGGCAAACTATGCTTGAACACTTCTGGAAAAGGTGGAGAGAGGAGTATCTTGTAACATTGCAAGAGCGAAAGAAATGGAGAAGGGAAAGGGAGGCGTTAAAGGTGGGACAGTTAGCGATAATTAAGAGTGAGAACTTCCCGCCGCCGGCCCAATGGTTGATGGGTCGGGTGTGTGAATTACTCAGGAGCAGGGATGGTATTGTCAGATCAGTTGTTCTGCAAACCGAAACCGGACAGCTTACCAGACCAGTGCAGAAAATATGTTTACTCCCAGTAGAACAAGATAACACACATTAGGGTTAGGTAGGGTAGACAGCTATCAAGACATATCGAAAGCTATTCCTTGGTCTCCAAGGTACTGCCAGCGCTAACATATTCGAAAGTTTATTTAATTTCAGAAAGCCATGGGTGTTGCCCGCACATCGAAAGCGTTCCAAAAATTGTACAAGATGAGCAAGGGAAGGACACATAACGAAAGGAAGCGGAAGTGGACTCTCACCGGAAAGGAACCTAGATGAAAAACGTTCGTTTTGGTGGGACTGTATCGTACGCGACCGTACGAGTGATTTTTTACATATACTTCATGTTACGCCATCATTGTCATTACCAATACTTATACAATCCTAAGTCTATATGTGATGTTTATATATACTATTAGAGAACTGGTTTCTTATAAGATTATTTTATTCAGTCTAAGTCCAGCCAGCAAACCGATAGGGTCGGAAAGTGGTAAAGTGTGCTTAATAAATGTTGGGTTGTTTACCGAAAGGTTTTTTCCCAACAATAAAAGGTCTCGTGTTTCATTTAATTTTTATTCCAAATAATCGGGAAAATATTACGCGTTTATACAAAAACATTATACATTAAAAAATAAATTTACGAAATCACAAAAAATACAAGAAAAAAAATATACATAAAACCATTTAAGATCGTGTTACACTGGTTTTAAGAATTTGTTTTAAATTGTTTTTATTGATATGAAAATCAAATAAGTTTTCATTCGCATTCAAAAGCTTACTCATTCTTGTCAGTGGCTCATGCATTCCGTAGTTTGTTCTATGTTTAGGAATTATAATCAAACTATGAGAACGCAAAATATAATCTCCACCTCGATAATTAAAGAGGATAGAATTTAGAATATCTGGACCATCAGTGACTCCAGTAATAATTTGATGAAGGAAAACAATATCATTATTTGTTCTCCTTTGACAAAGTTTTTGCATGTGGAAAAATGCAAGTCGATCATCATAAGAAAGGATTTTATTGGGATCAATCCATTGAAGCCCTTTAAAGGCGAAACGTATAAAATTGCGTTGAACTGATTCTAGTCTCTCAATATGTATCTCATAATGAGGAGACCAAACTTGTGATGCATATTCGAGATGGGGTCAAACTGATCTGTTGTGCAAGCTAAAGGTAACGTTAGGGTCAAGAAATTCCTTGGACCAACGCTTAATAAATCCTAACATTGAGTTAGCTTTGTTGGCGATGTTGTTAATTTGTTCTGAAAAATCTAAATTGGATGTGAAAAGAACTCCTAAGTCCCTAACCTTGCGCTTTTTTGAATTGTCTTTGTCGGGCAGGAGACCCCAACCTGGAAGGCCAGGCCAGGCCCTTCATTACTCCAAGGACAAGAGGTCGGCAAAAACCGCTCCTTATAGACCTGCGCTCTGAATATATCTGAGTAGCTCATATAAGGTGTTCACCAAGTAGTTCGGCCTAACTGGAACTGGTAACGCTTCCGTTTATTCTACCAAGAGGTAAGAATTCTTTCGCTACCGTCATTTGTTGGGAGTGCCTTGGTGGGAACACTCCTTCGTTGGGGGGTGGGGGTGATTAGTAGTATCATCCTACTCCGCTTCGACCTGTCGACCATGGGAGGCTCTCCTGCGAAAACAAGTTCCGCGATCGCATACCTCTAAGCTTCATAACAGTAGTTACCGTAAGCCCCTCCACCACGTCAAGGCTTAACCCCATGGAGAGGATTCATGATTTCAATTTTCTCTGCTACATTAGAAATGACAGAAGCTAGCGGGTACAATCCCTACTTATGTACATATATGTAAAAAGAGGGTTGTGTAGCAGGTCTCAAGGTTGAATTATTCGTCGCTTATTATGCAGGGCGGAAATTCAGGGCAAAGGATCGGTGACGATCTAGAAATTCAAGGGAATTTTGATTAAGAGTTACTCACTTAGTACATACAAGGTGTCTTTGACGATGCAATTTCCTTGACTCTTAATAATTGTCATGTGTCATGCTTACATTAGGAGAAAGGGGGATAGTTTAGACCGGGGGGCAGTTTAGGACAACTTCGAAAATAGTACTACCTAAAAAATTATATTATAATGGCAGCACGATTATAAATAACCATCTGCTTAATATTGGAACGCTACGAACACATAACAAATTTCAAAGTAAAAGTGTGTTTCTAGAAGGCAGATTCATTTTTGTTTGCTCCAGGATGTAAGTATTTCTGTGGCAATAAGACAGAGTAGCTTATGTCGACATAAGCGATTTTTGAGTTTTTAATGGATTGTTCATAAGCACTTTGAAATCCATATTTCTGTCTTACCCCCATTTAAAAAGATCTCTCCGTTGCAAAGATATCGTACGTTTCATAAACGCTTATGTTTTAATGCCATACATTGCATTCGACAGAAAAGCTTATGTTATATAGTTCTCTTATGTCTTCCAAATTTAGTTATTATGATTTAACAGAAACGCTTATGTCGTATGAAATGTTTTTTTTTATTTTACTTTGAAAGCGATGTTAAAATCAATAAAATAAATAATAAATAAATTAACCAGCTTAATTCGAGTTTTTTTAGGAAACTTTTGTATACTTAAATTTCTTTGCTAAATTTTAATTGTATTTTAAAAAACATAAGCTCTTTTGTAGAAATTAATAAAATCACAAATCAGATATATTAGGTTTGATAGAACCCTTATGTCTACATAAGATATTCTATCGAATGCATTTTTTCAAATAACACTTTAGATAAAAATCCATTTTTCTCGAAATCAAGTTTTTTGGCATAAGCTACTCTGTCATATTGCCACAGATTTAATTTATAAGTGAAAAGTGCGTTAAAGTTATGTTAATTAAGATAATCAACAATATATAATGTTATTTGACAATTTAAAGTTTTTATTTTTTTCTCCCTCTCGGGGCACTTTTGGACAATGCACGAAGGGCAGTTCTCTACATAAACTTCTCACAAATCAGCTGATATGTTCACATTTTTTTTATGACTTTTCGACCTTCAAAGTTCGATGATGAGAATTAATTTTACTAAGTTTTACAATTCAATTTATAATTATGAATTTGATGAGATTATATTGATTTTTCTGTTTTTTCTCTCCTATAATTTTGAGACTGATTAGTAGTAGTAGTAGTAGTATTTAATTTTATTATTTCTAGGTAACAATTCAAAATTATACATAACAATTTATCAATAAGTAACTAGGAAATAATAGTGACATAAATATTTCTTTAAGAGAAATAGAAGTAATGCCACATCAAATTTTAAAAAAACGTATATGTGTAAATAATATCATATGGGTGGGGTGACCCTCAAAAATTAAACCATTTTTTTTTCTTTCTTTTTATACATTTCATTATTGTTAAATAAAATCTGCAGAAAAAACAACAATAAACAGCAAGTCAAAAGAGAAAAACCAAAATATCAATGAAGGACATTGAGAAGCAATTCAATACTTTTAAAATCATGACTAAAAAGCCACCTTTTCACGGTTTTTTCAAAAGAATTGATATTTGTATGAACTCTCAAATCATATGGAAGTTTGTTGAACAATCGACACGACACGATATCATAGAAGTTTCGGAAAGCAGTAGTGCGATACCTGGGTATGGATACCAAAAGATGAGAATTAGTCCGTAGACTATAATTATTGACGAGTCTACAATTAAGATTCCCCGACCTTCTAAAGAAAATTTTAAGCACCTTAAACACATACAAGTGACGCACCGGAAGAACTTTCAGATCTTTGAACAGTGGAAAACTAGGGTACAGACGATGCTTCCTGCAAATCAATTTTAAAACACGCTTTTGTAATATCAACAGAGGCTGAATTCTATTCAAATAAGCTCCTCCCCAGCAAATTATCCCGTATTGCAACTTCGAATGAAAAACACCATAATACACTTTCATCAACAGCTTACGAGAGCAAATATTGCGCAAAAAATAGAAGCTTCGAAGTGTACTACGAAAGTATTTTCTCAAATTTTCAGTATGATAAACAAAGCTGATTCTAGAGTCGATCGTAAGGCCCAAATATTTAAATTCTTCGACTTTTTCAATTTTGAAACATTTTTCGGGGCAATTGAGACAGCTCCGAAAGGAGCAATTGTACAAACTATTACTGCAGCTGCAGTGAGATAATTCGAATCTTTGGCAGTCAGTAGCATGAAAGAATACATCGGCTCCAAAACTGTTTTGACCCGCCAAATTAAAAAACATGATCTTAGTTTTTGAGCTAATCAACAATTTATGTTCAGCAAACCACAAACGTAACAAGTAAATGTCGTAATTTATGTCCGCGGTGAGATTCAAAACACTCGTCGATCCAAAAGCAAACCCCACATCATCCGCAAAAGCTGTCAACTTACCTTTGAAAGGCAATCTGAACAACGAATCGATATAAATCAGAAAAAGTATAGGGCCCAACACTGAGCCCTGAGGTACTCCAATATTAAGAAACATTTTTTCGCTTCTAGTGTCATCCATCTTTACTCTTTGAGTCCTATTGGTTAAATAAGACCTAAACCACTCCAACACAAATCCCCGAAAACCAGCCTTTTCAATTTTACTAAGCAAAAGTTCATGGTTAACCATATCAAATGCTTTTGTAATATCTACAAACAACCCAGCAGTAAACATCTTTTTATCTAGGTTGATAAAAATTTGAGAGCAAAAGTTCAACAATGCATCTTCTGTAGATTTATTTTTTTGAAAACCAAATTGTACTGAGCTGAAGTAATTTGTCTTACTTAAAAATCTCACTACCCTGTTTTTTATAACTTTCTCAAAAATCTTACTTATTGAAGGTAAAAGTGAGATTGGTCTATAATTACAGAGTTCATTAATAGAACCTTTTTTAAATAGTGGCAGAATATCAGCACATTTCAGAGCATCAGGAAAAACTCCGTCAAAAATACTTTTATTAAAAATATGTGACAAAATGTCAACTAAAAAGCAACCAATGTTTTTTAGTACCTGATTAGACAAACCATCGAATCCAAAAGAACAAGAATTTTTCAGACTTCCAATTATTCTCAAAAGTTCCAACCCTGTTATAGGTTCGAATACGAAACTTTGTCTCTGAGAAAGATCACCAGAGCTTAGCATTGGATTACACTCGGTGCAGGTGTAGTATGAGGTGTTCGTCAAACTTTTGCTTGTTATCGCGGTGAAGTAATCATTAAATGCATTAGCAATACCTAACTTCTCAGAAATTGGTGAACCGTTAGAAATTATAACCGATGGTCTTTTAGCAGTTTTGGTTTGCTTAAGAATATCGTTAATGAATATAGTGGAGTCAATGAACCTTTTTTTCAGAAAGTCCTCAGAAACAGCTCGGATTTGAAATTTTTTTTTCTAAAAATGTTATCTGAAAGTGTTTTCTTGTTCAGTAATATAAGCATTTTTTTTCTAACAGGTATCAATTCTTACAGCAAATAAAGATTCATGTGTACCAACTCCGATAGTGTTTTACAGAACGACGACGGTAGCAATTCACATAATAATTTTTGTACTTCAAAAACGACCATTTTAGATTTCTGACTATATTTGACAATTATTTCTTCTAAGCGATAATATTACTATGGTGTCCCTCAGGGGTCTATTCTTGTACCTTTTGTCTTTTCAATATACATATGTTAACAAACTTCCAACTTTAATTTCCAACTGTTCCTCTCATAAGTGCGCTGACAACAAGACGTTCAGCTGTACTTAAGTTTTACACCTCGGCCATTGAACAAGGAGCTTTTTGTGGCAATGATAGCTAGTTGAAAGTTGTAAATTGGTCTGAGTCAAATGGATTTATTCTTAATTCTAAGAAATCTAAATGCTTTGTGAGATCTAGAAAATCATCGATTACGTTGAAACAGCAAAAAATCTTAGAGTGACAAGGTCATTATTTTATACATGGGATACTTCACAGCTTATAGGTAACTAAGGGCTTAGACCCGTTAAAACGCGATTGCTAAGGCATTTTTAAAGTTTTGTATCTGATTGGACCGAAATTATTGCAATGTCTGCTAAATACATTTTTGAATTCGCTTTCATAAAAGCTTGAAATAAAGTCTATCAGATAACCAATTTATCTATCAACTCGGACAGTAGAGATCCAAATCGTTTTAAAAAAATACTCTTAAAGTCAACAGAAAATACATTCATAAGCTTAAAAAGTTGCCATCTTGATTGTGTGGCAAGTTTCAAGACTTTAATATTCTAAGACGTAAAATCAGTTTTTTTTTAAGAATTTGAAAACTTTGAAAACAAAAAAGGTTTTATAAAATAATGAAATTCAATTTGAAGATCCAAAAACTAACGTTTTTTTTTCTTTGTGGACATCCACACCAAATTGACTTTCTTAAAACTGATTCGAAAAAAAAGAACAAGAGGATACTTTATAGTTACTTATTCAAACATACAGTCATCTGATACTTAGTCTAATCGAAGTCCTTCTAGTTTATTCAAAGGGAAACTTTTTACGTTTTTCATAAAAAAAAAAACACAAACACAAAAATAAAGCTCACAAGAAAAAATGTAAAAAAACACACCACAATATGACTATAATCAAGCCAACCTATCAAGCAAGCAAAACTGAAGTTAAGGACTTCTTTCGTGACCGACATTTTTGATGACCTGGTTGTTGGAGTGACGTCATTGACTCATATTTCACTGCTTTTCAAATCAAAATCTATACCTTATGTATACAGATATGTATGTATAACCATCAAGCAGCCACCCGCACGTTAACGTAGTCCATGCTATGAAGAAAAACGACAACGACTAGGACGATGACATACCGAAAGGAGAAAAGGAAGGAGGTATTGAGGATAGTGATGTAATTTTTTGCATGTCATGGAGAGAAGATATCAAAATTTGTGCAGAAAGCTCAACATCGGAGCTCATATTCTGGTCCTGTCAGAATGCTGAAACTGACATTTGCGCATTGCAATCGGGCATCGTGTCGGGGTGAAAAGGGGATTTGGTTCTCGCTTGCTCTGGCTGTTTTGCAGAGCTTTAGATTCATGTACATATCTTTGTAGTTTGGTTTTTGAATGAACCTTCCGCGGGGGTGGTGGTTCCGACGAACCCAACAACGCAATGTTTTGGTAACGAAGAATAACAAGAAAAAAATCAAACAGAAACACAAATAAAAAAAGGAATTTCCAAAAGAAAGAGAAAATGAGAAATTAGAAATGCAAGCCGTCGGCAACGTCAAAGTCCTTGGTGCAGGAGATTAGCTGGACTTGTGTGTCCATCTCAGTTTTGCTCTCATTAGTTTGCTGTTTCATTGAATAATGAATGGCATTTGCGTTCACAGAAATTTTGTCAAAAAGAAAAAAAAAAAAACAAATTTGAATCGAAATTTGAAAAGCAAAACGAAGAGTATAAAGCTACGACAGACAACTTCTTATCATGGCTAAATATGCAAAGCGAAAACAAGGAACAATTTGTAACAAACACCTAGTGCAATTTTACTATTCGAAATATAAGGGGATACGACTTTTGATTTTTTTCTTCGGATTGAATTTTTTAAGAGGACAAAATGTAAAAGTGCACGTATGCGAACTTTTGCCGTTTGTGAAAACCAACTAAACAGCAATATTTACTCAAAGCACAGAAATAAAATTAAATTAAATTTTTTTTTTCAATAAACTGTTTGTTTAATTTTGAAGTATTTTCAAGAAATAGAAATTTGAAAAATTATTCGAGCCTTCGATTTTTGAATATTTAGATATGACATTGAATCGAATTTTGAAATGCAATCTGAAACAATGAGAGATTTTATACTTTTTGACATTTTTAAAGATCAAATTTAAACAACATTAAATTTAATTTAAAATAGACATACATTCATAATATGTATATAAGTGCTTCAAAATTTGCAGTCATTTTAAAGATAAAAGAAACTTTAATAGGATGGCGCTTTAGCTAAAGCTAAATCTCATCGACAATTCCCTAAGTTTGTAATAAGAACTGAGTGGACGTACAATTTAGAGCCGATTCCGACCAGTTAAGTTGTAAAGTACATTTTTCTTGACATATTAATAAAGGTACTTAATGCTCAGTACATGGAAACGGTCTTCATAATTTCATTTTTATTTAACATATTTGGCTAAATTCCTTATTTTCAAAGGAATCTAAAACAAACAGTGATCACAGCTTATGAATCGATGGTATACACTAGTTTAAACCTATTGAGTCAAAATTTCATTCAAATTTTGTGGAAAGCAAAGCTGTTGATGGATATGAGATCAATATAAAATACCAAAACCAAATTAAATTTCTCTACAGAGAAAAGAAGACAAAGAAATTAGGTGCTGTTATCCATTGGGTGCATCTTCGAATTTCTGAAAAAGAAAACAAATAAAAAAACTTAAGAAAATCGAAAATAATACCACTACAATTATCTTTTTCCAACATCGACGATGGACACGTTTCCGGTAAATTTTTCTGCGCCGATTAATACTGGAACTTTCATAATTGATCACACCTTTTTCTTTAAAATTCTAAAATATTTTTGAGATCAAGAAAATTAAGCCAGAAATCCCTTCACCCCAATCGTTCAATCGTTTCGAAGGCATTTTTCAAGTCAGGCTTCTCGAAACGGACAACGTGTCAAGGATTGATGAGCGACTGTAAAAGGGATCCCAACAGAGGGATAGCTCTCGAATATTCTTGGAAATTTGACCAGCAGTGCACCTCTGCAGCCTTGCAACAAAAAACAGACTAAAAACAGTGCAGAAATTCTGAAACAGTGAAACGAGAACCGAAGGAAAAAAAATTGAAACGCTTAAAAAAAGTAATCGTAACCAAAAACAAGAAAATCGCGTGTTCGCTTCTTAAAAGAATCCTTTGTTGTTATCCTCACTTTGTTGTTTAGCGCGTCTGCATTGTTGTTGTAATATCAAGCTTCGAGTGATTGCTATGGGAAAACCGTTGTCGCTTAAAATATTTGTCACTTTGATGGTATTCGAATGGTGGAATCTTTTGTCGCTCAACGTGAAAACTTTGTTGATTAAATTGGATGCTGTGTTAAAGATTGTGTGTTTGGGTTGGTTGGACCGGAAGTTAATCAGACGTCCTGATGCCGTAGGTTTTTGAAACCAATCAAACGACAATTGAGTGTCCATACGGTGAATTTTGACATCAAGAAAAGATATTGAACTGTTATTTTCGTTTTCGACGGTGAACTGTAGTTTTGAATGGAATCCGTTGAGGATCAACAATAAATCTGCGATTTTGTCCTTATCCATAACAGCAAATATGTCATCAACATATTTCACTATAAAATTTGGCTTTAAATTGCATCCAGTTTAACATTCGTCAAGTAAATGGTCCATTACCAAATCTGCAATAGTGGGCGAAAGGGGGTTGCCCATTGGCATTCCAAAGATTTGTTTGTATATTGTGTCTTTGAACTGCAAATAGTTGTTTTCTTTCAAGCAAAAGTCCAGAATTTCAACAAATCTTGTTTGGTTGATTTTAGTATGTCTACTAATTGTTTCCCATTTCTTTTTAATTATGTTAATCGCTAATTGTACCGGGATGTTGGTAAACAGTGAAATAACATCAAACGACACCAATACATCATTACTATGTAATTTAACTTTTTTCGCCTTGTCAACAAATTCGTAAGAATTTTTTACCGTGTATTTTGATTCGTTTGTCATAGATTGTAAAATTCTACCAACAAATTTGGAAAGCTCATAGCAAGGTAAATTAAGTGATGATACTATAGGCCGCATAGGCATGCTCTGTTTGTGTGTTTTAGGCAGTCCGTAGATAGAGGGAAGCTGTGCGGTGTATGTTGTCATTTTATTCTTTTTCTTGTCATCTATGTGTTTGTTGTTATTAAGCCACTTAATCAACTCATTGTTTCGGTTTTGTAATGTTGTTGTTGGGTTATGTCTAACGCGCCAATACGTACTTCGGTCCGAAAGAAGTACACTCATTTTGTCATCGTACTCTTTACGCTCCATCGCTACTGTCACATTGCCTTTATCCGCTGAGAGAATAATAAAATGTTTGTTTTGCTTAAGGAAAGAGATAGCTTGTTTGTTGACATTAAGAACATATTTGGCAAACTGGTCATTGTTCTGACTGCGTTGAAACGAGTGTAACATATTGCCATACTGTGCTCTGATCTGTTCTTGTTCTTTTTCGTCTTTCACTTCTCTTATTACTTCTTCTCCATCGGCTATTAACTGAAACAGAGGGAATGTTTTTTTGTCTATTGGTAGCGCGAATTTTGTTCCTAATGACAAAACATAACATTGTATTCCATGAAAAATGGTTTGATAACAGAACCAACATCAAATTTCCTCTTGAAATTAAATGGCTTTTGTCATTAGGAAAAAAATTCGCGCTACCAATAGACAAAAAAACATTCCCTCTGTTTCAGTTAATAGCCGATGGAGAAGAAGTAATAAGAGAAGTGAAAGACGAAAAAGAACAAGAACAGATCAGAGCACAGTATGGCAATATGTTACACTCGTTTCAACGCAGTCAGAACAATGACCAGTTTGCCAAATATGTTCTTAATGTCAACAAACAAGCTATCTCTTTCCTTAAGCAAAACAAACATATTATTATTCTCTCAGCGGATAAAGGCAATGTGACAGTAGCGATGGAGCGTAAAGAGTACGATGACAAAATGAGTGTACTTCTTTCGGACCGAAGTACGTATTGGCGCGTTAGACATAACCCAACAACAACACTACAAAACCGAAACAATGAGTTGGTTAAGTGGCTTAATAACAACAAACACATAGATGACAAGAAAAAGAATAAAATGACAACATACACCGCACAGCTTCCCTCTATCTACGGACTACCTAAAACACACAAACAGAGCATGCCTATGCGGCCTATAGTATCATCACTTAATTTACCTTGCTATGAGCTTTCCAAATTTGTTGGTAGAATTTTACAATCTATGACAAACGAATCAAAATACACGGTAAAAAATTCTTACGAATTTGTTGACAAGGCGAAAAAAGTTAAATTACATAGTAATGATGTATTGGTGTCGTTTGATGTTATTTGACTGTTTACCAACATCCCGGTACAATTGGCGATTAACATAATTAAAAAGAAATGGGAAACAATTAGTAGACATACTAAAATCAACCAAACAAGATTTGTTGAAATTCTGGACTTTTGCTTGAAAGAAAACAACTATTTGCAGTTCAAAGACACAATATACAAGCAAATCTTTGGAATGCCAATGGGCAACCCCCTTTCGCCCACTATTGCAGATTTGGTAATGGACCATTTACTTGACGAATGTTAAACTGGATGCAATTTAAAGCCAAATTTTATAGTGAAATATGTTGATGACATATTTGCTGTTATGGATAAGGACAAAATCGCAGATTTATTGTTGATCCTCAACGGATTCTATTCAAAACTACAGTTCACCGTCGAAAACGAAAATAACAGTTCAATATCTTTTCTTGATGTCAAAATTCACCGTATGGACACTCAATTGTCGTTTGATTGGTTTCAAAAACCTACGGCATCAGGACGTCTGATTAACTTCCGGTCCAACCAACCCAAACACACAATCTTTAACACAGCATCCAATTTAATCAACAAAGTTTTCACGTTGAGCGACGAAAGATTCCACCATTCGAATACCATCAAAGTGACAAATATTTTAAGCGATAACGGTTTTCCCATAGCATTCACTCGAAGCTTGATATTACAACAACAATGCAGACGCGCTAAACAACAAAGTGAGGATAACAACAAAGGATTCTTCAAAAGCATTGTTTATGTTCCAAAGCTAGCTGAGAGTTTTAAGCAAATTGTCACCAAGAACATCAATGACGTCCGCTTGGCTTTCAAATCTAACCAAACTTTTAGACACCTTTTCACCAAACTAAAGACCAAAATAGACAAAGATAAACGCACTGACCTCATATACAAAATAAACTGCAAAGGTAAACCTGACGAACCATGTAACCTTTGTTACATCGGAACCACCAAACAGTTCTTGCGCCAAAGATTATCCAACCACAAATCGGACATCAATACCAATAACCCGGCTAAGACCGCATTGGCGGCCCATTCAATAGAGAAAAGTCATTCTCCGGATTTTGATGGTGTTAAACTTCTTCAAACTGAAAAACACACCTCTAAGCGATATACGCTTGAAACGCTTCACATCCTGAACAACAAAAATAATATGAATCGGAAGCAGGACACACAGAGTATTTCATCTGTATACTGCTCCCTTGTTGCCGCAAAATAGTTTTCTCTCGTTTCTTTTTAGTTATAGACTTAACTTCTTAATTAGAAGTGTTTTTGTACATTTTTTAAAAATTTAATTGTAAAATTGTAAGTTTTTTCTTATTCTTGTTGTCCATAATATTGTATTATGTGCTTTATATTTCATGTGCAATAAAGTTCCCCTGAGGAAGGCAGCAACCCCTGCCGAAACGTCGGGAAAAGTTAATGTAACAACCTTTTGTTTCATTGCAACGCTTAATGTGACCAAAATAGCCGAAGGAAAGCTTAATTTTTCCAAAACACACGGTTATGTTAATTGACCATTAACATTATCAGGTATTGCGTCGGATTAAATCCTACTCGTGCATAAAATGGTTTATATACTTATTCTTCGAAGCTGTGCTGAATGAATTCATAAAAAGTAATATCCTGCTTAACCATTTTGAATTTGATTTGTCTTATATTTCCGTTTCTACCCCGTATATCACGTCTTAGGTAAATTTATTTAATAACAGAATATGGAAGCTCACGTTTAAATTTGTGTACTATTTATATCCCTGTTGTTAGTAACTCCCCTTAAGGCCAACAACTATGCAAGACCATAAGGTTAATAAATGTACTGTTATAATTTCTTGTCCACTCTGCGGTGAAATGAACAGCAGTAGCAGCAAGTCACTGCACTATGATATGAAATATTATATGTTTGTTTGAACAACGATAGCAACTTAGAGGTGCTTCCACCAATGGTTTTTTCCGTCAATTTCTTTGGCTGGAGTTATAGCTATTTCACGGGTGCCAAGCCGATCATCAGACTCCTTTGTTAGTGGTGCTGCCTGGTTTTTATTTTTCATATTAATGAAAAACTTTCTGAGTTTACTTTGGGATTTGAACCTAGGACCAGCTACTTGGAAAGCCAATGCACTACGCACTGCGCTAACCACTCCACTGATTTTTGGTTTCCCATTTCAGACTTTTTTGTTTGTTTATCATTGCCATGAACCAAGAGCTTTTTTACAAGCTCCTTTAAGTATGCTATCTTGTTCCGCTTTCATTTTTTCTAATTTCCTATCTCTGTGTCACAACAATTCGTTTGTGTACAACAAATGAAATATTATAGCACCCATCCTCAGAACTGTATTCCCAGACTAAAAACATCGCTTTCATAAATCAAATTGTATCCTGTTCTCTTAAATTATTATTATTTGTAATGTAAACCTAAACGCTAGTTGAATGTGCGACTTGTCCATTTGAGTTCATGTCTAATCTAATAATCAAACAAAGGCTATTCAGAGGATTATACTCTATGCTACGTTCCTCGCCTTTCCCCTATATGCCGACATGTCGAAATGTCAGAGTTAAACAAATTACGCCACTGGGTACCACCGGAATGTAAGTTCAACTCGCGCGCCACCTTATAGTTGGTTGTCCTGTCCCTGTCCCTAGGTCGGCATGCTATGGCAGATTAGCGCACAAAAATAGAATATCTCGCGAAACGGATATTGATGTTTGAAGGGAAATTGGTGCATGTAAATAGCACATCCTGTGTATCCAATTTTAAAATACTGTTATGTAACGTGTTTTGGCCTTTTGTTCGGAACAAATCTGGTTTTTGTGAATGTCGTGTGCAATCTAAGCAATGAGTAAATAGACAGTTTTTTGTTTATGTTATTGCTACACTCCATTGATTTGCTTCAGAATTTGTCCGTTCTACATCACTGGGTAATAATTTTTCAAAACCAACGTCAAAAAATTAAATAGAATACTCGAAATGCTTTTTTATTTCTTTATTTAAAATTTACAAACTACAGCAAGGCTTTTTTTGAATCTGTCCCCACGACCGACGACGTGACGGGAACAATATCGCCTAAACATTTCACTTAAAAATTCTATATTAATTTGAATTAAAATTTTCAAGATAAAAACAAGCATTATAATAATAGTAGTTGTTCGCTTTAAAGCATCTCTATAAAGCATAGCTGAAAATTTTAAGTGCACCAATTAAATTAAGGTGTCGGTCTGGCTAGCCCCCCATCTCCACTGCCATCCCTTTGCGATAAAACAGAATCAGGATTTTTCAATTCCATTGCCAACTTGTAACCTAATTCTGGACGACGATCTCTTCCTTCAACCATAGCCTTCACCTAAAAATATATATACATTTTTATATGTTGATTTTATTAGTTAGGTATACATATTTTTATAATATCTAGTCCTCGAACAATATTTTCCATCATCCATGCTCATAATAATTGATTGAGGTTCAAATTGATTTACCTCATCTGAATGAACAATAACGCCGTAGCTAGAGTTCACTGTTCCTTTGACGCTTTCGATGTCACGGAGATCCACACCACGGCAACAGTCATCAATCAAAATTGTTCGATATCCTGCTGATAAGGCATCGACAGCGGTTGCACCTGGGAGTGGAAAAATGAAATCGATAGAATATAATATCAATATGTATGCGTGGTTGTTTCTATATTCACTTAATGTTTTCGCTAGGGAACTATTTTGTCACATTTAAAGAAGAGTAAAGTGGAAATTAAAGTTTGTAGAATAATAATTATGAAAGGAAAAAGGGGTAATTTGCTTCACTGACCCTTCAACAAAATGATACATTGAAAAATATCAGAGACTGTTGTAAAATGTTGGTTAAGTCGACGCACGTTGCAGGAGGAAACAAACGGAAGCAGTAAAGCAAATTAAATATTCATAAATTCTGTTTCTTAAAATTCCAAAAAAATTTGACTGAACGTTGTCCCCAGAAATTGGCAAACGAAAAAGTTATTTCAGTAGCAGTATTGGAAAAGTGTTTTCCATGCTAAACATTTTATGGACATAATTATTTCCATTTGTTAATAAATAGTAACTCGAGATTATGCCAGTGATATGGAATACATATTATATTGGTATTTATTTGATGTGCAATGAAATTGAAATCTCCCAAAAATCTCGAAGGCAGTCAACCAACAGCTCTTTATTCTAAACTAATTCTATTAAGAGCCGATTTTCGGTCGAATAAATTGAGCGTTTTTCTTCAGATAAAGTCTATCTGACGATTGAAAAATGCAATATTTTGTTGTTTGTTGAATGAACACTATCTGCTTGTTTATCTGACGATTAAAAAATCGGCTCTAAGCTGAAGAGTTAATTTGCTTGTTTGTTAATTGATAAGAATTATAGATAACAGGTTTACCAACAGGAGCAGAGCATGAAAGAAAAATATTGCAAAAACTCTTTATATGTTATTAAAAACTTTACAATTTTGCAAGAATTTTATGCATTGATAATGCAAATGTAGAAAACCTGCGAGACTTGTCATCTCAGGGAGTTACTCGCCAAAAAATCAAAATGAAAAGGAATTATTTTATTAGTTTTAGAGCAGAAAATATCCACCCTTCGATCCTAAAGGAATTATAATTGATGATGCCCTTGATCGACAATTTATTCTATCTTGGTATAACCTCACAACAAATACTTTTTATTTATTTGAAAAAAAAGAGAATAGCTTATGTGTATACTGTACATTTATGGCTCCATGTTTCATTGGAGACTTTTCTGATGTCGTATTCAATTGTTATTTAAAATTAATTCTAAGCTAGAAAATTCGCAAAACATGTCCACAGCACATTTAGGCTCACTGTTGCGTATACATAACATTTATGAAAATGTTTTTAGATTTTATTTATTTACTTATTCTTCTTTATCTATCGAGCGAACTCTTACAGATTGCTTATAAACTACATACTAATTAACTTATCAATTAAATTTTGCCTAAAAACATTTCTTTCTAAGCTTATATCTAAATAAACAATGAATTCGTTATATAATTTCATGGATCTTGAGAGTGGTTCATTAAAACCGTAATTACATCTATGATTAGGTATATAAAACAAATGCCTTGATCTTATATTTCTTTGAGGAACATACAAATTTAAGAGAATAAGTAAATCGGGGCATTTAATGTGATAAGATAATATATCATGAACAAACATTACACAATTAACAATACGGCGATTTTCTAAGGAGTTAAGACCAATTAAAGCACATCTTGTCGAATAGGAAGGCATTGAATTAAAATTCCATTTTAATTGTCTAACAACAAATTTAGTTAAAGATTTTTTAACCTTCTCAGTACGGTTTTTTGAAACTGTATAGAGAGGATCCCATACAACTGAAGCATATTCCAAATGAGGACAAACAAAGGACATATAAACAGACTTTATTGCATAAGGATTCGAAAATTCCGCACAATTTCTCTTAAGAAAACCCAACATTAAATTAGCTTTCGCAATAGCATTGATTTCATTTCATTTCATTGATTAATACATTGAGATCCTAAACCTCAGAAACTCTATCTAAAACAACGTTTGAGATATAATAATCATGAATAATAACATTTTGAGATCGAGAAAAAGATATACAATTACATTTTTTTATGTTGAGCGAAAGATAATTAAATTTACTAGAATCATTTATATAATTTATGTCATTCTGTATTAATATACAGTCATTGGTACTTTTTACATACGAACAAATTTTAAAATCTTCTGCATATAATAAACCTTTTGAAAATTTCAACGATAGTGGTAATTCATTTATGAAAATTAAAAACAATATTGGTCCAAGGTGGCTTCCTTGTGGAACACCAGAAGTTACATTTATTATTTTTGATGAAAATTAATTCAAAACTTTTACAACCACTTGAGAAACGTTGAATGAAAACCAAATCTATTGAATTTTTTAGCAAGAAGTGGAATACAAATGCTGTCAAAGGCTTTCCGAAACCTGAAAACCAGAAGCTTTTGACACATATTGAATAAAAAGCGATAAATTGGTTGTTGTAGACCTCCCACTCACAAATCCATGTTGGAATGGAGAAATAAATTCTTTTATGTGAAAATGGATTTTCTGTTTCACAATAAACTCTAAGAGCTTGGAATAGCAGAAAGTTTGGTGATTGCACCATAATTCTCAACTTTATGTTTTTGACCTGATTTAAATATGGGATTTATAAACGAGAACTTCCAGTCATCTAAAAAAATTCCCTTTGAAAGAGATAAATTGAATATTATTTGAAGAGGTTCAACTGTTGCTTAATTAAATAGGATGGAATACCATCCGGGCCTGGAATAAGACTTGAGTTCATATTTGATATCCCTACCCTAACGTCTTCAAGTGACATAGAAAGGTGTCCAAAATCAGAGTTAGAAACAGATAATGGATAGTTTAAATTATCTGGAATAATGACAGACGAATGATCCACATAAACACTCTCAAAAAATAACGCAAATAAATCACACGTTGAATTTAAATCTGCAGAAATATGATCGTTATACTCCATATTATTGAAAATAGCCACATTATGTTTCTTTGAATTTATAAAAGTCCCAAAGGATTTTGGGTCCCTTGAAATTTTTGACTGAATATCGAGCAAATATTGTCTAGGTACACTGAACCCTCCATATACGCGGTCTCAGCATACGCGGTTTCGCTTATACGCGATTGAGTTTTTCCGAAACTCCCTTCGCATACGCGATGCTTATACGCGATGCTTATACGCGATTCATCAACAAGTCGCGCTATGAAAAATGAAAATGTACACTGTATAACGAAAAACTATTTCGTCAGTTGGCTTTGCATTTATTTTCACATTATTTAAATGGATATCAAAATGGCATGAATTCAAAGGAAGACATTTCTTCAGAAAATGAAACGGACAATCTCACCATCAAAAACCTTGAAAAATTAATCACCCAAATTAATGAGGCTGTTGGTATGGAGTCCATGGATTCCGACTTGGAGTTCAATTTGTAAATTAGGATTGCTTCGCTCAATCGCACCATATCGCCTTATTTTAGAGGAAAAGAAAAAAGCTGTTAAACAACCGAACATATTGAATTTTTTTAAACCTATGAGCACTGAGCTGGTACTCAATGCCCCTTTTTTCCCTTTTGTCTGTCACGAATTGTTTTTTTTTTTAGTTTTGTTTTCATAATTGTATCTCTTCTTTGTCTCATGTTTTTTTTCAGTTTTAGTTTAAAAAAAATAAAATGTTTTTGCTTAATTTTGTTCTTTTTTTGCTTATTTTGGAACGCATCTCTTTATTTTCATATAGTTTCTAGTCTCTGCATACGCGAATTCGCCATACGCGGTGTTTTCGAGGAACGCTTCCCTCGCGTATACGGAGGGATTGCTGTATATACAAAAATTTATTTAAGAAATCACGTCGCAACTGACAATATCGATTTCTATCAATATCAGATTTAGTTTTCTTAAACTTTTTGAAAGTTTTATTTTTAACATTCTTCTCTTTCAGTCTCTTATTACTCCAAGGTAATTTTGGATTACGTTTTTTGATGGTTTTTGGAATAAATCTACAAAAACCATCAAACAAACATCCTAAATATTTTGTATAAATGACTTCAAAATTTGACCCAGAAAGAAATACAGACCAATTAAAAGATTCAAGATATTCATTTAATTTATCATATTCTCCTTTGAACAAATTAAAATCATTACAAAAGGGTTGATTAATTGAGTAAGACACATTTTTATAAATTCTTAAGTTTAAACATATCCCTTTATGATAAGCAGTATTTTTTACAATGGGAAATAAAGATTCTACGACATCATAATCAAGACTGTTATATGAAAAAATTAAATAAAGATATCTTAGCATAGAATTACTTATACTGTTAATTTGAACAAAGTTAAGAGATAATGCAATGAGATAATTTATTACTTGTCGCTCTCTAACTCGATCGATTGATCCCGAATAGTTTTCATTATCTTCCAAAAAAAATGAAGACATTTTTAATTTGATTGAAATATTCAAATATGCATAGCAAAATTTGTAGTGTAAATCTTGATGTTTTTTGTTATTGTTGTTTGCATTGCTTGGCCATAAAAATCAAGTTTCGAAATCAGTACTCACATAATGAGAAAAATTTCTTACTTACAATCCGTAAGGATTTAAATACAATTTGCAATTCAAAACATAACTTTCGAGCAGAATTGAATTAAATTAGAGTTAAATAATTTTGAAACAAACTTTATTTTTTCCAAAACTTCAAAGCGAAGGACATTCTTGTTGGCAAAATGTTTCTTTCTATGCAAACAGTATGGTCCTTTATGAATTCAAAGCATCCACCTGGCACTTGATAAACAAAACATTAATAAATTCAGTAATCCCCAAAAACAAAAGTTTTACACGATTTTGTGGTTTTGCTTGTGCTTAAAATCTATTTTCATATTGTGTGTGTGTGTCTGTCTATTGTCTATTTTTGTGAGTATGAATGTAGGTATACATAATAATTGTAGGTTAGCTAAATTTACTTACCAACGCAAACATCGTACGCCAAGCCACAAACGTATATATCTGTGGCTCCTTTCATCTTCAGTTGGGCATTCAGTGAGGTATCCGAGAGCTTTTTGTTATCCCAAAAAACTGAATAGGAATCAACTTCTGGATTAGTACCTTTGTACACTTTAATTCCTTGGTCTGCAATCTGTTTTTTTTTTATGAGAAAAAAGAAATAGAAAAATTTAAATAAATGGATTCGAAATACTGTTCTTATAATGAACTAGCTGACCCCGCGAACTTCGTCTCGCCACCCTTCAGAGCAACTCCAATAACAATTGGAAAACCAATGAGTTTTCCTAGTTTTTCATTAACAACTTTCTGTTTTCCATTCGAAAACCCATTTTGAAATTTTCCAGTTTTCCATTTGAAAACGAATGCACCTGCAATATGCAATTTTTCCTTTGAAAACCGATGAGTTTTCCGATTTTTTCATCAAGAACTTTCTATTTTCCAATCGAAAACCCATTTTGAAATTTTCCAGGTTTCCATTTGAAAACCAATGCACCTGCAATAACATGCAAATAATTTAAAAAAATGTTCCCTTAGTTTCATCTACAGACTAACACGAACAAAATAAAAAAAAAATTAGCCAAATCCGTGCAGTCGTTTGTGAGTTATTAGGTTACACACGAACAGGATTTCATTTTTATATATATATATATATGTAGATAATGCTTTTTGTTAATCAAAGAATTATTAAAATAGCTTTGTCGATGACATAAATATAACAACAATACCTATGTCAAAACGGTGCAGGGAACTAACTCCACCTCAAGTGGGAAATATATCTTTACTTTTTTCTGGGGAAGTTATATCCCAACTATGGTGGGTTATAATTTTTCGTTTCTGAACAACAGCAACTTAAAGAAACAATTGCCGATGTTCTTAACTATATAGTATACCTACATTGAATACCAATAACACCTACACCAAATTAAAATGTGCATACAATTTTTAACAAACTTTGCAATTTTATGAAAATTGAAGCTCAAGTTAAGTTCTACTCGCCTAGTGACAAAAGTCTTGTTCTGAGATTGATCGGCAACTCCAACTTCAGAACAACCACAAAATCACAGATTTGACTTCGTGAAATTGGAATGAACATTACTGGTGTGGACATCAACAAAATTTCTTCAATTAACATTTATGAATCCCTTACATTGTGAAATTGCCCTCTTCTTCAACATGCGTGAGAAAATTCACAGCTGTCGTTCGAGAAAGCAATCCGTGACTCTGGAACATCTATCAGGGGGACTATCGTCAGACAACTATTGGTGGAAAGGCACGACTTAGCTTCGGTCAGTAGTAGTAGCCGATGGAGGAAGAAATAAGGGGCGGCTGCTCTAGTCCAACAGAACCTACCGCGAAGAAGACTTGATGGTTGGCTAGACACCTACATAGCTCGCATGAGCGAGACAAACCGGCCCGGAAAGTCCTTTGCGGTACAAAGTCTTTTGCCTCATAGTAGGAGGCAGCGCGGGAGAAATTTGCGCTTAAAGGATGGCGTAGAGCAGGACGCCCAAAGCCTGAATGGCGTTAGGATACATACTTACATTCATGGAAGAGCTTGCCTAGAACTTGGAGGCCCAGACCTTAACTCACCAGGCCGACAATGATGTTGATGATAAACCCTTCAGCAATTTTTGATTACTTTTTTTGTGTAGCCTTCGTCAGAATAAATTTCAGTTTAAGAAATTTTAGATTTGACAAATATAATTTTTAATATTTGATATTGATCAGGTTTGTTTTTATTTTTTTGTAGTGAAAAAAAATATGTTTTTTTAACATTGGCACCGTTTTTCATTTCATTGCATTTGAAAAATATACATTTTATTTTTTCTAAACCTTCTACCCTAATACCTCTTGCAATTAGAGAAAAAAATAGGAAAATCGGTCAACCACTGTGCCCGGTTAGCGAACGAACACAAAAATTAGGCTGTTCTTTTATATATATAGATAATAGAGGAACAAAACTTTAAATTAAAATTGAAAAAAAAATGAATATAATCTATAACCGCGTGCCGTAGAAATGACATGGAATCTATTGTTTTATTGTGCCTTTATTGCATTTTTTTTTTCACTTTTCGGAAAACTGAAGAAAAAAAAATTAATAAGCTTTCAATTTCAAATTTCATTTGTAGCTTTATATTTCCATATAGTAGTAGTAGTAGTTGAAATGGTGGCCACGAGCAATCTAAGTCGGTGACCCAATTAGCGCTGAGTTACGCCGTTTTGATACCATAAAAAAAACTCGCTTGACCTATAAAATTAAAAGAGGGATTAAATACTGAGTTTTGAGTGCGCCAGCTGGCGATCTCAAGTTCGAAGAGGAACTGAAACAATTATTTAAAAATACGCTTCAAATCCACTTTGTTGTGTTTAGAAAGGAGATCAAATCTTTGATCTTCAGTTCGGAAAACTCATAAAGGTCATTGAAGAAGGACTTTCCCAATGTTTTGGCTCTCGTTTTGGCTAGGGCAGGACACTTACATAAGAAGTGAAGAACAGTTTCTTTTTCTCGCTGGTCCCCACAACTACGACAGAAAGTATTGTGGGGGATGCCTAGCTTAGATGCGTGTTCTCCAACAGGCCAGTGTCCGGTGCATGTAGCAACGACCCTGGCTATGTCTTGCCTGGGTCTGCAAATAAGATTATTAGTACGGGATTTATTGTAGGTGGGCCATATCCTTCTAGATATGATACAGTTGGTTAGGCTACTCCACCTGAGGTTTGATTCAGCGAGGAAAATTGAGAAAATCTTGCCCTTCATAGCACCAAGAGGAATGTTGACTCTTTCCGCGAGTGAACTATGAAGGGCTGATCCTTGCCTAGCCAGCTCGTCAGCTCGTTCATTGCCCTCAAAGCCACTATGACCCAGAACCCAGATAAGAGTGACCTTGAGTCCAATGTTCATGCGCGCTAACTCACTTCGGCATTGTTGAACTAATTTGGAGGATGAAGTGGACGATCCAATCGCTTGAATAGCCGCCTGACTGTCCGAAAAAATAGCTGTATTGCGGTTTTGATTCGGATCAAGTTTTAGTAATTTGCATGCTTCCTTAATTGCGAGTAGTTCAGCCTGAAAGACACTAGCAAAGTCAGGAAGTCGCAAAGACCTGGAGACATTTAAAGACTCGGAAAAAATTCCAGCACCAACCCCACACTCCATCTTTGAGCCGTCAGTGAAAATAGTTGTGTCGAAGCCTCTCATCACTAAGTCATCATCCCATTCATTTCGAGATGGAATGATAACTTTAAAATCCGCACTGAGGTCCACAGTAGGAGTGCAGTAGTCGGTTTTTGTCGAAAAGATGTCCGCTGGGATGAGGTTAGTAATATTACTATGACCATAGGGCTTAGAATACCAACTATTCGATTCCCTAAGTCTCAACGCGCTGCAAGATACTAGATATTTGATATGCAGGTCTATTGGTAAGAGGTAAAGAAAAACGTTTAGGGCGTCCGATGGACATGAGCGCAAAGCTCCAGTGGGGCCAACGCTAGCTGTTCTCTGAACCTTTTTTAATTTAGTTATATTGTAGGCTTTGCTGAGTGCGGGCCACCAAACAATTGAACCATACATAGGTCAAGATTGGACGGACCACGGCTGTATACGTCCACAAGATTATCTTCGATTGCAAGCCCCACTTCTTGCCAAAAGTTTTACTGCAGGCATAGAATGCTATGCTGGCTTTCTTGACCCTTTCTTCGATATTAAGTTTCCAGTTTAACTTTGGGTCAAGTATTACTCCCAAATATCTGGCGCTGGAAGACAAAGAAAGAGTTTCACCGTTGAGGCGAGGGAGGATGAAGGGGGGTACTTTTTTCTATTTCCATATACTAAGGTTTAATTTTCTTAAGAAAAAATAAGAAAATAAAATTATTTTATTTTTTATTTATTTATTTTTATTTATTGAAAAAATGAGACAGCTGTACATTAAGTAAAACTTATTAAAAGTACAGGATATAATACAATACAATACAATAATATAATATTAATTGTTAAAACAAAATTTACATAATAAACAACTATTTAACATAAATTAAACAAATTAAAATTAAAAATTAAATTAAAATTAATAATTAAAAACTTTAAAGCATTCACAATTACAATGTTAAATAAAAACTATAAAAAAAAATATAAAAATTAAACGGAATCTTCTCCTTTTGAGATATTATGTACTTTATATGCAATTATTTAAAAGTATAAATAAATAAAGAACAAAATATTTTTCTTATACTATGTATACATTATTGTACATACATGAGTTATTTACAAGAGAAACAAAGAGGAACCAACAGTAAGTTTATTACAAAACTTATAATAAAGAATTAAACCAAAAAATAATAAACTTATAAATAATAAATAATAATTATAATAAATCCCTGTACAAAAATATTAGTCACTAGCAGTTGCCCGCGACTTCGTCCGAATCTCCCTCCTCCACCGGAGGAAGGAAGTTATTTTTAAATTATATAACAGTCGACTCTCCCTAAGTCAAAATTCTTCTTAACTCGAAGCCGTCAAATATGAATAATTTTCACCATTTTAGCAATACTTTTCACTGATGCTTTGCTCTATTGCTATTCAATACAAAAAAAAAAATTCAATTTGATTTAAAAGTTCCTTAGTTTCCGTTACAAAAATAAATACTTTTTGCCGTTTTTTTCCACATTTTCCACTGATTTTTCTCTCATATTGGTCATAGCATAATGTAATGTGGCGGCCTTAAGTCTTCCTCAATTAATGGACTATTCAACACAAAAATCTTTTTACAATTCGAACCTGTAGTTCCTGAGATTAGCGCGTTCAAACGAACAAACTCTTCAGCTTTATATATTAGTATAGATTTTATTTTTGCCAGACAAGGAGCTTTCACGAGCTTTTTCTTTGCCATAGTTTAGAGTTTAGACTAAAAGAACAGCGAAAATTGATTTTGGGAATCCAGTGAATGTGTTTTAGAAAAGCTTTCTTTGTTGATTTCAGTTTCTCATATCATATCTCGCCATAAGGATGAGACATCTGTATAAATTTATTATCTGTGGTAATGTATTAGCTTTGTCTCAAGTTGAAATGGCGGTTGAGGTGCAGATTCTTATGAAATTATTGCGATTCGCATTAAATAGTTGACGCTGTTGCTGTATTTCTGCTCTTAAGTCACCATTTTGCTTTCAATGGCGATTGAATTTCTAACAACCACTGAAGTATATTACCTTTAATATCAATAGAGTACTGAGGGGAAAAAACGATATGACATCTTGTCGGTCGTGGAGGGCACACAACTTCGCTTGGGTCTAAACTGATTCTTTAAGGAAGAGCGAAAACATAGGTATTCCGGTGAGATAAATCGTCCGGAATATTTTCGCCTGGAATTTATATTGTTATAGCGTTTTTTATTGTACAAAAGAATTGCCCTTTTTCAATTTTTTTATGTTTCATTGTCAAAAAGAATACTTCTGGATCAATTCTGAAGAGGAAAGAATTGATCTCCCAAATTTGAGAGAATTGCTCTTTTTAAAACACACATGAAAACATTGTAGCTTGTCAAACCTCAAATTAAAGATTTTAATTTGTTTATATTGCTCTACCGACCGACCAAAGTGCAAAGTTTTTTTTATTTTGAAAGCAAATTGAAAATAAGAATAAAAAAAAAAGTGAAATAAAGAATGGGTGTAAGTCCTTGCTCAACAAATTCGATTACAAAACCGAAAAACATGTTTTATTGAGAAGTGTCTTAAGGGCAATGTCAGTTTAAATAAATTAATTTTGATTTTGATTTATATTTCTTGTTTCTATTTGGGAGTTGAAAAATAGAATCGAAACTTGGTGTTGAAAGAATTAAATTCGGTAGGTATTTATCTTTTTTTTAGATAATGGAAAGTATTGAAAAATCAAATCGAGAATATGATCAAGCGGCTTACAAAAGGATGTTTCGACCAAGTAATATCCGTAGATTAACTCGTCCGTCCGCTAGTCTTTACTGAGTGTACATTTTCTGTTACTTTATATCGCTAGATTCATTTTTAAGTCCAAACGATTATAAATTTTACTGTTTCTTATCTCTAATCCTTATGTTTTTTATCAAACCATTTCCTTGTTCTTCTGTTCGTCTCCTAAATAAAAGTGAACATTTTAGCCCTGAATGACATTTAATTCCGCCTGGAGTGAGTGCTTGCAATAAGGGAAATCTTTCGAACATTAACTTTTTTACGCCCGAAATTCGCAATAGAGGAAACGAAAAAAGGGATATTTTCGGGTGGAAAACTGTTCACGTGAAACTCACAATAAGGTTGATTAATTTCAAATTGTCCCCTTTGTTAACCCTCCACGTCCGATGAATGACTCTTGAAATTTTTCAGCTGTCAACAGGTATGTATAGAATAGAGCCCCATTCCCATATTATATCATCATCATGTGTAATATATGTAAGCATAGGAGGCAGGAAGTATAGGATGTACTATTAACTATTATACTTTATACACTTTATATACTGCAATGTCCCAAAGGCAGTAAGAATTTTTGGTCATTTGTTAAAAATATGAAGAATTCTTCTTCTCACTCGGTCCCAACGCTCGTTGACAATGACACTCCAGCTGTTAGCTCTCGCGGAAGCTTACCTTTTTGCTAGGCAGTTCGCCGCCAACTCTTCGCTGCCAGAGAGTGCCATGACTCCGCCTGTTCTTGAGCGCGTCACTGATTCCATGGGACAAATCTTCTTCCGCACTCGTGCTGTGGCGAGAGTCCTAAAGGATCTCAACATACATAAATCCGCTGGTCCGGATGGTATCCCCGCTATTATTCTGAAGAGGTGTTCTTCCACGCTGGCAAAACCCTTGCGTAAGCTTTTCCATCTATTCTATTGTTCTGGGCTCGTTCCGAGCAGTTGGAAAACAGCATTTGTCCAGCCAATCCCAAAAAAAGGTGAATCTTCTTCTCCCTCCAATAATCGATCGATTGCACTTACGTCCCTTCTTTCTAAGGTCATAGAAACGCTGATAAACTATCAGCTCAAGAAATATCTCGAAGACCGAAAGCTTCTTATTGACCGACAGTACGGCTTCCGCAGCAACAGGTCCACTGGTGATCTGATGGTTTATCTCACCGAACAGTGGAACAAATCTTTACATCGTTTTGGAGAAAGTAAGATTGTTGCACTTGATATTTCAAAGGCATTTGATAAAGTCTGGCATCTTGCTCTTTTATCGAAAATGCGTGCTTTCGGTATCGATGAATCCCTCCTTCATTGGATTAGAAATTTTCTTTCTTTCGAACCGTTCAATACAAGTTGTATTGGACGGATTCAAGTCTGAAACCCACAACATAAATGCTGGTGTGCCCCAGGGCTTCGTTTTGTCTCCGACCCTCTTCCTCATTTTCATCAATGATCTCTTGTCTGTAACTTCTAATCCAATAAATTGTTTCGCTGACGATATTAGCTTTTCTTGTTCGTTTCCAGACTCTATCCCTCCTCAAGTATAGAGAATCGTTCTTTAGCCGTACTACGCGAATGTGGAACTCCCTTTCACACTCTGTCTTTCCAAATCATTGCAATGTCCAGGAATTTAAGACTATTAATGTACACCGGAACCTCCTTTCCAACCCCTTTCCTCCTTCCTAAAGCACTCACTGTGTCTCTGGCATAATAAGGGCATAAAAAACTTACTTAAGCGGCTTTATTCATTATAGTTAGAGGAACGTACAAAGAAATAACAAAGTGAAAAAGTTTTAAAGAATATTTTCATTGGTGTTTCCCTATTTTTAATTTGATTTCTGACACTTGACACTTAATATACATACTTTCAGATCCTTATGCAATTCAGCTCCCCAAGAGTCCTGGACGCAATGCCTTGGCCATAACCGTTGTTTCATTGGCGGAGGACCAGCAAATATAACAGTATCATAGACTTGAGCACTCTCAGCATCAATCTGAAGAATAAAAATATTATCGTTTCAGATAGTTAAACAATTTTAATTGGCGATAGATTACTCACGGGAGAGGTCTCATCCAATGGCCTCAATTTCACATTATCTATGAAAGACACATGATCACTGGGATGCCAATCTAATGAATAAAATACCGCATCAAAATCCACAGTTGCCTGAAGGTTATTTATCGGATCCAATATCTAAAAAAGAATATCAATTGCATAATCACAAACGGAAGAACATTTACTTCTTTTGTTTTATTTGAATTCATTCCCAGAAACCTCTGAGTACCAATTTGAAATGTTAATACTCACCTCCTGCCCTTTGTGCTGTGCACTGCAATTACTTATATCCAGTGATCCACTTATAAAGTCATTTTGTACGTCAACAATGATTAAGGCATTCACAGGACGAACAATCTGAGAATTAAAACGAGAAAAAGAACAAACATTAATAAGAAACTCCTCGATGTCATGTTGGTTATTCTCGTCTTCGTCGTAGTCATCCTCATCGCAAATCGCAATCGTACTCGTTGTCTTCGGTGTTTTTTTATCCTTGTGGAAATTTATAGTAAATTTTTGGTTTCTTTTGAATGTCAAGCCATGAAATTAACTGTACTTTTATGAGGAAAAGTCATAAGAGAAATTTCACCCACCTTAAGGATTCTTGTTCATAATAGAATTCAAGATTTTCAATTGTTTCATTCAATATGAAAAACATGAGGACAAGACCTTTGTTTAAATTAATATGAAAATGAATATTCCAGGCTTGTTATTACGATAGTTGGTAACACATGCAGATCCGGTAATTCTTTCGGTACATTTGTCTGTTTAATTCACAAAAATCATTGTTTCATTTTTATTTAAGTTGATTCATTTTTTTTATTCGTCTAACTCTTGTCAACAGGGAAGTGATGTGCATATGGACAAATTACTTAAAAATCACGACTTTGAGTTAATATCCAAAGAACATTCTGGCGAAATTCACCGTAGATGAAGATTCTTACAATGGCTTTCTATCTTAGTAGAGAACTTCGCCACCCGATTCAACATAATTTAATTTTAATGTTGTGCGGCACTCCAACTTTGTACGAAGATAAGACCATTTATTCTTTCTTCAAACTTTTCTCTAGAGTGAAAGAGAACCGGAAAATTTGTCATCAGACTCCCCCACAGTTAGCCATCATATCATAATCGTAAAGTATCTAAACAGAGTTGACATCCGAAATTAGAAGCGAGTGTATAGCCTACCACCTTTTGTTTGTTTTTATTTTTATATCATACGAACATGAATCCTTTTTTTCTTGTTTTGGTTCAATGAAGGGAGCAAGGTATAACATTATATTGTTTCCTGTGCATGTAAGAGGTTCGAGTAGACTCGTTAATTTATCACAGGAAGAGAACAAAGGCTAAGTCAATTTGCACAGAGTAACTAAATTGAAGTAAAGGGAGGATTAATGGCATCGCACTCTTTTTATTATTGTTGTTAGACGACATCAAAACCGCACATGCCTCATTTGATGTGTTGTTTGGGGACCTTGTAAGACAGTGACAGTATATTTATTGTTCCTTTTACATATTTTATTTGCAAGGTAATGGATTGTGACGTATTTTTTTTTTTTTATTTGATCAATGTTGTTACCTTGACGTCACAGAATTTGTAAGGACGTTAGTGGGTGTTTCTCAAGAAAGGTGACACACGAAACTTTGTCAACTCTTTGGGGTATTCTTTTGAAGGCATTTTAAGGTCTGCTTAAAGTAGCACGTGATAGAAGTTTGACGCATCGATGCATAGGAAATTCTGTATTGTGATTCACAGTTGTTAAAAACGGGAGTCTGTGAAGGAATATAATTACTAGTTTCATCATTCAAAAGTCATCAAGTTTTCCACACAAAAAAAATGTTAAAGAATGTTATAAATTTTTAATCCAGTGTTTTTTCTTTTATTAAACAGGAACTTTCAATATTCTCCTGAAGCGGGGCACACACTCACCCATATCACAAGCCTCGACGTAACAGATTCGTACTACGAATCCCGAAAATAAGTATCATAGATCCCGTCGTAAAAAAAATATTTGCTACTAAATTCGGAGTTCGTTAAATTGATTTCATTAGCCTCGAACGAGTAGGAAGTTTGATAGTTTTTTCTACGAACATTTTTTTTGATTTGAGCAAAATAACTTTAAATTCAAATGATAGCAATTCAAACTTTTGAATCAATTGCATACAAAATGAACACAATACAGAAATTTAAGATTTTAATCCAAAATTATTGGGGAAAATACTGACCATTAAGGTCAAATAATTCACTTTCTCTGGGAAGATGCAAACATTTTTTTTTAGAAAGAGAAAAATAAAAGCATACTTTTTTGGACCTACATAGCAGAATCTGTATTTTAAATGGCTGGGCTTGAAACGTCAACAAATTGCATCCAATTCACTCGTTTTTTGGAGTTAATTGTTTTAATTGATGTTGCAGATCTGCAAATCAAGGAATTTATGATGTTGAAAATGGTGACTGCGCCGAATAAATATAGAGGAATACAAAACATGTGTGAATATAAGAAAACAAAACCTGATGAATCAAATGGATGAAATGCACATCTTAACATTTTTCTTTGCATTTTTAATGTACATATGTTTTCTTTACCGATGTCTTTCATTAATAACCATAATCGTAATTGCTATTGAGTCCATTATTAGTAAAAACAAAAACTTAAAAATCCGCTTTGCATTCACGTTGTAGAAATTTAATTTGAATTTCAAGTTTTGAAGTAATCAACTAATTCCAAAAGTCGGAATAATTGATTTGCATTTGGCAATGCTTTTTGATTTCGTTCGGGCCTTATGATTATAATTTGTTCGTATTCGTGGCGGAGATTACGTTCGGAATTTTGCTACGAGGAACTCTGTGATAGCGATGACTATTGTTTTTTTTTTCATAATTCCAAAACTGTAATTTTTGACCATGTCATTTCGTGCTACACACTATTATTTCAATGAAATCTTTTTTTTAATCGTTTTTTTTTTTTTTTTTTAATTTAATTCATTCATCCATTATTCTTTTCTAATATTATTAATGTGAAAGTCTGTTTGTTTGTTGCTCTTTAACGTCGCAACGGAACAATATTTTGACGTGATTTTTTGTGTGGAGGTAGTTAGGAGGCTGGAAAGATTTTTAAGATACTTTTTACCAAGATAAAATACCTCATTCTCATTTCATTCGAGTAGAGGACACTCCTAGGTTTTGATTAATTGGTTGCCTATCATCAGGCGTATTTTCTTTTATTTGGGGAAGGAGGAAGAGGACAAGTGAAATGGTGAAGATTGAAAGGGGAAAGAGAATGAACAGGCGGTAGGTTCCAAAAATTCCTACAGTTTTACCATTCTTATTCAAAAGGCTGCAATTCCCCATTAAAGTAGGTTTTACTATGGCAATAAATAAAGTACAAGGGCAAACACTTAAGGTAGCGGGGTAGAACCTAGCAAAGCCGTGCTTCTCCCATGGACCAATGTCAAGAATCTTTTCATTCTTCCTTCTAATATCCTGTACAGCACCATATGAAAATAACAAATTAACTTTAACTTAAGGGGGCAAAGCCGCGGATACCAGGTATTTCTATACTATTAATTCTCTTCGAGTACTGAAAAGAAGTTAATTAAATAAAGAAAAAAAAATTGTTAAAAGTGGATGCAATGAAATAAGAATGGATGATACAGGAAAAGCCTGTGTGTCAATTATTCTAGCTACTAACAATAAATTCAAAGAAAAGATTGCGTGAAAAAAAAGGAATTTTAAAGCGACAAATCTTATCGCATTGCACATGTTCGAGAAATTCAGCTCTCGAAAGCAGAAGACTACAAAAACTATATTTTCGGATGAGTGATGAATTACGCTTATTATTATCAGCCCCAGTAACGGTAAGGTTAGGGTTTTTTGTCTCGAGAAGGAATTATGCAGATCTTAAATATAGTGCAGTAGTGGGGAAGTCTACAATTAGTTAAATTGTTTTCGATCTATGTTTGATTTTTCCAGTTTTTTTTTAATTTTTGGGCCGTCAAGGAGCCCATACTGGACATAAAAACAAACACACAAATAAAAATCATAGAGAGAGTTTTCGTATTTAACTTTGGATGCAATGAAAATGTAGACTCGGGCGTATACGTAACAAAATTTCTTATTTTATACTCTTTTTTACTTTTTGTTTGTGAACCCTACGTTTTATGTATCAATTATTATCTTGTTATTTTTAACAATTTTACTGTAGAGTTTTTGTTTGTGTCCAATCAAGAATATGAAAATGTTTGTCAGCCATAATATTGTCAATATTTATGGGCATAACGGCATGGATGCCTCCACAAAAGCGTCTGGTTCACAGCTCGAGCTAATGACTCAAAGAACCGTTCGACTGACTACTTGGTGGTCGTTTGGGATTCGTTTCATACTAGAATATTGTATGAGGTCCTGGCGAGGAGAAATGGATATGAATCCAAAGCTAAACAGCAATCGGCTGTTGGATGGAAAAAATCAGACTAATGTTCCAAAAGCATAGCTCATTCCACCAAGAAATATCAGTTATAAATGGTAAACCACTTTTTCTAACACTTTTTTTTCAAAATCTTCTCTTTCATTTATTTCCCTCGAGTCTCTGTCATTTCATTTCATTTCTGTAAAAATGACATGCATTTTTGAGTATGAGAACTTAGATTCAAAACATCATAATTGTATGAGTAAGGATAGTGGTTTTGCTAAAATTCTCTTAAGGGTTAAAGAATAATTATTTTTGAGCTCATATATTCACCAGAAGGAATTTACATTTCTACAATTCAGACGAGAGGTCAGGGTGTCATAGTTTGTTTTGAGTGTTTTGTCTGTAATATAAATAAAATCCAGTACAACCAAGATAATTTTTAATTTGTTCACATCTTAACAAAAAAAAGTACACAAAGCACTTCGTTAAGATAACTTACAAGTTTAGTATTTTAAAATAACGGAACATTGAACATGTACGTATATATTATAAACTTACAGGTTTTACGTGCATGAATTCGTCGATATCTGGAAACCGTTTTAAGGAGACAGGAGAAACTATTATTTGCTTGCTCGTCCAATCCCTTTATTGTAAGATGTAATACCTATTCTTTCTTAAGAAAAAATAATAAAATAAAAGATTTTCTCTTTCAAAATAAGATACCTCCAAACACATATCTACGCAAATGTTCTGTTCAATGGAAGTCGCGTATTCTTGGTTTGTTTCATCTCTTTGATATATCGGATGATAAATCAGAATAATCTACAACACGTCACTTCCAACAAAAGATACGGTTTTTCATTCTTCACACAACTCCATTTCCCTACGCATTGAGATGTGACTTGAGTGCTTTGCGTGCTGCAAAATGTCATTAAGTTCAATATCCTGAAGTGCGTGTCTATTCATTCTAGGTTCATAGGCTCCTAGATACACCTATCTCGGTTTATAGCCATAATCCTTACCCTGTTTGCAACTTTTGTAATCGCATGTTAAATGTGTTTATTGCTGGAGTCAACTTGAAAATCCGAACGTTGCGGAGCCTGGTCGCATTCGCCAGGATGTGAGAGCAAACAGATCATAAATACGAATAATAACCATGCAAACATAATGTTCGCAGATTTTTTTTCATGTTTTAGATTACCTATTACTCCCAGGAGTGGAATAAAATTGAGGGTGAGAAAATGAAGCCAGCTTGCGTGTACAAGCGCTCAAAACAATGCAAAACAAATATTTTGTATTTTCTTATCGGAGTTTGATTTAAAGTATAAGTGTAAGTAACATCCCTGCTTATCCCATTAACTGAGAATAATCATTGTTTATCAGTTTTATGACACCGGTTCTTGTAACCTTTCCCAAATGGTTGGTTGCGTCAATTAAATAGCTTCGCAGTGTATTTGACAAAAATAACAAGAGACATTGTTAAGGGGATACAGAAGAGTGCGATGGAACAGAGAGCTTGATTTATAAAAAGAAAAACTTTTAAATATTTTTTTTTTTTTACTGGCAAATAATTTGTGATATATTATACAGTTTATATTATAATGTTTGAAAATTATCAACATCTATATTTTTCTCAAACATATAAGGTCTGCCAAATTCGTCTTAAAGTTCATAACCAATTAATAGAGGAATTTCTTTTTTGGGGAGTTTGATTCCATTTTTCATTCTATTTGAAGTGTTTTGTTTTCTGTAATTGTACTTTTTAATATTCTTTTTTAAATTTGCTATTCAACAATATTTTTGACTTTCAACAACTCAATAATTCACTACAACCCGCCACTTTTATTTTGGATCTTGATTCTCGATATAAGTTTTATCGAAAGTGAGTGCATAGCTATGGTATTGTCCTGTTCTCCAGTCTTAGATCTTTTATTTTCAGTTGTGTTCATTATTTGGTTAAAGTAGATTAATGTACTTACGGCCTTAATCCAACGATTCCAACAAAACTTAAATTCTTCGCGGTCAATAAATCCATCACCATTTTTGTCGAAAACTTCGAAAATCTGGTCCAATCTCTCCGGAGGAACTTCATATATATGTCCCTTATCGTTACGGAACAATGCTCGACATATTAGAGTAAATTCGGCTAAGTTGAGACGGTCGTCACTTAAACAAAAAGAAAATATAAATGACTTCAAATCAAGTAAAATATGTGTTTGAATATATGTACATAAGAGAGTTGATAGAAAATGGAGTAATTATGTGACAGCCATATTTTTAAAATTCTTCAGATATAAACATTTTTAATCGTAACAACCGTTTTCGATAAAACTTAAAAACAAAAAACCTTGTCAGTTCCTTTCGTTGCAAAAAGTACCATTATGCCTGATTTCTTTACAATTCTTCACCAAATTCCAACGTGCTCCTATTTATAACATTGTTATAGTTAGAACTTCGATAAAATTGAACCCTCGAATTAGGTGCCGTGAAATAATGCTGAGCGAAATAACGCTGAATTGTGAAATTCGGCCTTATTTCAGTATGGCGTAATTTTACTTTGTCAGTTTTAATTTTCTTCGATTTCATCAGGTGTCAATGCGATTTTCTAAACTTTATATTAAAAAAAAAAACAGACAGTGTTTTATAGCCTTCTTATGAAACAAATTTGCTTTAAACAAAATTTTACTTTTGGTTACAATACCTTTTTAGCTGAAGTATATACACTTTGCTGCGCCGCGCCGCGTGGCTACAGCTAAAAGAAATCCAAAGTCTAAGTGGCTTATACTGATCAACAATTCTCTGAGTGCATGTGAAGGATTGAAGGGACCTACAATTGAACGCCGATTTCGAATGGCTGACTTGAGAAGCACTTTTTGCTTGACAGTTTAGGAACACGAGAAGGGTTCGACGTAACGTTCAGCGTAACCGCCAACACACATAACCACCATGCCACGCGCATCACAAAAATAAACATAGGCACACACATACAAAAAATAAAGTAAGCGGAAAGTAAAAAATTACTTCTTGTTTCGAATTGAAAGATAAAATTGGCGAAATGTCTGTCAAAAGTTACTGCCAGTTGGCTAAAAAGTTTTAAAAACATGCTATTACTAGGTTTTAAAAATAACAGGTTCTAAGCGCTTACAATTCAATCGAGCTCTAGAGAAGTGAAGGAATGCCCGAGTTCGAATATTCTAAAAATTTTAGACCGAGTTTCTCTAGATCGAAATTAGGCGTAATTTATTTTGCTCTTTGTTATTCATAAATTGATTATTCTTTTAGAAAATGGAGGTTTATTAATTTTAAGAAGTTCTTAATACGAACTCATCGTCCACCTCCCCCTCGCCCTCCATTAAGCACAGCGTCTTGTCTTGCGCATCATGTGCATGTAAAGCGGATTTAGTTTAAAATAATTGTATTTCTCTATCTATAAAAATGGATGTGTGTTTGTTTGTATGTCTCTTATATAGGTACTCCGAAATGGTCCAACAGATAATTGTGAAATTTTCATGATAATACACTGTTGTATTCAGTGATGATTTCTGTGAAAGAAAAAATTGGAAAAACCTCATGGAAGAGTGGGAAAACTGGAAAAACCAAACAAAGGTCGCAAATTTGATTTTTTTTTGCTTAAAATTTTTTGTTTCAAAATGGGTTTTCGAATGGAAAAATAGAAAGTTCTTGGTGAAAAACTAGGAAAGCTCATTGGTTTTCCAAGGGAAAATTGCATATGATTGCAATTGCATTGGTTTTAAAATGGAAAACTGGAAAATTTCAGAATGGGTTTTCCAATAGAAAATAGAAAGTGCACTAATTCTCAAATAGACAAATGGAAATTTTTTGATTGGGAACTCGGAAAACTCTGCGAGAGCACGAAGAACTTCAAGACCTCAAATCAAGTTTTTTCATGGAATTTAAGATGCATTGGTTTGTTTTTGGACTCTTAATCCGCTCAACCCTCTATGCATTTTTATAAAATTTTCATAGTAGATATAGCCTCAGTAAAAAATAAATTTTTGGGACAATCTTACGGGAAAGTCAGCAAATAAGGAGGGGGACAACCGTTAGCTGTTTGGAATTTTGTGAATTTTTCAAGGAAATTTGCATTTTACTCCATGCTTTACTGAAAGTAGAATGTTAGTTGTAGAGCTTGGAAAAATTCAGATATGTAGTTCTCTATTGCAATTGGATTCAAGCAAATCATATTGCATTTTTACAATATCTGTGTTAATCATAATGATTATTCTGGAGTTGCTCTGAAGGTTGGCGAGACGAAGTTCGCGGGGTCTGCTAGTATCTCATAAGTTGTTAGTTGAAATTAAGTTATGTCAAGAAATTTTTTTTTCAGAGTTAAATCCTCTGCAGTTGCCCGTGCCGTAGCTAAGTGGTTAGGTGCGTTGGCTGCTAAGCAGAACGTCGTGTGTTCGAGTACTATTCGTGCCCATAAAGTTTTTATTTCATCTATCACGGGTACTACCTCTTGCGAAGACCTGGCAAAACTTCCAAGAGTATCGATCTGTCATGAAAAAGTGCTTCTCAACTTGGCCGTTCGGAATCGGCGTTAAATTGTAGGTCCCCTCAATTCTTCACACGCACTCAGAGAATTGTTGATGAGAGTAAGCGACTTAGGCCTTGGCTCTTCAAGAGCTGTCGCGCCACTCTATTAGTTTTTTTTTTAATCCTCTGAAAACAAATAATATTTATTAATTAACTTTTAATTGTAAATTTATAATAACGTTAAGCAAACGTATTGTAATGTGTATACACTTTATTTATCTCTTACGCTCTGTATCTCTTTCTATATTTAATGTACACACTTTTCTTACTCTCTTTACTTACTCTGTATCTCTTGTTTATTTAATGTACATACTCTCTTTACTTAATATCGTTTAATTGTAGTAGTAAACACTTGTGAGGGGCAATAATTAATTAAGATTAAGAGAAACTTTTTGTTTAGCATTAAGAACGTTAGCCCCTACAAAAAAATCCCAGTATTTTTTATTTGTAAATAGAGAGCTTCTCGAACTTTCAGCTTCTCCAAGAACCAATAGGAACCAATAGTAGTTTCTAGAATCCATCATTTTTGTTATATAAATAGCCGTTTAGTGGCGAGATGAATTAATTGATTGTGAACTGCGATAAAGTAAAGATACTGTGTTTGCAAAGTTATAATTGAAAGTGTTGAATAAATAAGTTTGTGAGTGATTTGAATAAAGTGAATTTGTGTTTTATTTAAAAAAAGTGAATAAGTTTTAATTGTCGGACCAAGCCGAATATTACATTGGTGTCAGAAGTGGGATTAAAACTTATTGAGAATAAAACAGTGAACAGTGATTAAACTATTTTGTGTGAAATAGTGAAGTTAAAAAAAAAAAAAAAAAAAAAAAAAAAAAAAAAAAAAAAAAAAAAAAAAAAAAAAAAAAAAAAAAAAAAAAAAAAAAAAAAAAAAAAAAAAAAAAAAAAAAAAAAAACCAGTAAAGTTTTGAAAGACCTAACTGTCGCTGAGCTAAAGGCCGAATTAAGCAAACGTGGCTTAAGTGGGGCAGGAATTAAAATCGAACTCGTAAAACGGCTACAGGAATATCTGGAACAACAAAATGAAAACCCAGATACATTTGCTTTCGAAGTGGAAGCAAAATCGGAAGAGGTAAATGCAACTGCCGACTTATCTAACATGATGACACTTCTTCTAGCCAAATTTGAAGAGAATCAAAAGAAGCAAGAAACTCAAAACAAGAATGTTCTGGAGCAACTAGAAACTCAAAGAAGCGAGCAGAAGAACGAGCAAGAGAATGTCCTCAAACAACTGGAAACACAAAGGAATGATGTTCTAGAGCGTTTTGATGAACAGAAAAATCTTCTAGAAGGCAGGTTTGCGGACTTCGAAGAGAAAATCAATACTCTCGACGAGTGCGTCGGAAAACAAAATGCACGTATCGAGAAAATCGATGAACAAATCGATACCATCACAAAGGAACTGGAAAAAGTGCGAAAGATGAAAGCTCGAGAACCTTCTGGTGAGTGCTCAAGGAAGAGAGAAGTGAATCCTCCAAGCTTTGATGGTCAGATACCCTGGTCAATCTACAAGAAACAGTTTGAAGCAGCAGCGTTAGCAAACGGCTGGGACGATGACGAAAAATACATTGCTCTTACACTTGCCTTGAGAGGAGCAGCTGCTGAACTGCTACAAACCATCCCAGCAGAGAAGAACGGTGACTTCAAAGTTCTGGTAAACGCAATCGAACAGTGGTTTGGGGATAGCCACATGACAGAAGTCTTCCGAGTTCAGCTTAACAATAGAGCACAGAAAAGAGGCGAAACTCTGCAGCAGCTTCAGGCAGATATCGAGCGACTGGTTCACCTGGCATACCCAACAGCTGGCAACGAGATAATTAATCAACTTGCTGTTGAAGCCTTTGTGAGAGCTGTGGGCGATATAAATCTCCAAAGGGCTATTCGCACTGCCGGAAAACAAACACTACCAGAAGCATTGGCTTTCGCTCTAACAATGGAAGCCGCAGAACAAGCTTCCCAAAACGTGCATCGCGTGAGAGAATTGGAAGTCCAAGAATGCTCTTGTCAGAAGGCTACTCTGGAAAGGAGTCAGCGAGACGGACCAGCACGATGCTGGAACTGCAACAAGACTGGGCATCTTCAACGACAGTGCAGATTACCGCGAAGACGAACCTCATGTCAACACTGTGGAAACAGAACTTACTCAACAAGCCAAAGTTACAACTACAACAATGTTGCTTCCCAAGTTGTTTCCCACCCCACCAACTTCGAGGGACAGAAGCTGGCTTCTAGTACCGATAGCTACAGAAACACCATCCAGGTTTCTCAAACGAAACGTGACAACAAGAGCCTGACCGTGGAAGCAAGTATAAACGGCAACAAATGTGTGGCTAACATCGACACCGGTGCCACGGCGTCCATTGTACGGCAGAACCTCGTTAAGAAGACATGGCTCCACAACACCAACAGCTATCGTCTAAGGACTGCAACTGGAGAGGCCGCAAAAGTGTATGGTGAGGTACGTCTTAAGATCCGGATGGCAGAGCTGGAATTCTCTCACCTGTTCCTGGTAGCAGATATATGCGACGAGTGCATTGTCGGCGTCGATTTCATGAAAGATCACGGAGTGATATTGGACATCGGGAGCCAAGTCCTGAAATATCGAAAATCGAGATTCCGATGATCTATGGGATCCACTCGTATGAGACCACGTTATCTGTGAAAACCGTCATCAAAGAAGATCTCACTTTGCCTGCTTCTTCAGAAGTATTCGTGTGGACGAAATTGAAGGGTAAGCCTGGCAGCCATCGATACCTCATGGTCGAACCAGCATCTGTAAAGTCCTCCCAAAACATCACCATTGGGAAGACTCTTGTTAGACCTGTAAAGAACATGGTTCCCGTACGAATACTGAACATCAAGCCGTACGAAGTTAAGCTTAGAAAAGGTGAGATTGTCGGACAATGCGAATCTGTATCAGCGATAACAAGGATCAGCGAAGAAGAGCCAAGGCAAACCTTGAAGCTAGAAGAGCTGAACTACATAAAGGCCAACATCCTCAAGTCATCTAATCTTGGTCACCAACAACGAAGAACTGCAGAAAGCCTCCTCGAAGAATTTGCAGACATCTTTTCGTCATCGCAAGGAAAATATGGCACAACACAACTGGTTCAACATCGAATCAACACCGGAGATGCAAAGCCGATCCGTCAACCTGCAAGACGCCTTCCACTAGCCAAACAAGGTGAGGTTGAAGAACTGATAACCACCATGAAAGAAGAGGGTCTGATCGAAAACTCTAAAAGCCCTTGGGCGTCTCCAGTGGTCCTGGTAAAGAAGAAAGACGGATCAACCCGCTTTTGCGTAGACTATCGAAGGTTGAATGATGTGACCAAGAAGGATAGCTACCCTCTGCCTAGGATCAGTGATACTCTGGACGCAATGGAAGGAGCACAATGGTTCTCAACGTTGGACCTGAAAAGTGGATACTGGCAAGTAGAAATCCATCCTGAAGACAAAGAGAAGACAGCGTTCTCGACGGGAAACGGATTGTGGCAGTTCAAAGTGATGCCTTTTGGACTGTGCAATGCTCCAGCGACTTTTGAGCGCCTTATGGAATGCGTCCTGCAAGGACTCACATGGAAGTCTTGCCTAGTCTATTTGGATGACGTTATCGTATACGGGAAAACATTTGATGAACATTGTACAAATCTGAGAGCAGTTTTTCAAAGACTTCGAGAAGCCCACCTCAAGCTCAATCCAGAAAAGTGTTCACTCTTCAAAACCGAAGTGAAATACCTGGGACATATCATCTCATCCCAAGGAGTAAAGACAGATCCTGATAAGATTGACACCGTGAAGAATTGGCCAACACCACAGGACAAACATCAACTCCGAAGCTTTCTGGGTCTAGCCACCTATTATAGGCGCTTTGTCAAGGACTTTGCTGAGATCGCCAAGAGTCTACATCAGCTAACGGAAAAGGGAAAGCAGTTCAAGTGGTCAGGTGAGTGCGAGCGCAGCTTTCAAGAGCTCAAGCAACGCTTGTGTAATGCACCAGTGCTGACCTACCCGACTCCAGGAAAACCGTTCATCATTGATGCTGATGCCAGCAATGTCGGGATTGGTGCTGTATTGTCACAGGTACATGATGGCGAAGAAAAGGTGGTTGCCTATTACAGCCAGGTACTCTCGAAGTCGGAAAGAAACTATTGTGTGACCAGAAGAGAACTTCTTGCACTGATTTTGGCAACAAAGCACTTCCATAAGTATCTCTATGGACAGAAGTTTCTTCTCCGAACCGACCATGGAGCACTAAACTGGCTTTTGAATTTCAAGAATCCAGAGGGTCAAGTGGCGAGATGGATTGAGAGGCTGCAGACGTACGATTATGAAATTCAACATCGGAAGGGGAAGCTTCACTCAAATGATGATGGACTCGTTGCATGTCCAAGAAGGTGTCCTTCGACGTAAGTGGGAATCAGCAGATGGAAAGTCCTATGTAATGCAGCTAGTCTTACCGAGATCGAAGATTATGGACGTTCTGCGAGAGATGTATGATGGAGTTTCGGGAGGCCATCTAGGAGTAAACAAGACGCTAGAAAAGGTTCGACAACGATTCTATTGGCTACATGCAAGGGAAGATGTCGAGAAGTGGTGCCGAAAATGTGATACCCGTGCTGCCATCAAAGGCCCAAACAAAAAGAATCACAGCCAAATGCAGCAGTATAATGTCGGATCACCCTTTGAAAGGATTGCAATAGACGTGGCGGGTCCATTTCCGGAAACAAATAAGGGAAATCGTTATATTCTGGTCGTCATGGATTACTTCAGCAAGTGGCCTGAAGCATACGCCATACCGAATCAAGAAGCCAAAACAGTCGCAGACCAAATTGTGTTCAACTGGGTGAGCAGATTCGGTGTTCCATTAGAACTGCATTCCGACCAGGGAAGGAACTTCGAATCAAACATATTCCAGGAAGTTTGTGGGCTTCTTCACATCAAGAAGACAAGAACAACACCACTCCACCCACAATCTGATGGCATGGTCGAACGGTTCAACCGAACCCTTAAGGAACATCTTTGCAAAGTTGTGGACGACAACCAGCGAGATTGGGATCGACACATTCCACTGTTTTTGATGGCGATGGCGTATCGAGGTGCAAGACATAGCTCAACTGGCCATACACCGTCTGAGATTTTGATGGGAAGGAACATCAGATTGCCGAGCGAAATAAAATTTGGATGTCCCACGTCGGAACCGCAAGCCGAGGATGACTACTTGGATGACCTCAGAGAAAGACTCCTTCAGATCCACGACGATACTAGGTCAAAAATAAAGATGTTCAGTGACCGAATGAAGACACGCTACGATATACGAGCGACAACAACAGAGTTCCAAGCAGGAGATCGAGTGTGGCTTTACAATCCCCATCGACAAAAAGGGTTGTCACCGAAACTTCAACGGGACTGGGAAGGTCCATATACAGTGATTAGCAAAATCAACGACGTCGTATACCGGATACAAAAAGGAGTCAGAGGTAAACTTAAAGTCGTACATCGCGACCGACTACATCGCTACAGTGGTGATGAGAATGATGGATTTGTTCGGGACGATCAATCCTAAGGAGGGGGCAATATAATGTGTATACACTTTATTTATCTCTTACGCTCTGTATCTCTTTCTATATTTAATGTACACACTTTTCTTACTCTCTTTACTTACTCTGTATCTCTTGTTTATTTAATGTACATACTCTCTTTACTTAATATCGTTTAATTGTAGTAGTAAACACTTGTGAGGGGCAATAATTAATTAAGATTAAGAGAAACTTTTTGTTTAGCATTAAGAACGTTTATTTGTAAATAGAGAGCTTCTCGAACTTTCAGCTTCTTCAAGAACCAATAGGAACCAATAGTAGTTTCTAGAATCCATCATTTTTGTTATATAAATAGCCGTTTAGTGGCGAGATGAATTAATTGATTGTGAACTGCGATAAAGTAAAGATACTGTGTTTGCAAAGTTATAATTGAAAGTGTTGAATAAATAAGTTTGTGAGTGATTTGAATAAAGTGAACTTGTGTTTTATTTAAAAAAAGTGAATAAGTTTTAATTGTCGGACCAAGCCGAATATAACAGTATGTTAGATGACCAGCAAAAGTAACTATTTTTCACTTTGACCAGATTACACGCTAGCAGACATTTTTATTTTTTTAAGAAAATTTAATTTTCTCTCAAATATAGGTACAATTCAGTGCCCGTTCAAGGCATTTTATAATAAACAAGGTTTTTATTGTTTTATCTTTCAGGTTCCCGAAGTTAGGAACAGGACAATATTGAAGGCAATTGAATGAAGTTTGAATTAAAAAAAAAATACCTTGGTATTAAACACATCCTTATATTTTACATCAAGAACATTTAGTAAGGCTATCACACATTTTAAGTGCAGACGTCGTATAAAAAAGTTGAAAAAAAAAATTAAAGTAACCAACTTAAGGAGCATGTTTGTGAACCTATCAGCGTTTAAATTAAAGAAAAGAAAAGTTTAAGTTTGACTTCAAATTCAAACTGTTCACTACGAATACTGAAGACACGAACAGGTTATAAAAATTAAGTTTTCCAAATTCTAAAACAAAGTAAAACCGACATTATTCATGAACTTGCAAAGGATATTGCATTATGTATGTATATAAAAAACTCGTACATATGCTGTAAAATATTGTCATCCAGCCTTAAAAGAACATATTGTATCTGCTGTTGATACTTTTCCTTGTACTTTGCCACAAAAATGCCTCCAAATAAGTTTGCCTTTTTGCCCTTCATTCCTAACATGTCCGAAATAATTGAATTTCGTTTTGTCCCTTGATGTTTTTAATGAAACTCAATTACAAAGGATGTTACAAAAAAAAGGGACACTCCTTATGTTCGTACGCCATCTGAATTACAAAGTTAAACTTATCGTTAATTCGATTTGAAGAGCATTTGGTGGTTGTTGCAGGGCGGATATCAAGAATGTTTCAAATGGCATTTGTGTCAACTTTTTCTTATAAACAGCAGAAACTTTATCGTTGTGATGAGCTTTTTTTATGAAAAACAAATAAATTTGGAAAATTATGTTTAAAAACTTAACTTTTTGTGAAGTAAGGAAAAAAAACTTCTAAGAAAGAAAACCTTAAATGAATTCACGAAAAGGAAAAAAAATATTGTTTCTTATATTTATCGATCGTGTCACAAACATAAAATTATTATAATAAATAAATTATTTTTTTTTTAATTAAACAAAAAAAGATGATAGCGTAGCAAGTAGCAACGCCCGCAGGGTACAGCTGTACTAAATATGCTCTATGAAAAATAATTTTACACTATTTTTACAATATAACGGCGGGCGAAACCGCAAGGAACAGCTAGTTCATATGGCTGCCTGGCCGGCTGGCCGAAATAAATTTGTTTATTTCTTTACCAGTTCATGTTCCCCGTTTGAGGGCTTAGCATTTCTCAGTTTATGTGTTAAGAATAATATAACTCCAAAAATGCCTTTGCAAGAAAAAAAATATCATGCGCAGATACCCATAGCTAAGAGGAATGAACAGCTGACTCTAAGCCAAACTCAACGGGTTCAAGCGCCAGCTTCGGTAGTATCCTTTTTCTATAAAAATCGCCAGCTTATCTGAGAACACCAATGCGTGTATATGACAAAATATAATTCTATGTATCCTCATTCCTGTCTATCTGCTGTCTGTATTAATGTTTTGTCTGTCCCAGCATAGCCAGTTCGCGTTACGCGTCTCTAATTCGTTACGTTTATTATTGTTATTATTATAACTATTTTTATTAGTTTTTTTCATACCTAAAATACTAAAGTTAGCAGTTTAGTTTAGATTTGTGCGGAGTACAGTAATTCCAATGTTAATATCTTCCTCTGTCAGACGGCAAATGGCATGCTTAAATTATTTTTGTATGTATAATTATGTAATAACTGTTGAATTTGAAATTGAATCGTCAATCAATAAAAATCAACTATCTAATCTAATCTAATCTAATATCTTGCTCAAGGTGTTGCTGATGATTAAAACTTATTAATTTTCTAGCTATTAAAATACGGAAACATCAAAACCAGCTGAAGCTAGCCGATTCTTCTTTGTTTTGTTTTAAATTATCAGAAGTATGGTAAGTTTGAAAGAAATCTTGAAATTGTAAGGATTTTTTTGTTGTTATTGAATCCTGACGCAACTTGGATTATAACACAAGAATTGGATCTTTCGGGGTAGTGTTTTTCAGTTTTACAAGTACCTACCCACTACCCACTACTGTATACATTTAATCCTGGTCTAGAAACGTGTTTCTCTTTATTGATTTCTAGAATAAAAAAACATAACGAACATGAATCTGATATGATTTCAAGGAACATTTCATTCAACAGATCCAAAATGTTGATGTGAAATGATATGAAATAAAATATTTTTAATGATAATCCATTGAAAGGTGATTTACAAATTTTTCAAACTTACTCTGCTTTACGAATCTACGAATATAAATTTGAATGACTGTACCGAGAATGTAACGTTCAGTTTCTGGTTTAATTAATTCAGTCTTTAAAATGTGAAAGCTTATTTATCTTTTGTTTTGTCTATAGCTTAAAAAAAATTATAAGTTCATGACTTTATTCCATTATTATAATTATTTTAAAAAATAAACAAAAAAAAAAAGCAATTATTCGTTGTATTTTTATCGGTTAGTGAATTCTTGTTTTTAAAACATTACAAGCGTAGATAAGTACTAACTATTACTATTAATTGTTTTTTTATTTTCACTTTAACTTCAAATTTCTTAGATAGATAGATCGATAGATAGATAGATAGATACCTATGTTTATTCTTATAAATTCATAACAGTTTCCAATATTTCACAAAAATCAAACTAATACATTTTTCAAGAAAATATAAGAAAGGCTGGTGACATTCATTATATTCAAAACAATGAAAAATAGAGTTTAATTTCACTTCAAAAAAAAAAAAAAAAGAATTACAAAGTTTGTGAGAGGGGTGACCTTTATAATTTCAAATAAGCTTCAATAAATGAATTCAGTTAAATAATTTCAAAATTTAAAATTTAAGAAGCAAACAAAAATAAAAATGATTAAAGATTCGAAAAAAAAATGATTTACCATGATTAAGAATTCAAGCCAAAAACATGAGAAAAATTTAAGCCAAAACATCAGAAACATGAGATTTAAGATTTAAGATTTATTTCATTTCATTATAGTTTAATGAAAAAAGCCAAGTTTAAACATACTTATTTGAGAAACAATCCAGAGACAGTTATTGAACGTATTGATTGAGGAAGGATATTATAAAATCGTAAACACATTATAGAAAAAAAATTACGGTACGCAGTGGTACGAAAGAAAGGCACATGAGCTAAGTTTGAAAGGTTTCCACGAAGATTGTAATTTGAAATCAGGCGAAACTTAAGGTTTCCACATTTCATAAAGAATATTTATAATACCTATCTATACTTTAAAACAGTATAAATGACGAACTGGAAGAATTTAGTGCAAACAGAAAAGAGGAAAACTAGAATGTCTACCCGACTTACGACAAATTTTTCTTATGACATACTTTTGCAAGGTCAAAATTGGTTGTATTTTATTTTTATAAATACCACCCCAGCAAGCAATTGCATATTGTAGCTTGGAGTAAAAAATACCGTTATAAATTCTTGAACACACGTTTCTCAAATAATAAAAATGTCGCAAGGTACATCGGAGATACCTACTTTTTAAGGATTCGGTGTGATTTGCAAAAGACATACGAGAATCTAAGATCAAAGTTAAAGTTCCCAAATATTTGAACTCATTGACTTCCTCCACTACCAAACAATTCTCACTACATGGCAAATCACAAAGAAAAAAAGGTAATGACGAACCAGAACAGTGGAAAAATAACAATTTAAATCAACGACACTCAGGTGCATGAAAACAGACATTTGCATCCAACAAGCTACATAGTTGATGATAAACTGAAAAACATTATCTTTGTTTTTGAGCTTATGTTCAAAAAATCACAGCCACAATAGGTCAAGATCAAAATTGATATTTGAAATCAGATCTAAAGGACTATTTGCACCATAAGAAAGCCCGATATCATCAGCAAAAGCTGTGGGCAATCCACTGAAACTCAAAGCAAAAAGTGAATTTATTTGCACCAAAAATAAAAGTGGACCCAAGACCGAACCTTGTGGAACACCTAATTTAAGAAACCTTGCATCACTCATTGTGTCATCTATCTTCACTCTCTGTGATCGATTTTCAAGGTAAGACCTAAACCAGCTATGAATGATTCCTCTAAAACCAACTTTCTCCAACTTTCTTAGCAAGATTTTGTGGTTGAACGTATCAAAGGCCTTGGTGATGTCAATATAAATGCCAGCAACTTTTTTTTTATAACGGCAAGACATCTGCATACTTGAGCTCTTCAAGAAAAATGCCATCATAAACGCAACGATTAAAAACATAAGCTAGGACATCAACTACGAAAGCAGTTCTTTTTATGACATCACTAGAAATGCCATCAGCGCCACACGAAGAATATCTCGCTTCCCTTGCTACTGAGATCCAGTTTTTTTTTTTTTTAATAATTGATCTATTATTGCTTGGTTAAACCCAAAAAAAATCATGTCAGAAGAACCAAACTCTAAAGAACGAATTGTTTGTGAAACAACCAAATTCTTTCTTTTTTTTCTTTTTTGTAAACAAAATTATAATTATGTTATATTTTTAATTTGACTTGATATATAAACATTTAAAAGGATGACGTCCATAAACAGAGAGATCAATTTCAATCGCAGAATAAATTCTCGATGAAAAGCTAAGATTGTATGGTACACAATGGACCCTTGAGGTCTAAGTGAGTCAATAACATCTAGACAGTCACTCCAACCTCCAACCTACAATGTAGGTGTACCATACAATTTATCTCCGATATTAATTTTGAAAAATTACAAAAAACTATGAAAGGCTATTTTAACTGTTTTCATAATACTGGATATGTAATCTGGTCGTCTGGAAGGTCTTATAGCAATTACAACTTCAAAAATAGGAATATGTACAATCTTTTCAAATAAGTAAGCGCGCACACAAAATGTTTGAATAATATTTTATTATAAAAAAAAATAGTTTCTCGAGTTTCTGTACTTTTTTGTTTTGAACTGTTTGGACCCCTGGAAGTCATTCTTCTTCTATAACTTTTACTAAAAATTACTAAAGATTTTATTCTTTTATTATTATAGGTAATTATTAATAGGTAGTCAATATTTGTGACACCAATTTTCTAACTATGAAACCGTATATTTTTTTCATTCAAAATTGGGATAAATACTTTGTTTAATAAACACCAAACGCGTTAAAAAAAAAGTGTTTGATAAATAACTATAATTCACAGAAATTAATTTAAACTTACCCATCTTTATCGAATGCCGTAAAACAGGCATTCATTGCTGAACCGTTACGATCTTCAACGTCAATTGGCGGGGTTGGTGATTCCATATTCCACTGAAAGCGATGACTTTTTAACACAGGGATTCACTGCAGCGGCAATTGAGGTCACACAAAATAAAAATAAAAAAACAACTACAAGCATAAGTGAACTTTCTTTTCAATCGGTAGAGATATATTTGAATAGTTTTAACTGGAAACCCCTTTATTCAATAGTGCACAAGCTATTCGACGATAACTCGAAGGTAACTCAAAGTTTTTGAATAAAATCTTTTAAAATAGTTTTCTTTTCACGTTTTCGCGCAAAATGAGAAGATACCGATAGCGAAATTCTTTGCTACCGCGCCCGATCCAAACAAACAGAACACATGCAATGAATGAATATCCAGAAGAGAATTTGCACAGAAAATAAACTCCACTCTAAATTTATGTTCTGGTTCAATAGTTATCGAAAAAACATTTTCAAGCTCGCGGGTGGTCGCTAAGCGCGACGACTATGAAATGATGGTGTTTCTGTCTATAGGGCCACGCTCGTGCTCGCATATTGCTGAATTTTTTTCTTCGCAGTTGAGTTTAGTGCAGGGCTCATTGATTGTTGATAGAACAGGAAGCACAAAGATAATTAAATGTGCCAGAAATACTTAAGGAAATTTCATTTAAATGTCAAACAAGTCTTGAGTTTTAAAACTTACCACTTGAAAAGTCAAATTTTGTAGATAAAGTAGCTAACCAGCTGAATTCTTATCACGCTATACAAAGTTTTTGCAATCGCAATGCAGCAACTTCAAAGTTAAAATACAACTGGGCATTTTTTCCAATAACTGATGTACAAATTAGATTGCATAACAGAGAGAGAGGAGGACGGAAAGAATAATTACCTAACTTATTTAAGTTATTTCTTAGCATCAATGAACTGCTAATAGGTTTTGAAAGTAATTGCATGATTTGACAGAGATTTACAATAGAAAAGTTTAAAAATAACTCATTGTATCGCTGGATATAGCAAACCTAGAAAGGTTAGATTCGAAACAACTCTTAAACGTAGGGTAATGGTACCAGACTCCGTACCATTTTTCACATATATACACGTAGTTTCAACCCGATCGAAGGTATAACTTAAAAGTTATGGGTCGTTTAATTAGCAGTCGCTGCTGTTTTGCTATTTATTAAGCAAACAAATAGTGGCTGACCTTTGTAAAATATACTGGGAATAGTTGATTTTGTGGGATCTTGTAATCAAATGGAGTTTGTTTCGTTGAAAATATAATAAACTTCCAATAACTAAAGAGAAAAATTAAATTTTATTTTTTTTCAATTGATTTTTCCAGTGTCCGGGACACTGGTCCAAAATATAGCAAAAATCTAGGCTCCGGACAGCTCCAGGGTCTTATTTTATTATTTTTTCTTTTTTGAAACGTTAAATTTCCTTGGGCAAAGTGCTCTTTTGTATTCAGAAAACAAATTTTCCATTTATCATCCCTCTCATAGATATAAAACGAAAAACAACAATTTTGTTTTCTATCGTCCGGAGACTAGATTTCAATCGTCTGGAAAGTGGGTAGAATTTTTTTTCGGATGTTAAAATTTTATTATCATTATTTATTCTTTTCTTTGTCAGACAATATTTCGAAATCATTTGGGTGTCGATCGATTTAGAACTATCAACAATTTAAGGAAATGTTTTCCTTTTTACCGAAATCTGAACATGGCAAAAATAAAACCAGTTTGTTTCCTCTACTTTTCTATTAATTTGAAAATAAAGTTATATAATCTATATTGGCATACATACAAAAAAGCAGAAACAAAACCAAACACAATAGACGATCAGCAGGACTTTGAACGTTTCACCCCTATCAAAGGGTTATGTGCACAAAAAGCAGTATTCACCTGTTAAGTGTTGAAGGCTTCGTGCCTTTTCAGGTAGATTTAGGAAACAAGAAACAAAAACTAGTTGACCTTGGAACATGTAGGTAAGTATTACAAATACAAATTCAGATAGAAAGCAGGAGAGTTATGCGCCATTTAAGCGACGAGTGGTGAAATAGGTTCAAATTCGTCCGGAGACACTGTTTCGATCGTCCGGAGACTGGTTCCGATTTGTTTTTTTTTTATATATTTCGTCTTAATTAACAATAACTTTGAATTATTTTTTTTTTTAATTATTTGGATGCCAAGCAATCAGGAAATAACAACCGATGGAGAAAATGGTTTCCTCTTTACTCAGCACTTAACAGAAAAAAAGATATTGAGTTTTTAATTGGAAATGTCTGGAAACTCTATTTTCAGTCGAACGGAGACCAGAATTATCGTCCAGAGACTCCGGAAAATCGTCCTTTTTTAATTCATGTTAAAAGTTACTTTCAATTAAAGTATACACCAAACTATACTGGGAAATATTTATAGTTTTAGAAATAGAATAAAAAAGAAGATATTAACATTGAAAGTCAAACAAATAGTTATCTTCCCGGAGACTAGTGCCGTCACCCTACCCACACCTTTGTATCGTATTTAACCTATTTAATAAAAACAAAAAAGAGTTAAAGGTATTTTTTGCTTGTAAGTCAATACTTTGGGATTATGCTTTAACTGAAGCCACTTTAACGAAGGCTAAAAGAAGAGAAGCCGACCACCGAAATATTGTATTTTTATGGTAATATCCGTAGCGTTATTTGCGTGTGACATTAAAATAGTACATGTGTATTTAAACGAAGAACTGACAAGATTATCAATCCGTCACAAAAAAAAGTTGTTCACAACTAAGTAAAGCTAACAACCAGGGCAGCTTCGAACGAACAAACAAATCATTTAAGAATATATCAATCGATCCCATTGCAGCCACAATCGAATCAAATAATTGCTTGAGTAAACCACCCATGAAAAAGGTGCGGCTTCAGTAAAAAAAAAAAAAAAACATTATTCCGAACCATCAATGAGGCCTTGGATATGAATAGATTTACTGATCCGGGTCCGGGCAAACAAAGGATAGAAGTTTGTGTCTTTGTGAAAAGTAAAATTGTTGCAGCTCCCAGGAACAAAAGTATGTAAGTATTTGAATTTCACGACACAACTTACACGACAAAAGCACTTTGTTATCTTCTGATCAATGAAATAATGATCGGCTTTCAAACATAATGTCCGTAGTTTCAGCGGGGTCAATAATGACTCGAACTACTACCACCACCACGCTGGGGCTGGAGCCAAGTAACGAGTTTGAATATCTCAATTGAAGCCCACACACAAGCTATAAGAAAATTCTACTAACTGCTACAAGTCGAAAAAATAGTCCAGTCGCTTGACTGTTTCTTCAAAAAAGCTTCTGTTCGAAAATGTTTTCATAATAAGAGGTTCCGAAGAGCAATAGGAGGAAAGATAGAGATGTCCAAATAAATGGAATGAGGCTCGAAAATTTTTCACAGAAAGGTAAAACAGTCCACCAAAGGTTTTAGAATTTAGATGAAGGAAGATCTTGCAGTTTTTTTTGGGGCTGTAGAAATAAAAATTCTATAATTTTTACTTGTTGCTCAGAAACTCAACGTCAAATTGGATTTGAAGGAAAAATAACAAATTTATTAAATGAGAAATGCAATTTTTATAAAAATAATGAAAATTGATACCTACCAAATTTTTTAGCGTTGTTGTAGCAAATTTCAAAATTTGTCAATGTTTATTTTTTGCCTCAATCTCACATTACCATGGCACTACCCAATTTGAGAACTATTAAAAACAAAACCCTGGAAAAAAAACAAACCTTACCCAACCTTTACCCTAACCTAAGCCGATTCTGAATGGGGCAGGGACATTACTCCACGGGACATAAGTCCATAATGGACCTATGTCCCACTTAGGTGGGACATAAGTCCGTAAATCGATTTTGGACTTAAGTCCCACTTTGGTGGGACATAATTCCGCAATTTTTGTTTGATAAATGGGACATAAGTCCATAATTTTTTTTATTCATCAAACACTATGAACAAAATAATCATTTTATTTTAAACTTTGAGCCTTCAGAAAATAGAACAATAATGATAAAACATAAAACATTCGAAACAATTTACATTCATTTCTTCTGTATGACTTAATTAGGTTGCCGTGTCATATGGCCATGTGTCATAATCATAAGGCAATATTTCGAAATATAATCATATAGGTAACACCTTGTGAAAATGTCATATAGCCATATTGTCACTTTTGTAAAGCGTTATTTGGCCATATTGCGAAGAACTGACAAAACTTCCAAGAGTGACAATCTGTCATGAAAAAGTGCTTATCAACTTTGCCGTTCGGAATCGGCGTTAAATTGTAGGTCCCCTCAATTCTTCACATGCACTCAGAGAATTGTTGATGAGAGTAAGCCACTTGAAGGCCTTGGCTATTCAAGAGCTGTCGCCCCACTCTATTTATTTATTTTTTATGTGCACATATAAATGTATTTCAACGCTGACTACTTTTGATGCTTTCTAAAATTCCTGTGCAAATATTCCAGAGAATTGCGTTATTATTTTTACATGAATTTATCTTCAGAAAAAATCATGAATTTACAAGGATTATAATTTATTTATATGATTTAAAATTTAAATGAAAAAAAAAGTAATCGTCATTCGCGTAGCGGAATTTTTTTTTGCCTAACAGAGAATCAATTTGGGGTGTGAAAATAAAAAAATTCGCGCGAATTTTTTTTATTTTCACACCCCAAATTGATTCTCAGTGGGGCAAAAAAAAAATTTCCGCTGCGCGAATGACGATTATTTTTCCGCTCGTGCGTGTTTTTTTATTTTCACATCTCTTGGGCCCCCTCGTTTCGCTTTGCGCGAATAACGCTCATTATTTTTCCTTTAATTTAAATTTAATATCAAGAAAATAAATTAAAATTTATTCTTAAAAATTGATAATGTTTTCTGTAGTGACCATATGCCAAAATGTCGCAAGTAAATATGGCAAAATAACGCTCTTGAAAAGCGACAAATAGTCATATGTTCCAATATGGCTATATGACAATTTCACAGTGTGTCATATGACACATCGCTATATGACACGGCACTATATCCTTTTCTTTCCTCTATAACGACTAGCGATTCAGAAGAAAAGTATGTGCATGTACATATTGTCATGTAAAGAAGAGAGTGAGTTGATGACTGATTGTTTATTGAGAGTATATATGACTGTACAGGTATAATAGTGGTAATCACATATGTGTATGTACATACTATTATATTATTACAACATCTCCTTTTTTTAAGCATAATTCAATATTGAAAAAAAAAATTTAATTTAAACAAACAATAATAAAAAGTTTACAAAATTCATAATGCATTATTCATTGTAGTAATTAATAAACTTATTGGGAAATGTATATGGATTTCGTTTATAAAAATATAAAAATTAAACAATATTAAATTCAAAGTTTCTAGTTAATTCTTAATGCCTTGCCAGAACGTAATACTATTCTTTCGATGGGCTGATGAGGTGGTGAAATTTTGGCGGAGGGTGTTTTTTTTGTTCGTGTGATGCTGGGTTGTTTTGGTGGTTGTTCGTGTGAGTCTATTGATGTTTTCTCTTCGGGTTGGTCATTATTATTTAAAGTTGAGGATTCCTTGGGGTCGTCAACTTTTAGTTCAATGGCTCGATCGGGAATTATATTTGCTTTAGTATGTTGGAGATGAATGGTGTTGCGGCGTTTCACTTTTCCGTCATCGGTTTTTACTATGTATGATCTCGGTTGGGATGAGCTTTTAAGAATTTTGCCTGATGACCATCGTCGATGTCCCAATTGAACTCGAACCTTATCTTCAGGTTGGAACTCGGAAGAAGGTTTTGTAGATCTATCAGCATATTTCTTTTGATTGTTTCGCAAGTGGGTCATCTCTTCATGTACGTTCTCCACAACTTTGGGAACAAGTACGCTTCTCGCCACAGGTAGGTTACTTCGGGTCAGTCTGCTGAATAGTCTTTGGTTTGGTGATTTTAGTTGTGTTGATCTGGGGGTGTTTCGAGCATTAAGGAGAGCTAAATAAATGTCTGAACCGTCCATATGACACTTCTTCAGCAGCTGTTTTGCCGTCTGCACATATCTTTCCGCAAGTCCATTGGAGCGGGGATAATATGGACTGGATGTTTGATGTTTAAATCCCCAGGTATTGGAAAATGTTTTGAACTCCTTTGCTGAGAATTGTGGCCCGTTATCAGACTCAAAAACTAGTGGGATTCCATGAGTTGAAAACCATGTCTTTAGCTTCCTGATAACTTCAGCTGAAGTAGACCTTTTGAGTTCCACAAAGTCGTAGAACCCAGAGTAGCTATCTACAATTAACAGATAGTTAGTATTATATATATGAAAAATATCACATGCTACGATTTCCCATGGTAATGATGGAACTTGTTTTAACATAAGGGGCTCCTTAGTCTTAGCAGGCTGTACTTTTTGACAAATTGAGCAAGTTTCGATCATTCTGGTTATGTCGTTTGTTATGTTAAGCCAAAACAATTGCTCCCTGGCTCTACTAAGAGTACGCTGGATACCAAAATGTCCATCGTGTAGCTTCTTCAGGATGCTGGATTTGATGCTTTTAGGTACTATAATCTTATTACCTTTGAACATCAAGCCATCTTCGGTACTTATTTCATCGCGAAAAGTCCAGTATCCCTTTAATGTCGCGTCTACTTCATTTATTGTCTTTGGCCATCCTTTCAAGACACATTCTTGAAGTAGTTGAAGTTCTATGTCACTTTTTGTTGCTTGTATAAAGTTTTCTTTCGATTCTTCAGTTATTTGTAGCAAAGAGCAAACTTCGAGCTCATTGCTTCCATCAGGTTGAGGATTGTTTGTGCAATCGCGGCTCAAGGTATCTGCAATAACTATTTCTTTACCCTTGCGGTACTTTATTTTGGGTGAATATTGCATAACTTCTAAAAGGATTCTCTGTAGTCGATGAGGTGATGAGTGTAATGGTTTCTTCGCAATTGCCTCAAGGGGCTTATGATCAGTTTCAATAACAAGTTGCTTACCGTAAATGTATTCTCTGAATTTAGTGCATGCAAACTGCATCGCCAGAGCTTCTTTCTCTATTTGAGGAAATTTTTGTTGCGATTCGGTCATAGCCTTTGAAGCGTACGCCACCGGGCAGTCGTCTTGCAGCAGAGCAGCTCCTAAACTGTGTGAACTTGCATCTACTTGCAACGTAACATCTTCGTTCAGGTTGTAGAATCTCAAGACAGGTGTATTTGAAAGCGCATGCTTAAGAGATTCAAAAGCATTCGTTTGCTGCTGAGTCCACTGCCACTCGACATCATTTTTCAGTAGTTGCCCCAACGGATATGTTATCTGGGAAAAATGTTTTGTAAATTTAGTCAAATATGTGGCCATACCTAAGAGTCTCATGAGCTCTGCTTTATTTTGAGGTGTTTTCAATCGACTTATTGCGCTAACTTTATCTTCATCTGCTTTTATTCCCTCAGACGATAAGACATGTCCCAAGAACTTAATTTGTTTGGCGTTATAAATACATTTATCTTTATTCATCTTGAGACCAGCTTGCGAAATTTTTTGTATGACTTCGTTTGTCATTTTTTTTTAATTCCTCTTGGCTTTCCGCGTGAATGAGGATATCATCAATTGCACACTCCGTATTTTTGCAACCTTCGAGGATTTGACACATCATGTTCTGGAAGACTTCAGGCGCTGAAGCCAGCCCAAACGGCAATCTCTTGTATGAATACCTGCCCCAAGGTGTAGCCATTGTTAAATAATCGCTCGTTCGCTCGGTTACAGGGATTTGCCAGAACCCTTTTTTCATATCAAGGAGCGTAAAATATTTTGAGTTTCGGATTCGTGCTGTTATTTCTTCAATTGTTCTCAATGGGTGTTGTCTTCTGAAAATATTTTTATTTATGTCTGATGGGTCCATGCAAACTCGTATTTTATTCTTTTGCTTCACCACAACCATCGGCGACACAGCCGGAGTAACCTTAGAAGTTTTTACCAAAACTCCTAACCTAACCATTGTGTCAATTTCTTGCTTTACTTCATCTCTAATGGCGTGAGGTATTTTACGAGCCGGGTATATGTTAAGCGATGGATTTTTTATCAGATCGATATCATAGATAAATTTTTGTGCACAGCCCAGACCTTTTTATATGTTTTCGTTAACCTTTAACTCTTCAACACGCATAATCAGATTAAGGACTTCACATGCCTTCTTGCCAAACATAGGATTAACTGGATGGTCTACAACTTTAAACAAAACATTTCGCAGTTTTTCTCGCACTATGCATTTTAACACTGTTTCGCCAAAAATATTTTCGGGACTACCGTTGAAAGCAACTAACCTTGTTGTGCTGGAAGGTGTTATTTTCGCAGCAAGCTTCATAGCTAAGTCTTTGCTAATAACGTTGCATTGAGCGCCGGTGTCTAACTTTACTTTAACTAGCATGTTATTAATTTTAACCTCTTCAAACCAGTCGTCTTTATCAAGTTCATTTGACAGCGATAGAACTAAAAGGCTTTCATCTGAATCAGAGTCAGACAAATCATGTTGTACAATTGAATTCACCGTTTTGTTTTTTATTTTATCATTTCTACACAGTTTAGCAAAGTGCCCCTTTCGTTTGCATTTACTGCACCTTTTGTTGTACGCGGGACAGTTGTTATGTGGGTGTACATAACCACATCGATTGCATGTTGAATCCGTTTCAACGAAACTTTGTTGGCTCTTCTGGTGAGCTTTTTGCACAGATGTTGACGAATTGTTACGGGATTTTTTAAATTTACTTGTTTTTGGATTAAACACAGCATGTATTGCATGTGAATCTTCTTTATGAAGTGTCTGAAGCTGTGTTAATGCTATTTCGTTTGCTTTACATTTTTTTACCGCTTCTTCTAATGAAATGTCATCGCTAGCTAATAATTTTTCTCGTAGGGCATCACTATTGATCCCTATTATAATTTTGTCTCTGAGAATACTATCTTGCAAAGACCCATAACTACACTTTTTGATTTGAAGTGTTGCTTTAGTTATGAAGTCATCGAATGATTCGCCTTCTGATTGAACGATTCTATTAAACACATATCGTTCGAAAGTTATGTTGGTCTTAGGAGTAAAGTAGGCCTCGAATTTTTCTTTTATTTTTGTAATCGATTTTGCTTCATCACTTGACAGAGAAAATGAATTAAAGATGTCTATAGCATCAGGTCCGATGCAAAACATAAAAGTACCTACTTGAACAAATGCCGATTTTTTGTCTAGCTCACGTGCTGCCGCAAACCAGTTATACTGCTGCAACCAATTTTTCCAAGCCATGGCCATATTCCCCGTTATTTCCAGAGGTTTGGGTGGTCTGGCATACCCTTCTGTTGCTGTTGGGAACGCGGCGGCGGCTCCGGAATTCTCGGGCATTTTCAATTAATTTTTAATTTAATTTGTTTTTTTTTTAATATATATATCTACGCGATATTCTAATTTAATATTATTGTAATTTTAACTTTTTACATTCAAACTACTTTGAATTCGCGCACCACTTCTGACACCATGTCATGTAAAGAAGAGAGTGAGTTGATGACTGATTGTTTATTGAGAGTATATATGACTGTACAGGTATAATAGTGGTAATCACATATGTGTATGTACATAGTATTATATTATTACACATATGATTCAAATTATTGAAGCCAATCTATGTATTCGTTTGTGATACAATAACTGTTTGTATGTACCTATATAAGAAAATTGTCTGCATATCAAAGCAGAGAAAAAACTGAATTAGAGGAATGAAATCACTTCGATTCATCAGACAACGGATTTTCAAGACCATAAAACTCGTTCTCCAAAAGTATCCATTTTTTTACCTGTTAAAAACATAATATTGAGAAATGGGACATAAATCCAGAATCATTTTTTACGGAATTATGTCCCAACAAAGTGGGACTTAAGTCCAAAATCGGATTATGAACTAATGTTCCACCTGAGTGGGACATAAGTCCATTATGGACTTATGTCCCGTGGAGTAATGTCCCTGTCCCATTCTGAATATCTATAGAAACGAGCCTTGCAGTTCGGGTTCATTTGTATAAGATGAGGATCGAAAACTCACGCTCTTTCATCAAGGTCGAAATCACAAAATCACTTTGATGTGAAAACATTTGTTGCACTAGGACGGTATTTTCATGCCACTTCTTCTTTCCTCGAAACAACTGTGAAAAACCTCAAAGTCAGCAGTAGAAAAACAAGAACAGTTAGAAAATCTGATCCGATGTTTGAGTTCAGTATTGTAAACGGCTCTATTTTAGGTGTTGGGAATCAATTTTGCACAGTTCGATTCCTATTACAACTTGGGTCACTGTTTGCTTACCGTTTTTAAGTTATGAAGTATTGAAAATGATTCCGTAATATAAAATTTTGAAGGATGATTTGAAGTTACCAAGAGAGAAATTCAATTAGTAAAATCCCTTCGAAGATCAAGTTAAAACACCTAAAAAACTTTACAAATAAATTAGCGGAAATAAGGACCTCCCTTGATATGGCAGTACTGACTGTTCATGCCTTGAATCACATCTCGCAAACGTGGATATTGTAGATTGCTTTTGAAAACTGCATCCGATTGTATCCAGAATTAATTAATTCTTGTCGTCAATTACAAAAAAGTATGTTCACCTCAAGAGTGTTCCGGAGCAACACTATTGCACGTTAAATAAGTCACAAGGCATCCGTACCAAAACTGCGTTTTTTTTCAAATGGTATTGTTAAGCGATTGTATGTCGTATCGAAATGATTTAGGTGTCATTGTGTAGACAAATGTCGTATTTTATGTTCATTTAAAAATGTTAGCGAAAAATGTTTATTTTGATGGAATTCTCTTTGAAAAAGTACGATTTTTGGCCATTTTGGCGTTTTTGAGCCTTTACTACTGAGTAACGAAGTACTAAATTGAAATTGTGCTCCAATAGTTTTTTAGAAACAGTTTTTGTCTGCACAATGACACCTTTATCATTTCGATACGACATACAATCGCTTCACAATACCATTTGATAAAACGCAGTTTTGTTTACGGATGCCTTGTGACCTTTTTAACGTGCAATAGACATTACAAAACTTAAGCCACAGCTCAGAAATAGTATAGTAGTTTAGTTCGGTTTAACCTTTGCAGGGCTCTTTCTTTTATTAACAGGAAAAAGAGATTATGCATGTGGCACATGTCAATAGCCCAGCACAGCACAGGAAGTTATTTAAAGATTGAAACTCCTTTCCAAAGGCCAAAGTTCGGAATGAATCTGAATCTGTTCAATTTATATCAACGATGAACGAGTTGACGACAAACAGAAACACACTACACACCACCTTTCGAACACGCGTTGTGGATTATGGTCATATCAAAAGTTCAGTTCTTAAACGAGAACGAAAACATGAACACACCGGAAGGGTCAGAGTTTAATAATAATTAATTGCATTGATTGTACTTTGTGCGAAGATTGTTCAGGAGGGCAGAAAAGAGGATTGCTGAAATGCAATTATTGAGCTGAGGTCCAATGAAATAGGTCAATAGCTTTTGTATGCATGGCTGAGAGGAGTCATATGTGCTTATGTGACTGGCCCTGCAGGTATTTGATTCTGCTTTTTGCGTTATTTTAATTTATTTTTACTGAAATGAATATAAAATGTTGTGTTCGTGCATAATGTGTGCGTTCATTAAAAATGAAATATGAAATTAATGCTTCTGCAGCGATTAAGTTCCCAGAAAACGAAATCAGCATTTGGATGGCTTCCAAAGGATTTTTTTCATTGTTCTTTTTTTAACAAACAAAGAAAATAGATACATATCCTTTTGACATGTCAATTTTATATTAACGTGTGGAGTTACGAACAAATAGTTTCGGGCATGATATTTTTTTTTCATGCTTTCATTTGAAGTTGTCGTATTGACTTGAAATGAGCAAAGCAACAAAAATATTTAAATTGCTTGTTTCCGTGATTTAATTTTTTTGACTGTTTATATAATTTAGTTTTATTTTACTTTTTGTAGTTTTTCTTTTTTTATCAATCAAATATTTGATATTTTATTGAAAAATGAAACAGCTGTATTACATTAAGTAAAACTTATTAAGAGTACAGGATATAATACAATACAAGAATATAAAATTAATTGATAAACCAAAATTTACAATACAAACAACTATTTTACATAAATTAAACAAATTGAAATTAAAAATTAAATTAAAATTAAAATTAATAATTTAAAACTTAAAAGCAATCACAATTCCAATGTAAATAAAAAGTGAAGAGTAAAGATTAAAGATTATCAGTTCAAATTAGCGAAATTCTCAAAGCAGAGTTCATGAAACCTTCCGTGTTCGACTCTAGACCTCATATGACTGGGAAGATTATTCCACAGTCTGACAGCATACACGAAAAATTGCCTGCGAGATGTCAGCGAAGTATACATATTTGTGATATGTAACAGTAACACAATCATATAATTTTCGTTTTATGGTTTCCAGTCATTTCGAGTGTCTACATTTTTGAAAGCCTATTTCATATAAGTTAGTTGTATTCAAAATTGTCAGTTTCTTGTTCCTGCTGCTAAGCATATAAGGAAATATAATAAAACAAATTGTATTAATTCTCTTCAGTTAAACTTTTTTTTGTACATAAAAACATCCACAGGACTTAAAACCAACCAAGTGGCTTGTACTCATCAACAATTCTCTGAGTGCGTGTGAAGAATTGAGAGACCTACAAATTAACACCGATTCCGAACGGCAAAGTTGAGAAGCACTTTTTTCATGACAGATTGATACTCTTGGAAGCGTTTTCAGTTCTTCGCAAGAGGCAGTGACCGTGAAAGATGAAATAAAAACTTTATGGCACGAGCAGGATTCGAACCCATGCGTTCTGCGTAACAACAAACGCACATATCTACCACTTCGCCACGACCACTAACTTGGCCACATTAGGTGAGTAGGGTTGATTACAAAGTTATGTCGACATGTACCGTTTAGTTGGATAGTGCCGTTAAAAGATTTTAGCATGTTAATTAGCAGTTTTATTGCTTCTGAGAAAGTCTGGGCTTTTGTCTGATGATACCTGCTACCATTAAGAAACTGTTATAGTTTTGATGAAATTACTTTTAAATAAAAAGACAAGACTTTCTTATTATAACTATATTAATTTAATTCAAGAAGAGATTGAGAAATACAAAGTTAGCTGATCAAGTTCTGGCGGGATAATAATGATTGTCTCGATAAAAAGGCGGGATCTATCGATGAAGTTTCTAGTGACATTTCATGTCACTTGTCATTGTAGGTCTGCCAAAACAGAGAAGAGAGAAGCGAAAATGCTTCATATAAGTGCTGCCAATTATATAAGATATATCAGACTCCCTTGCACTTAATTTGGGAAAAATCTGACCTGTTTACGAGGCCGTTCAGATCGTCTTGGCTCCGATGGTTTATTCGGTGTGGGATGATACTCTGCCGGATCTTCAATTGGTATCATTTGTGGTGCCTTCGGTGACGAGTCCAAACTTATCGTAGCTGGGGATGAATTAGGATTTAGCGAAACATCAGAGTCATTGCGTCTGTCATCTTCTGGAACACGTTGAGTTACTTCTGTGTGAACTTCTATAGTAGGAAACTGGCAAATCGATCGAGACAATTTTGTTCCGGACTCCGTTGGCTAAAGCCTCGCGAGATACGTGTAAGAATTGGCGCAAGATGGTCATTGTTGATCCTCACGGACAGGCATTGACGAGCAAAAGTGTAGTGAAGTACCTCGGTATCTGGTTGGACCAGTATCTGTATTTCGACAGACATATAGATGCTGCTCTGACTAAGGCCAGAGGAGCCTTCGCTCTGACGAAACGGCTGTTTTACAGCAGTCGGCTTGACCCCAGAGTGAAGGTAATTTGCTACATGGCCCTCATACGGCCAATGATTGTTTATGGTTGTCCAGTGTGGTTCAACATTGCCCCTTCTCAAATGGAGAAGTTTCGGGTGTTCGAGAGGCAGTGTCTTCGGTGCTGTCTCGGTTGGTATCGGACACCGGAATCTTCTTATCTGCATTATTATTCAAACGAGGTTCTATACAACGGGGCTCGAATCAATAGAATTGACAATTTCGTGATAAAACTTGTTCGGGGCCACATTGCGAGAGCTATGACTTCGACCAACAATTTGATTTTCGGGCCGTTCTATCCGAACGACAATTACTTCGACAATGCACGCTTGAGCGGCTTCATCCCACCAGAGGCATTCCTCTATCTAGACCAGTGCGGCATGATACAAGATAGATTGGCAGTACCGCTTATCTACCACGTCAGGCGAAAAACCGTAGACCGGCGGCTCCTGTATGAACGAGGCATCCTCGCTCGTGATGGAGCGGAGCTGCTTCGGTTCAGTAGGGCTGTGTCCGAAAAGGACCGCATTGATAGGGTGAAGCAGGAGAACCAGTTTTGGTGGCTTCAAACTGTATCTGACAATGGGTAATTCGGGGTGAGGTATTTTTGCCTTGGCCGGCTTACATACTTGTTTTAGTCTTAGGTTTTAGGTTTAAGTAGAGCAGGAATGGTGGCACAAGACAAAAAAAAAAAAACAAAAAAAAAATTTCATAAAATACAAAAACAAAAGAAAACAAAATTACAAAATTACAAAAAAAATCAAACACATATCACAGACAAGTATAAAAATCCTCGATGGAAATTCAAATAGAAGGACATAGTTGTTTTGCCGCTGTGGTTGTTCTAGTTTTAAGTAGATTGTAGGTAGAATAGTTAATTTTAAGTTTTATTTTAAGGACTTTAGTTTGTAAGTTAACCCAAATAAAAAAGACAAAGGCATTAGTTTTTTTAAAATTTTCTAATTAAAAAAAAAAAAATAAACTGAAGTAAAATTAAACAAACATAGTTCGTAGGCCGAAAGGCATTAATTTTAAGAATCATGAATTTCTTAGAGCGCCCGATTAGGGCCAGTAAGTTATATATAAGTAGAATTAATTAGGCTAGTTTCCCATTTTGTCTAGCATGTAAGTAGAGTTAAGATCAATTGAATAAAAAAATGAATTTGAAAAAAAAAAAAAAAAAACTGGGCAAATCGATTGTTGTCTTCATTTTCAGTTGTAGAGCGAAACCTCATCTGGTTTTGATGGCGTCGGGATAAACCTTTGCTAGATTCAACCAGATACATTCTTCTGCCTAAGTTCTTGACTACAACAGCAGCAATCCACTTTGTTTTTCGTTGATATTGTCGTATGAAAACTGGTTGACCAATGATAAACTTAGTTTTCTCTTTGTTGTTAAGTTTCTTGGCTTCGGGGATAATTGCCGAAAGAACTGTGCGATGCTGTCTTCCATGCAGCTTTTCTGCAGGTGATGATCCAGAATCATCTGGTGTAGATCGATAGGTAAAGAGAAAAACATGAAGAGCCTCGTTCCAGTTGGGTGTATCAACTAAATTTTTTTTTAGTGATGTCTTAAATGTGCGGACCATTCTCTCAGCAGCCCCATTCGATTCAGGAATTGAGTTGCTTCGACAAAAATTCAGAAATTGACTAGACGTGAACTGGGTACCGTTGTCAGATACCAGCGTCTTAGGTAGTCCTTCTAGGGTGAAAATCGAACGCAGTGCTTGAATCGTTGCTTCGGAAGTTGAAGATGCCATACGGATGACGAAAGGGAATTTCGATTTGGAATCCACCACGATTAGCCACATCTGGTTCTGAAAAGGACCGGCAAAATCAACGTGTATTCGTTCCCACACGTTTTCAATCGTTGGCCAGCTGCTATATTCCCTTGGAGAATTGTTAGCGTTGCCTTGGCATGCGAAGCATCTGGAAACAGTCTTGCACATATCGTCATCAATGCTGGGCCACCAGCAATATCGTCGAGATATCTGCTTCATTCGGGTAAGACCCCAATGGCCTTGATGAAGAAGTGAAAGTACCTTAGGTTGTAGCTGTTGTGGTATGACTACTCTCGGGCTTTCACTGTGGAAGATAAGAACGTCATTAATTATTTCAAGAGATAACTTTCTACGAAAATTAGGTAATAAATCTTTAGATTCCATGATTTTATTTGGCCATCCTTTCTCTATAAATTGAATGACTTTACTGAGTACTAGATCAATCTTTGAAGCTTTAGCTATAGCGTGAGAGTCAATGGGAAAATCTTCAACGAGTGTAAAAGCGATGTCGTTGATATGCAGCTTCCTCGGTTTGGTCAAACACTTTATCGGGTCCCTCAGGTAACCGCGAAAGGCAATCCGCGTTCCCATGTTGTTTGGTGGGACGATAACGGATGGTGTAGGTGTATCCCATAAGGATGAGTGCCCACCGTTGAAGACGTTGTATAGTCATATGGGGCAGCTTTTTCGAAGGGTTAAAAATACTTACGAGCGGCTGGTGGTCAGTGATCAGTTCAAATTGGCGTCCATACAGATACTGATGAAATTTCTTTACTCCGTAGATAATGGACAGAGCCTCCTTCTCAATCTGGCTGTATTTTACTTGTTAAGTATTTAGGGTCTTTGAACCGAATGCGATGGGTCTTTCTGTCTTATCTGGGTATACGTGCGAAATAACGGCGCCAATTCCATGGGATGATGCATCTGTTGCAAGCGTTATTGGATAATCATCACGAAAATGAACAAGTCGGGTTACTTTAAGAATGTCAGCCTTGAATTGATCGAAAGCTCTCTGTTGTTCATTCCCCCAAATAAAAGGTTGATCTAATGAACGTAGTTTGTTAAGTGGGGCAGCAACCTGTGCAAAATTTTTGATGAACTGATTGTAATAGTTCAGTTTGCCGATAAATGCCTCAAGGTCTTTTAAGTCTTTTGACTCAGGCAAATTCTGAATAGCTGCAATCCGAACTTTCTATGGTTTTATTCCAGCGGCATTGATGACATGACCCAAGTAGTCAATTTCACTTTCTGCGAATTGACATTTCTCCAAACGGCATCTTAAACCATGCCGTTCCAAACGCTCTAGAAGAGTTTGAAGGTTTCTTAAATGTTCAGCATTTGTTCGCCCCGAAACGATAATGTCATCTAAATATGACGTGCAGAAGTCTATGTCAGACGTAAGTTGCTCAATATACCTTTGAAAAATTCCGGTGGAGCTTGAGGTTCCAAAAGGTAAACTTTGGTATTCAAAAAAACCAAATTCGGTGCTTATTACGCAAAGTTTCTTAAACTCTTCATCTAAAGGGACTTGGAGGTAGGCATCGGACAAGTCTACCTTAGTAAAATATTGACCACCTTGTAGTTTATGAAAAAGTTCTTGTATTCTGGGGATAGGGTGCCGATCGACGTCTAACTGTGGGTTAATTGTTATGCGAAAATCGCCACAAATTCGTAGACTTCCATTTGATTTTTTCACAACCACAATGGGTGCTGCCCATTGGCTAGTTTCAACAGGTCGTAAAATGCCTAACTGTTCTAAACGCTTTATCTCAGCACGTACACTTTCTTTTAAACCAAAAGGAACAGGTCGATGTTTTAAATATTTTGGCTGCCAGTTCGGCTTTAACCTCAAATGAGCTACAAACAGCTTGCTGCATCCAAGTTCTGGACTAAATACTGCTTTGTGCTTTTCACATATAGCATTTGATTCGTATATCAAACTATTTTCTAATTGCAGAACTGACTCGTCTTCTTGAAAATGTATTGAAAAATCAAATGCATCGAACCAATCTAACCCCATGATATTAGTGCCATTCGAGCTCTCGCTAACTAAAAATGACAGGTTGCGAACTTTATCTCTCCAGCGAATCGTTGCCTCAACAACACCTTTAATAGGGACATTTGCCCCTCCGTAAGCTTTCAAAGAACGATTAGTAGTTTTATAATGCGGCTCCCCTAAGGCTCGATACCCTTCAAGACCTACCAGTGAGCAGGTTGCTCCAGTATCTAACTGGAAACGCATTGGTTGCTGATTAACGTGGAGCGACACAAAAATTTGACGACCATTTCTCTCAACATCTAACTGTGCAGACGAAACCTGATCTTCTGATTGATCAACATTATCTTCAATAATCTCGTTTATAGAGTGATTATATTCCGTATACTTGGAGTGCGGATTTGTTCTAACACGGTTATCATTTTCGTTCAAGTTATGATTCTTTGAAAAAGATTGTGATGAACTTCGTCTGCGAGTCTTTGATCGCTGTCGCGACTTTCTTTGAAAACTGGTTTGGGACTGACAAACACACTGTACTAATGTGCCCTCTTCGATGACAGTTATTACAAACCGAATTCATGTGTTTGCACTGCTCTCTTTCTTGATGTATTGAACAACCAGGGCAAGATTTTCTAATATAAAAATTTTCATTTGACTTACTTGGGTAATGCTGATGCTCACGTTTTTGTGTAATTTGGTTGATTTCAGTTGTTGAAGGTGCTGATGAGGTTATATTTCCCTTTAAAATCTCGGCGGCTATTTGTGTTGACTCGAACGCTGTGACTAACTCTTCGATTTCAGCTAGAGTTGAGTTTTTTTTCTGTGTTGCTGCCATACGGACGGGCTCGTGAGGGGTATAGTAGACGATCATGTCTCTGATCATGTAGTCGGCGTATGACATGCCACAACCTTCTTTTGCGCATGTAAAACAACAGTCTTTGGCAAGTTCTCTTAAATCGGCGATCCATTCCGCGTAAGTCTGACCGGGATTCATTTTTAGTTGCAAAAATTTGCATCTCGATGCGAGAATGTGAAGTTTCATTTGGAAGTGATGTGTTAATTTTGATGTTAAATCTTTAAAGGAGTGAATACTCACATCAGTTGTCTCAAAAAGTTTTTGAAGTAACTCGTTGATAAAATTTCCACACGTGGACAAAAAGTTTGCTTTTTTGATGTTGTCATCTTCGACTGCGTTTGCCTTAAAATGTTGGTTGAGCTGGAACAAGTAATTGTCCCAAGTTTCTTTCTCTGTAGAGAAGGAGCGAAATTGTGGGATCGAATTGGAGGTCGGCGTCGAAGAAGAGGATGCTGATGAACACTTCAGAATCATCTCCATACGTTCCGTATTAGATTTGAGTAGTGTTTCCATCCATTGTCTTTGCTGGTCTAGCAGCTCTTTGACTAAATCTTCGTCCATGGGTTCTTTTTTTTACAAAAAAAAATTACTCGTCGCCAATATGTTATAGTTTTGATGAAATTACTTTTAAATAAAAAGACAAGACGTTCTTATTATAACTACAGTGGCTAGCCAAATTAATAGGGACATAGAAAATATACGGAAATTTTCATGTTCATTTAAAAAAAAAATGTGGGCGTATTTTCTGAACTTTTTTGATTCAAATTTAAGCAATGTGATTTTTTGACTAAAATCAAGCTTTTATTCATAAGAAAATAATAATTTTTTTTGTCACTTTGGGAATTTTGAAAATGTCTCGATTTTTGATTTTTTTTAAACTCATTTTTTTTTTTAATTTATTTTTTATTACATTATTTAACAATTCACAGTCATTAGAAAACTTAAATAATGTAATAAACAATAATTTTGAAAGAATAAATTAAGTTTAAAAAAAAACTAAAAAATCGAGACATTTTCAAAATTCCCAAAATGACAAAAAATTATTATTTTCTTATGGATAAAAGCTTGGTTTTAGTCAAAAAATGACATTGCTTAAGTTTGCATAAGAAAATATCTGAAAAATACGCCCACAATTTTTTTGACAAAATCTGTACCATTTTTTGTATTTACAAAGTCTCTTGTTTTTGATGGTATTTCGCGTAAAAAAGCATTTAAGATATTCGTTCCATGGTTTAAATTTTCGATATAATGTAGGCTATGATATTTCAAAACATAAAAACTCTTAGAACCAAAATAAAAGCTGAAAAGAAGAGTTGAACATGAAAATTTCCATACATTTTCAGTGTCCCTATTAATTTGGCTACCCACTGTATATTAATTTAATTCAAGAAGAGATTGAGAAATACAAAGTTAGCTGATCAAGTTCTGGCGAGATAATAATGATTGTCTCGATAAAAAGGCGGGATCTATCGATGAAGTTTCTAGTGACATTTCATGTCACTTGTCATTGTAGGTCTGCCAAAACAGAGAAGCGAAAATGCTTCATATAAGTGCTGCCAATTATATAAGATATATCAGAAACGAATCCTTTTATTCCAATAGGTATATTGCTTCGACGTATTCAAGGCACTTTCTGACGTGTTAAACAGAATGTCCAAGTAAAGTGCTCAAGTCAATCACTTCTTAGATTTGAGCATGCCTCAAAATGTTTAACCCACTGTTTTTAAATAAAAATATTTCTTATTTCAAATCTTATGTTTCAAAAATAAATGTTTTCAACTTTGCCTTATACTCAAAAAGTCAAAACCATTAAATTACAGGGTTTTCCAATAACAATAAGTGGTGATATTTTGAATAGCCCGTTATTTCGGTAGGTATCCCTAAGCCATTATTTTTGACATTTGACAAGTAAAAATTACACCATTACTAAGAATGAATGAAAAATGAAACGAATATGATGAGAATTTTGCAGCACAGTTCGCAAAACTAAAGCAAGTTTGGGTCGTCGTGAAGCCCCTTGTCCGCAAAGCAGAAATTGGTGGGAAAATTCGAGCTGTTGGGACAAGTAGTAATGTGAAGAATAAAACCCGTTCATATCGCTCAAGAACGACAGAGAATATTGGTGCTGTAGCCCAAAGTGTTGAAGAAAACCCCAGGTTGGTCCATTCCTCGCCGTTCTTTGGACCGTTCATTACACCGTATTTTGCATAAAGGCTTATGAGGTTCAGTTAACACAAGAACTCAAGCCAGCCGATCATCAACAACATCGTGTCTTTGCTGATTTGGTCATGCATGAAAATGATCTGGAATTCCATCGAAAAATCATCTTGACTGATGATGCCTATTTATTCGTTGGTAGCCACCGATCAGAGTTTTAAAACTGCAGTCTTTTTGGTACTTTAGTTAAGTCACGCATATTCATAGACATTTTTAAACTGCTGTTAAGCTGTGACTAAATAAAACTGCAGTTTAAGTTATTCATAAACACATTTAATCCTAAGATTAAGAGTTAAACTTTAAACATGGGTGATGCTATGTTTAAGTTGCTACTTTTCTATTAAATTCAAAATTTCATTCTCTGCTTTCAATAAAATGTTTTTGTTCTTGAATATTTATTTTGACAAAACAACTTTATTAACCAAATTTGTCTTTTGCGTGGAGTAAAATGCATGGGTGCGCCTTGAATCGGAAGTTGTGGTTCCCTCAACGTGAAAAACGATGGATTTGATCTTGGAACTAACAAATTATCGGATTGCTTTTTCTGATACGTTTGATGTTATGCACAAGAACGGAAGCGAAATGATAACTGTTTCATTATCTTAAGGGAAAAAAGAAGAGATAGGTACTCAGAAAAAAGCGTTTTGTAAGGGCATCTATTGTTAGGCTTGATGCAGAGCAATATGTATGCAATCCAAGACATCTGTAAACATGTGGAATGAATTTGTCATGATGATACAGATCGTCAGTGTAGTGTACATAATCATCATCGGCTACCTCCAATTGGAAGAGATGAAACACAGCGACAAAATTACACAACACAAACTCGAGGAAATAACAACTTCATTAAAACCAAAAAGTCTCCAACCTTCTCTTACCCTTAATGTTATCATCATATATCATATTCATCGCATTTCACCTGGTCCAGAGACCAAATTATTCGCATGGCAATATGTACGTGCAAAGTAACAAATAAGTTTTTTGATTTCAAATTCACATTTGAATTTTGAAAATTTCTATTTTTTGACATTTCTGTTGTTTAATGTGTTCATTTGAAGGAAAGTTGTAGTAGATTTCTTCAGTAAACTCTAGTTTAGTTAAACACAGCAAGAAAGTCGTCTATGAATAGAAGCTGTGTTTTCCCAAACTATTAAGCTTAAGCTGTGGACTACGAAATTACGACTTAAACAATTCGCTATGAATATGGCCCAATAAGTTTTTTGACTGCAATTAATTAATTTAAAGTCAACTCACTGTTTTTAAGTCTTTTTGACTAAAATGTATTCAGACCTGGCCTCTGAAAGTTGAACAGCAGATACGTACGTTCATATCCCACACTGGGGTAAATTATTGGACAAATCCATTCACAGGATTGTGCACAGTGTGAATTCAACCGAAAAAACCTCTGTGTGCTGAGATAAAATTCTACTTCACAATATTACTAATAGTATTGGGCGCTATCGGGAATGAGATTTATCTGGAAATAGTTCCCACATTCGGTAAATTAGTATCGTGAATGATGGTCCAAATTCCCCTAGAAATTTATTGCGATCATGAACACTTTTCCCATGGGAAATTTCTTGTGATTTCTCTGGAGTTATCATTGATTAAATAGCGACATCAGATATCCTGAATCTAATTATAAAGGCAGGAAGTTTGTGAGTGTTGAATTTAAATCTCTTGTGATAGTAACAACATTGACCTGATAACATCACCTCCTTACTGCCCACTGGCTAATGGTGAAGTTGAGAGTATCAATCGATCAATTGTAAAGCGACTGGTCGGAAGTTTGTGAGTGTTGAATTTAAATCTCTTGTGATAGTAACAACATTGACCTGATAACATCACCTCCTTACTGCCCACTGGCTAATGGTGAAGTTGAGAGTATCAATCGATCAATTGTAAAGCGACTTCAAATAGCCCACGGAAATGAGGCTGACTATAAGAAAGACAAAGAACTACATAAATTCACTTTGAAGTACGACGTGACGCCACATTGTACAACGGGAAAGTCACCTTCAGAATTACTATTTAATAGATAAACTAGAAGTAAATGCAATATTTAAGACTCTGAGGTAAGAAACAAGATAAACAAAAAGGTGCGAAGGAAGCTGGTGTTTCTATTTGCGATGATGACTTACTTTATAATTTATCTCCCCAGAACAACTTTGATTACAATCTTTAATCCTACTGATTTCATTTTTTGTATTTCCTCCTTCATCGCGAATTAAAGAAATCCTTTGCGTCAAACAAATTTAAAATTCCGTTAGACAAAAATAACTTGCCCAGCCAAGTTCTAGCACTACTCCCTTTTTACAGGACCGAACTCAAGCACATTTTTAAACCCCCATAACTTTTGAACCCATAGAGTTAGAGGCTTCAAATTTGAATTACGTATTAACTTCATGGGCACAACTTGTAAATTTTCATCTAAACTATTTTATATTTTCTTTTAATATTCTTGTATTATCTCCTATGATTAAAAATACTCAATATAACACTTTTACATGTAAGAACTTGGCGTTCTTTTAGATCTCATTACTTTTGGTGGCTGACTTTTTACACAGTGTTGTTCGCATATAAGAGAACTTGGCTCTTTTTTTTACATTTTATGTTTTTGTTCTGATTTGATTTACGAAAATAATTTAATTTTTTTTTTAAGTTGGAAGATTTTTCCCTGTGAAAGAATCATTCCGAAGGAGTTTCACGATACCTAGAAATATTTCTTAGGAATTAAATTTTTCTTGGGAAATACAATTTCTTGGGCGATAGGGCCCATTTACTCAATACATTTAAGTTTAAAAGACTTAAATACAAGCAGTTTATCTGAGGCCACCTGTGCGATAACATGAGAGAATACAAATCTAAGTCTCCTCCTCTGAGCCACGTAGGTTTCTGTTATGTGTGCTTTCTTTCTATCTATCTGTCTCTCTTTGATGTATTACTGTCTTGTTCTGTCCCAGCCGATGGCCTCAGTCGCCAGTGCTGCTATGTGTCTGTAGTTCGTTACATTCATGTGCGAAGTACTGTGAAATGTCAATGTCAATGTCAACAGTCAGTAGCCTTAAAAATAATTAACTGCAGTCAAAAAACTTATTGGCTGCGACTTTACTGACTGCATTACCAAAGTACTGCAGTTTTTTAAATGTCTGCCACTGAGTCACAAGCAAAATTGTCGCATCTGGGGCTCGGAAAACCCATAAGAGTTAATGTTCAGATTTTAGAAGCCACTCCATCGTCAACGTGTGACTGTTTGAAACCTTGTATATTTTATGCATATAAGAAATAATATAATTATAAAAGATTTTGTTAAAATATACCTACGTTTGTGAAACTCGGAGTGTTAACTTCAGAAACAACATTTGGCCGGCTTTTCCTTGACTGACTTTGGCGTCTTGTCTCTTAAAGATCTACACTTTTTGTATGAGTTATTGGGACTTACTAATAACGAAATTGAAGGGGGGTTCAAATGAATGAGTTGTATTGTATTGATATACACTACTGTATGAATTGCATTCAATTGTAAAATGACCAGAGTAAAAAGAGTTGTTCCTTACATCAAAATTTACAGAGTCTATGTTAATTCAGTAGTGTCCGTGGCTTAATGGTAAGGTGCGTTTGCTGCTAAGCAGAACATAGTGGGTGCGAGTCCTACTCGTGCCCATAGTTTTTATTTCATCTTTCACGGGCACTGCCTCTTGCGAAGCACTGGCAAAACTTCCAACTTTGCCGTTCCGAATCGGCGTTAAATTTTAGGTCTCCTCAATTCTTCACAGGCACCCAGAGAATTGTTGATGAGAGTAAGCCACTTAGGCATTGGCGCTTCAAGAGCTGTCGCGCCTATTTATTTATTTATTTATTTTAATTCAAAATTTGAGATGAATTTTCTGCTATGAAACAATTCCGTGATTTTGACTTGGATATTGTAAGCTACTGAGCTCGAATCAAAAGACAGTTCCCCAGATAAAACTAGAAGCTCAGTAAATTCAAAAATTAAAATCAGCAGCATGTACATTGTACATTGTACACTGTACATGGAGAACAAACGTTCCAAAAAAAAATTACATAAGCAGTGTTAAGAAATGAATATGAAAATAAATGTGTATATTAGGCATGTTTCCCCTATTTTTCTACACCGATTCAAATCCCAATGATTAGGTTTTTTTCTATATTACATTATATTACATTTCACAGTACTTCGCACATAAATGTAACGAACTACAGACATAGCAGCACTGGTGACTGAGACCATCGGCTGGGACAGAACAAGGCATACAACAGAGAGAGACAGATAGACACATAGAAAGAAAGCACACATAACAGAAACCTACGTGGCTCAGAGGAGGAGACTTAGATTTGTACTGTCTCATGTTATCGCACAGGTGGCCTCAGATAAGCTGGCGATTTTTGTAGAAAAGGAATGCTGCTGAAGCTGGGGTTTGAACTCGTAGTGTTCGGCTTAGCAATCCACTACTCTATCCTCTGAACCATGGCCACCTGCTTCTATATTTTAAGTTGAACTTAATACACAAATAATTTTAGCCTTGTAAGTGGTAGGTTAACTAAAAACTTCCCGATTAAGAGAAACTATCGAAAACTTCCAATATAAACATTTTTTTTTGCATACATATAGAAACCCTCTTTAACTTGAACCTAAACAAATATTTTTAAAATTAAATTTCCCAAAAACCATAAATTCAAAGAATCAAAGAAAATTCCTAAATTCTTTTCGATATCTATTTTCGTTTATTTTCCTGACAAAAGCCTTAGTAACGATTCTTACAAAGAACGGAAATCCTTTTTTTTTGCCAAACTCTCATCCTTAATCAATCAAACACAATCTCTGCGTCATTATTCATACCATAAGATAGAACCACTTGGTCCGATTCTTAACCTTTTCCTTGTGTGTATGTACATTTTCTGAAACGAACCCGGCACCAGTTCGAATATTTAAATACCAGTAACAAAACCCCCTTAGCCTTTAGCAACCATTTTCAAGTACAACTGAACGAAGGCGAAGAAAAGGTAAAACGGTCCGCAATTTTATTACTTTGTCTACAACTGTGAATATACTTATGTCCTAACATGTGTGACCTTTCGAGTTTTTTACTGCCATAAGAGTAGGGTGTTTGTTGTTTGCATCGAATTGGTTCTTGGTACCAAATGTTACAGCTATTCGCACTTTACTTGGTTCCGGGGCTCGAACGGTTTTTCAGCTACTCGTATAGATTAAATTCAGATTGATATCGGAAGGTTTCAAATGTTGATCATATTGAATTGGTAGAACGAAAATAAAGAAGCAACGTAGATGTAATTACTTGAGATTTACAGGCCACATGGGCCTCAGGAAGGCTGTCCAATGTTTACTCCTGTTCGATGCGGAACTCCTGCATCCTGTCGGATTGTTGAATGCACGAAATGAACAAAGTAACGCACCTCTCTAATATGCTAACAAGGAGGTACGAAAGCAGAACTCAAATCAAACACGTACATTGCAATGTTAAATGTTTTCCTAAAACTTACAAACATCAGGCAAGTAGGACGTTGGACGTCAAAACAAACTAATCAATAGTTCGACATTCTGTCACCGAAACTGAATGCACAAAGGCATGGCCTAGGCCCGAACATGACAGTTCTCAATTTCGATGGCCGTAAACGTGAAACGAATGCGATACAGGGATTAAGGTTTGTGGTGCTTGTTGTCGTTGCTTTGTTCTATTTAGCTTGAAAATTGGACTGAGCTGTCCTCGAGCAGATAAAATAAACTCTATGCCAGTTGAAATAATGCTGTTATTGTTTTGTCTTTGATGGTGTAAAATTTTGGGTATTATGTAGAAGGATTGGTGTGGTGACTCTTTATGGAGGGCTTCGTAATTTAAATGGCTCTCGTCCACAAAGGAAAGGATAGGCGTAGGTGGGTTGAGAGTTCGTGTGAGCAAGGCATACAACATCACCATTCTCTCCCTCACCGAAAAGTGTACTACTGGTTGTTTTTTCTGTAGGAAAATGTTAAATGGAACAGAGAGAGAGGCCGTTGGCAGCAGCTCTATTATGTTATAGTTTGACTATTTTGGAAGAGCTTTTGTGGGTTTCGAGGCCGCATTAATTTTTTTTTTGTTTGGTTTTTGATTCTTTTCTGAAAATGAGGAAAATTTATCGCTAGCAAATTGTGGTTTATAGAGCGACTCACTGTTCTATATTATGATTGTGGATATTGACGACATCGTTACATATATTATGTTGGTAGCTATGCAGATATGTGTGACGGTTCTATAAACTGCTTTCATCAGTTGAACAAAAACTATTAAATTGGATTTTGATATACCAACCATACAAACATAAACACAGGTCTGCACTGATGATGAAGTTGGCTTTTGGAAATGTATAAATAAATTTACCTGGAGGTAAACAAGCACTCAGCAGGGTAATAGCTTTTATTGAATTTCAAATGCACATATAGGAACATGTACATAGCTAGAGCTACATTGAATGCGCATTGGTTTGTTTAAAGTTGGGTAACCGAAAGGTGAACTTTTGTTTAATTTTGATGCAGTTTTCACACAGCCCTATAAACAAACCAGACTCTTTGTAAACTTTTAATTGAATATTGTTCATTATATGAAAGCTTTGGTGTCTTTGTTGATGACAACCAATTTCTTCAATAAAAAAAGAAATGCCCCAGAAATTTTGACAAAACATGTAAAGGGGGACCTGCAACTCTGTCTGTAACTCTGATTCTCTTCAAATCTGCAGCCTGGTATTTAGGCTTTAAATTCAGAAACTAGTGGTTTTTAAATAAAAAGATTGAGAACAAATGACTTTACCTTTGATGACTTAAGCTGATGCACCATTAGAACATTATTTTTATAAATCAAAATGATACGGAATTTCTTCTTCGCGTACAAAATGCTTCAGCAACAAGGTCTGCTCATTTAAATAAATAGTTGGTCTCAGATCCTACCTGAACGTCTTCCAAAGGTAAGTGAAACTTGCCGCTATGCAATATTCATACGTGGAATCTGATATCTCTTGTCTTACTTCTACCGATTTAGCAGGAAAACTGAGGCTGGGAAATGACCTCCTCACTCTCTAGTATCAGTATCCCAATGCCCATTAAGTAAGCTGCTTAGGAGGATATCTTGACTGTGCCGGTAAGTGTTTCTGAAAACAAGCAGGTCTTAAATGTTCCTGAGCATGCCAAAATAGTCATAGAAACTACCTCGAGTACCTTAATTGATTTCGAACATGAAGACGAACAGAAGGATTTTTTAACCGTTTCCGAGCGAGAAGGTAATGGAACATGTTTTACCACTTGTATATTAGACCTTTCTGTCGAATAATTTGAAAATTATTGGCATTTTAATCAAAATTGGAAATATATAATACGTTACCATAAGACTGGTAAGTCATATAATATCATAAGTCATCAATATAATGAACTAAGAAGAACAGCTAATCCAAATCCAATGACAATCAATTTCGTATAAAGAAAAGATAAATAAAACTTTATAGAGCTGTTGGCACTTGGCAAGGTGTCCTCTTCAAAAAGAACAATGAAGCGAACATCAGGATGAAACTACTCAAGCAATTTCCACGTCAACATTAATAAATGGATTCAATTATTTATCAACTTAAACTAACAAAACAATGTGTTGTGTGAAGCGTGAACATGAACAGTATGTATGAAACAGTGGGAAATCCTTTTCGTGATAATACCGCCCGCGGATATTTGCCATTTTCCTTTGTCATTTGTCAACATCAATACAAACATCTCACCGAAATGGTGGCGGCATGGAGATGGAGGGCAGCTTACGACGACAAAGACGCAAGGTGACAATGCACGAACAAAACTGCCAATATAGTGTTCAATATTAATCTTTTTCAATTTACTATTCACCACACTGCCATCAATATTGCCTCAGAGAAGAAGAGTGATTCCATTCAAGGAGTTGTTTTTAATGTTTCGTGGGTAAGTCACCGTGACTATGCTGGGTATTGAAAAGATTTTTCAACTTCAGTGTGAGGACAAAAGACTTGATGAATTGGCTCCTATTGAATAACTTCAAGACGGAAATGTATGATGTTAGCCATTTTCTTCTTTTTTTAAAACTTATTCTTATTTTTAGGAATCGAAATATTATGGTTCCTTCATATTATCACATTAGATTGATTTGAAATAATTCCACTGGTAGTGTCCGTGGCTTAGTGGTTATGTGCGTTGGCTGCTAAGCAGAACGTTGTGCGTTCGAATCCTACTCGTGCCCATAAAAGTTTTTATTTCATCTTTCACGGGTACTACCTCTTGCGAAGAACTGAAAACACTTCCAAGAGTATCATCTGTCATGAAAAAAGTGCTTCTCAACTTTGCCGTTCGGAATCGGAGATAAATTGTAGGTCCCCTCAAATTTTTCACACGCACTCAGAGAATTGTTGATGAGAGTAAGCCACTTAAGTCTTGGCTCTTCAGGAGCTGTCGCGCCACTTTATTTATTTATTTTTTAATTCACTGGTAAATATAACTTATTTGGGCGTGTGTATGGGGACCGAAATGAGAGCGTTGAATTATGACTATCAACACACAGCTCAAACTAGAATATAGTTATGCTTACTAACTAGTCGACCCAACTCTTGAAACTGTTCATTTAAGGGTGTTCATATTCAACAATATGTTAATCAAATTTTTAATTTTTTTTTTTTGACTTCGAACTAATTTTTTTCAAAATTTAATGGCGCAAAATAATAGTCCGCTAATGAACAATTTTAGTGTGACACTAGCTTAAAATGACGTTTGAGTCATGTCTGAAACGTCATTTTAAGCTAGTATCACACTAAAATCTGTCATTAGCGGACTATAATTGGGCTAATGTAATTAAGTACTAAAAACCACTTAATTTGTGAATTTTTTTCTGAGTGGTTTTGGTTTTTTCTTAATTTCTGGACAACAAGAAGACATTCAAGCATGCGGTTTTCGGGATCTCGCTAAGAATAAAATATAAAAAACAAAATACAGGTCAACACATTTCGCAATAAATTTGAAGTTCAATTTCTTTGTATAAAAAGTTTTCAATGTATCACAAATAAATAAATAATATTGACATTGACATTACAGTACTTCGCACATGAATGATACTGTAATATTCGGCTTGGTCCGACAATTAAAACTTATTCACTTTTTAAATAAAACACAAATTCACTTTATTCAAATCACTCACAAACTTATTTATTCAACACTTTCAATTATAACTTTGCAAACACAGTATCTTTACTTTATCTCAGTTCACAATCAACTCATCCATCTCGCCACTAAACGGCTATTTATATAACAAAAATGATGGATTCTAGAAACTACTATTGGTTCCTATTGGTTCTTGGGGAAGCTGAAAGTTCGAGAAGCTCTCTATTTACAAATAAAAAATACTGGGATTTTTGTAGGGGCTAACGTTCTTAATGCTAAACAAAAAGTTTCTCTTAATCTTAATTAATTATTGCCCCTCACGAGTGTTTACTACTACAATTAAACGATATTAAGTAAAGAGAGTATGTACATTAAATAAACAAGAGATACAGAGTAAGTAAAGAGAGTAAGAAAAGTGTGTACATTAAATATAGAAAGAGATACAGAGAGTAAGAGATAATAAAGTATACACATTAGACATTACAATAGAAGGAGAAACAGAGCGTATGAGATAAATAAAGTGTATACACATTACATTGCCCCCTCCTTAGGATTGATCGTCCCGAACAAATCCATCATTCTCATCACCACTGTAGCGATGTAGTCGGTCGCGATGTACGACTTTAAGTTTACCTCTGACTCCTTTTTGTATCCGGTACACGACGTCGTTGATTTTGCTAATCACTGTATATGGACCTTCCCAGTCCCGTTGAAGTTTCGGTGACAACCCTTTTTGTCGATGGGGATTGTAAAGCCACACTCGATCTCCTGCTTGGAACTCTGTTGTTGTCGCTCGTATATCGTAGCGTGTCTTCATTCGGTCACTGGACATCTTTATTTTGACCTAGTATCGTCGTGGATCTGAAGGAGTCTTTCTCTGAGGTCATCCAAGTAGTCATCCTCGGCTTGCGGTTCCGACGTGGGACATCCAAATTTAATTTCACTCGGCAATCTGATGTTCCTTCCCATCAAAATCTCAGACGGTGTATGGCCGGTTGAGCTATGTCTTGCACTTCGATACGCCATCAAAAACAGTGGAATGTGTCGATCCCAATCTCGCTGGGGGTCGTCCACAACTTTGCAAAGATGTTCCTTAAGGGTTCGGTTGAACCGTTCGACCATGCCATCAGATTGTGGGTGGAGTGGTGTTGTTCTTGTCTTCTTGATGTGAAGAAGCCCACAAACTTCCTGGAATATGTTTGATTCAAAGTTCCTTCCCTGGTCGGAATGCAGTTCTAATGGAACACCGAATCTGCTCACCCAGTTGAACACAATTTGGTCTGCGACTGTTTTGGCTTCTTGATTTGGAATGGCGTATGCTTCAGGCCACTTGCTGAAGTAATCCATGACGACCAGAATATAACGATTTCAATTATTTGTTTCCGGAAATGGACCCGCCACGTCTATTGCAATCCTTTCAAAGGGTGATCCGACATTATACTGCTGCATTTGGCTGTGATTCTTTTTGTTTGGGCCTTTGGTGGCAGCACAGGTATCACATTTTCGGCACCACTTCTCGACATCTTCCCTTGCATGTAACCAATAGAATCGTTGTCGAACCTTTTCTAGCGTCTTGTTTACTCCTAGATGGCCTCCCGAAACTCCATCATGCATCTCTCGCAGAACGTCCATAATCTTCGATCTCGGTAAGACTAGCTGCATTACATAGGACTTTCCATCTGCTGATTCCCACTTACGTCGAAGGACACCTTCTTGGACATGCAACGAGTCCCACTGTGCCCAATAGGCCTTTAGAGCCGGACTTCTGTCGGAGATATCAGCCCATTCCGGTTTTTCCTGGTGTTCCTTGCATGCGAGGATGGGTTCAATATCTGGGTCCTCTTGTTGAGCCTTCCTCAACTCGTCGTTGCTCCAGCCATAAATGGGATCGGTTCTGGTTCGTAGGACAGTAACCACTTCTTTTTCTTCTTGGCGTCTGCAATGCTTACAGTCTTGCTTACATGGTCTCCGAGACAGTGCATCAGCATTTGAGTGAAGCTTCCCCTTCCGATGTTGAATTTCATAATCGTACGTCTGCAGCCTCTCAATCCATCTCGCCACTTGACCCTCTGGATTCTTGAATTCAAAAGCCAGTTTAGTGCTCCATGGTCGGTTCGGAGAAGAAACTTCTGTCCATAGAGATACTTATGGAAGTGCTTTGTTGCCAAAATCAGTGCAAGAAGTTCTCTTCTGGTCACACAATAGTTTCTTTCCGACTTCGAGAGTACCTTGCTGTAATAGGCAACCACCTTTTCTTCGCCATCATGTACCTGTGACAATACAGCACCAATCCCAACATTGCTGGCATCAGCATCAATGATGAACGGTTTTCCTGGAGTTGGGTAGGTCAGCACTGGTGCATTACACAAGCGTTGCTTGAGCTCTTGAAAGCTGCGCTCGCACTCACCTGACCATTTAAACTGCTTTCCCTTTTCCGTTAGCTGATGTAGACTCTTGGCGATCTCAGCAAAGTCCTTGACAAAGCGCCTATAATAGGTGGCTAGACCCAGAAAGCTTCGGAGTTGGTGTTTGTCCTGTGGTGTTGGCCAATTCTTCACGGTGTCAACCTTATCAGGATCCGTCTTAACTCCTTGGGATGAGATGATATGTCCCAGGTATTTCACTTCGGTTTTGAAGAGTGAACACTTTTCTGGATTGAGCTTGAGGTGGGCTTCTCGAAGTCTTTGAAACACGGCTCTCAGATTTGTACAATGTTCGTCAAATGTTTTCCCGTATACGATGACGTCATCCAAATAGACCAGGCAAGATTTCCAAGTGAGTCCTTGCAGGACGCATTCCATAAGGCGCTCAAAAGTCGCTGGAGCATTGCACAGTCCAAAAGGCATCACTTTGAACTGCCACAATCCGTTTCCCGTCGAGAACGCTGTCTTCTCTTTGTCTTCAGGATGGATTTCTACTTGCCAGTATCCACTTTTCAGGTCCAACGTTGAGAACCATTGTGCTCCTTCCATTGCGTCCAGAGTATCACTGATCCTAGGCAGAGGGTAGCTATCCTTCTTGGTCACATCATTCAACCTTCGATAGTCTACGCAAAAGCGGGTTGATCCGTCTTTCTTCTTTACCAGGACCACTGGAGACGCCCAAGGGCTTTTAGAGTTTTCGATCAAACCCTCTTCTTTCATGGTGGTTATCAGTTCTTCAACCTCACCTTGTTTGGCTAGTGGAAGGCGTCTTGCAGGTTGACGGATCGGCTTTGCATCCCCGGTGTTGATTCGATGTTGAACCAGTTGTGTTCTGCCATATTTCCCTTGCGATGACGAAAAGATGTCTGCAAATTCTTCGAGGAGACCTTCTGCAGTTCTTCGTTGTGGGTGGCCAAGATTAGATGACTTGAGAATGTTCGTCTTTATGGAATTCACTTCTTCGAACTTCAAGGTATGCCTTGGCTCTTCTTCGTTGATTCTTGTAATCGCTGATACAGATTCGCATTGTCCGACAATCTCACCTTTTCTAAGCTTAACTTCGTACGGCTTGATGTTCAGTATTCGTACGGGAACCATGTTCTTTACAGGTCTAACAAGAGTCTTCCCAATGGTGACGTTTTGGGAGGACTTTAGAGATGCTGGTTCGACCATGAGGTATCGATGGCTGCCAGGCTTACCCTTCAATTTCGTCCACACGAATACTTCTGAAGAAGCAGGCAAAGTCAGATCTTCTTTGATGACGGTTTTCACAGATAATGAGGTCTCATACGAGTGGATCCCATAGATCATCGGAATCTCGATGTTTCGATATTTCAGGACTTGGTTCCCGATGTCCAATATCACTCCGTGATCTTTCATGAAATCGACGCCGACAATGCACTCGTCGCATATATCCGCTACCAGGAACAGGTGAGAGAATTCCAGCTCTGCCATCCGGATCTTAAGACGTACCTCACCATAAACTTTTGCGGCTTCTCCAGTTGCAGTCCTTAGACGATAGCTGTTGGTGTTGTGGAGCCATGTCTTCTTAACGAGGTCCTGCCGTACAATGGACGCCGTGGCACCGGTGTCGATGGTAGCCACACACTTGTTGCCGTTTATACTTGCTTCCACGGTCAGGCTCTTGTTGTCACGTTTCGTTTGAGAAACCTGGATGTCGTTTCTGGGGCCATCGATACCAGAAACCAGCTTCTGCCCCTCGAAGTTGGTTCTGTTTCCACAGTGTTGGCATGAGGTTCGTCTTCGCGGTAATCTGCACTGTCGTTGAAGATGCCCAGTCTTGTTGCAGTTCCAGCATCGTGCTGGTCCGTCTCGCTGACTCCTTTCCAGAGTAGCCTTCTGACAAGAGCATTCTTGGACTTCCAATTCTCTCACGCGATGCACGTTTTGGGATGCTTGTTCTGCGGCTTCCATTGTTAGAGCGAAAGCCAATGCTTCTGGTAGTGTTTGTTTTCTGGCAGTGCGAATAGCCCTTTGGAGATTTATATCGCCCACAGCTCTCACAAAGGCTTCAACAGCAAGTTGATTTATTATCTCGTTGCCAGCTGTTGGGTATGCCAGGTGGACTAATCGCTCGATATCTGCCTGAAGCTGCTGCAGAGTTTCACCTCTTTTCTGTGCCCTGTTGTTTAGTTGTACTCGGAAGACTTCTGTCATGTGGCTATCCCCAAACCGCTGTTCGATTGCGTTTACCAGAACTTTGAAGTCACCGTTCTTCTCTGTTGGGATGGTTTGTAGCAGTTCAGCAGCTGCTCCTCTCAAGGCAAGCGTAAGAGCAATGTATTTTTCGTCATCGTCCCAGCCGTTTGTTAACGCTGCTGCTTCAAACTGTTTCTTGTAGATTGACCACGGTATCTGACCATCAAAGCTTGGAGGATTCACTTCTCTCTTCCTTGAGCACTCACCAGAAGGTTCTCGAGCTTTCATCTTTCGCACTTTTTCTAGTTCGCTTGCAATGGTTTCGATCTGGTCGTCTATTTTCTTGAAACGTGCATTAGTCGTTGAATTTTGTTTTTCGACACGCTCATCGAGAGTATTGATTTTGTCTTCGAAGTCCGCAAACCTGCCTTCTAGCAGATTTTTCTGTTCATCAAACCGATCTCGAACGTCATCCCTTTGAGCTTGTAGTTGTTTGAGGACATTCTCTTGCTCGGTCTTCTGCTCGTTTCTTTGAGTTTCTAGTTGCTCCCGAACATTCTTTTGATTCTCTTCAAATTTGGCTAGAAGAAGTGTCATCATGGTAGATAAGTCGGCAGTTGCATTTACCTCTTTCGATTTTGCTTCCACTTCGAAAGCAAACGTATCTGGGTCTTCATTTTGTTCTTCCAGATATTCCTGTAGCCGTTTTACGAGTTCGATTTTACATCCTGCCCCACTTAAGCCACGTTTGCTTAATTCGGCCTTAAGCTCAGCGACAGTTAGGTATTTCAAAACTTTACTCATTTTTTTTTTTTTTGTTTTTAACTTCACTATTTCACACAAAATAGTTTAATCACTGTTCACTGTTTTATTCTCAATAAGTTTTAATCCCACTTCTGACACCAATGTAATATTCGGCTTGGTCCGACAATTAAAACTTATTCACTTTTTAAATAAAACACAAATTCACTTTATTCAAATCACTCACAAACTTATTTATTCAACACTTTCAATTATAACTTTGCAAACACAGTATCTTTACTTTATCTCAGTTCACAATCAACTCATCCATCTCGCCACTAAACGGCTATTTATATAACAAAAATGATGGATTCTAGAAACTACTATTGGTTCCTATTGGTTCTTGGGGAAGCTGAAAGTTCGAGAAGCTCTCTATTTACAAATAAAAAATACTGGGATTTTTGTAGGGGCTAACGTTCTTAATGCTAAACAAAAAGTTTCTCTTAATCTTAATTAATTATTGCCCCTCACGAGTGTTTACTACTACAATTAAACGATATTAAGTAAAGAGAGTATGTACATTAAATAAACAAGAGATACAGAGTAAGTAAAGAGAGTAAGAAAAGTGTGTACATTAAATATAGAAAGAGATACAGAGAGTAAGAGATAATAAAGTATACACATTAGACATTACAATAGAAGGAGAAACAGAGCGTATGAGATAAATAAAGTGTATACACATTACAATACGAACTACAGACACATAGCAGCACTGGCGACTGAGGCCATCGGCTGGGACTGAAACAAGACATACGACAGAGAGAGACAGATAGACACATAGAAGGAAAGAACACATAACATAAACCTACGTGGCACAGAGGAGGAGACATAGATTTATATTGTCTCATATTATCGCACAGGTAGCCTCAGATAAGCTGGCGATTATTGTAGAAAAAGACTGCTGCCGAAGCTGGGGCTTGAACCCGCAACGAAATAAATAATATATGTAGGTCGGAAATTTATAGCCTTTTCACACCAGACGCAAAACGCTGTTTTCAGCTGTCAGTTTTCAAAAACTCGAAATCTGTTCACACCTAAATATCAGGTTTTTGTTTGACATTAAAAATCGTTGATGTCAAGTAAGGGATGCCATATGTTCTCTTTTTAGAAGATTCACACTTTTTTTTCACACACATTCGCTTTGTTTTTCGTTTCATTGAAAACCACTGGATGAAAAGTTTTCCTCATCGATTTTTCAAAAGAAAAAAATATTTGTTTGTCGCTGCTAAGAATTTGTTCATTTGTATTTTTATATGTTCTCAAATGGCAACCCTATATCAACTGACACGTTTAGTCGTGAACAATTTTACAAGCAGACTGTCAATCTACTCTTGCTATTGGAGGGAGGGAGAAATATATACGATCGATACACACGATATATACGATATAATGAATTATAGACTGCTGAATGCTTTCACTTTTTTGGTTTTGACCGGTTTTCACAAAAACTTGTTGTTTTGCAAAACAGGGCTGTCAACAAATTTGTATGGGAAAATACTTGATTTCCTTCAAGTTTTTGAAAAGTTTTGCAAAACCGCGTTTTGCGTCTGATGTGAAAAGGCTATTAAGAGAACTTTCATAATGCATTGTATGGCTATTCAATAGCCCGGTGTTACGACAGCTATCATTTTTGAACTTGTCAGCTTTCCATACTAAACGAGTACCTACGTATGTGCAAGAGCATGAATGTATGCGTGATTCTGTTTTTGATTCCGACTTCAAATTCGGAATCGTTTTTCTTCAGAACTAGAACTTTCATCTTGTGCCAAGTGAACGAATTCAGAATCGTTCGGCACAGTTCCGGACGACAAAAAAAAAACGCTATTAGTCTCGCTTAAACTCGAGAACGGCTCAACCGATTTGGTTAATTTTGGTTTTGAAATTTTTTTGGAAGTTCAGGGAAGGTTTAAACGGTGCCGTGCAATAACTCCGAGCGACATAAAGCCGAATTCTGAAATTCGGCCTTATTTTACTTTACCAAAGTGAAATAACGCATTTTCTATACTTTATAATTGAAGAAGCAAAAAGTGTTTTATAGGTTGCCTTCTTGTGTTTTGAAATAAATCTGCCCTAAACAAAATTTTACTTTTCACAAAAATTATTTTATCAAAAAATTAATAATATATAATATGTACATATTTTTGCTTCATAAGTATTTTAAAAACACTTGGTCCTAAGCTCAGCTAAGTAAAGAGAAGCCACATGAAGTGAAAGTTTCAGTATTGATGGAAATTAAAAACTATGTATTTAAATAATACCTAGGCAGGTTCCTCTACAACATCAAGGTTAATAACTAAATATTTCAATTTCTTTCAAAACCATTTACATAATTACCACATATGAACTAGATTTTGAAAACGCATGTTCTTTTTTAAGGCTGTAAGAAAAATGTTGCTGCATGGACCAGGAAGAATATTAATATTAGATTTGACATTTCAGTTAACCCTACATTTTTGAGAATTTGTTCAAATGAAAATTTAAAATGATTAAGAATTTGGAGCTTGAATTGAAACCAAAAATATAGTACAGGTACAAATTCCAGCGGGCGAAGCGAGCGGAAAAAATGTTGCCCAAAACAGAATCAATTTGGGGTGTGAAAATAAAAAAATTCGCGCTTAGGAGCTAATTATAAAAATTCGAAATTTTGAGTGCACATCATATAAATGATCGCTCAAACGAAAAAAAGGATAAAGCCAAGGACTCTACCTCATGGGTGGTGTGGAAAAAGGTGTGGGCAAGAGACAACTTTTGGATAGGAATCAAAGTTTGAAAACTGTTACTTTCTTTTTTGCAGGGATTAACAAAATCTACAGAGTTAAATATGAAAAAACAACATATTCGACATTTAACCTTGAATATTTTTTTTTGCACCAGTGGGATTTTTGGGGAATTTTGACATCTTATAAAGAGAGATGTCCTTATGCTCTGTACCAATTTTCAGCTCTATGCGAATTTTGTACAGGGCTTAGGAGCTAATTATAAAAATTCGAAATTTTGAGTGCACATCATATTGTAATATTCGGCTTGGTCCGACAATTAAAACTTATTCACTTTTTAAATAAAACACAAATTCACTTTATTCAAATCACTCACAAACTTATTTATTCAACACTTTCAATTATAACTTTTCAAACACAGTGTACTTTACTTATCGCAGTTCACAATCAACTATATCGTTTCGATTTCGAATCGGGTATATATAGTCCTGATAATGGTTCTAGAAACTACTAAACCGAATGTTCCAGAAGTTCTCTTTTTAACCACTAGATGTTGCCCCTCATTTTTAACTGTTATACACATAAGTGTTTACTACTACAATTAAACGATATTAAGTAAAGAGAGTATGTACATTAAATAAACAAGAGATACGGAGTAAGTAAAGAGAGTAATGAAAAGTGTGTACATTAAATATAGAAAGAGATACAGAGTAAGTAAAGAGAGTAAGAAAAGTGTGTACATTAAATATAGAAAGAGATACGGAGTAAGTAAAGAGAGTAAGAAAAGTGTATACATTAAACAGAGTGTAAGAGATAATAACGTATACACATTAGACATTGCAATAGAAGGAGATACAGAGCGTATGAGATAAAATAAAGTGTATACACATTACATTGCCCCCTCCTTAGGATTGATCGTCCCGAACAAATCCATCATCTTCATCACCACTGTAGCGATGTAGTCGGTCGCGATGTACGACTTTAAGTTTACCTCTGACTCCTTTTTGTATCCGGTACACGACGTCGTTGATTTTGCTAATCACTGTATATGGGCCTTCCCAGTCCCGTTGAAGTTTCGGTGACAACCCTTTTTGTCGATGGGGATTGTAAAGCCACACTCGATCTCCTGCTTGGAACTCTGTTGTTGTCGCTCGTATATCGTAGCGTGTCTTCATTCGGTCACTGAACATCTTCATTTTTGACCTGGTATCGTCGTGGATCTGAAGGAGTCTTTCTCTCAGGTCATCCAAGTAGACATCCTCGGCTTGCGGTTCCGACGTGGGACATCCAAATTTGATTTCGCTCGGCAGTCTGATGTTCCTTCCCATTAAAACCTCAGACGGTGTATGGCCAGTTGAGCTATGTCTTGCACTTCGATACGCCATCAAAAACAGTGGAATGTGTCGATCCCAATCTCGCTGGTTGTCGTCCACAACTTTGCAAAGATGTTCCTTAAGGGTTCGGTTGAACCGTTCGACCATGCCATCAGATTGTGGGTGGAGTGGTGTTGTTCTTGTCTTCTTAATGTGAAGGAGCCCACAAACTTCCTGGAATATGTTTGATTCAAAGTTCCTTCCCTGGTCGGAATGCAGTTCTAATGGAACACCGAATCTGCTCACCCAGTTGAACACAATTTGGTCTGCGACTGTTTTGGCTTCTTGGTTCGGTATGGCGTATGCTTCAGGCCACTTGCTGAAGTAATCTATGACGACCAGAATATAACGATTTCCATTATTTGTTTCCGGAAATGGACCCGCCACGTCTATTGCAATCCTTTCAAAGGGTGATCCGACATTATACTGCTGCATTTGGCTGTGATTCTTTTTGTTCGGGCCTTTGGTGGCAGCACAGGTATCACATTTTCGGCACCACTTCTCGACATCTTCCCTTGCATGTAGCCAATAGAATCGTTGTCGAACCTTTTCTAGCGTCTTGTTTACTCCTAGATGGCCTCCCGAAACTCCATCATGCATCTCTCGCAGAACGTCCACAATCTTTGATCTCGGTAAGACTAGCTGCATTACATAGGACTTTCCATCTGCTGATTCCCATTTACGTCGAAGGACACCCTCTTGGACATGCAATGAGTCCCACTGTGCCCAATAGGCCTTTAGAGCCGGACTTCTGTCGGAGATATCAGCCCATTCTGGTTTTTCCTGGTGTTCCTTGCATGCGAGGATGGGTTCAATATCTGGGTCCTCTTGTTGAGCCTTCCTCAACTCGTCGTTGCTCCAGCCATAAATGGGATCGGTTCTGGTTCGTAGGACAGTAACCACTTCTTTTTCTTCTTGGCGTCTGCAATGCTTACAGTCTTGCTTACATGGTCTCCGAGACAGTGCATCAGCATTTGAGTGAAGCTTCCCCTTCCGATGTTGAATTTCATAATCGTACGTCTGCAGCCTCTCAATCCATCTCGCCACTTGACCCTCTGGATTCTTGAAATTCAAAAGCCAGTTTAGTGCTCCATGGTCGGTTCGGAGAAGAAACTTCTGTCCATAGAGATACTTATGGAAGTGCTTTGTTGCCAAAATCAGTGCAAGAAGTTCTCTTCTGGTCACACAATAGTTTCTTTCCGACTTTGAGAGTACCTTGCTGTAATAGGCAACCACCTTTTCTTCGCCATCATGTACCTGTGACAATACAGCACCAATCCCGACATTGCTGGCATCAGCATCAATGATGAACGGTTTTCCTGGAGTCGGGTAGGTCAGTACTGGTGCATTACACAAGCGTTGCTTGAGCTCTTGAAAGCTGCGCTTGCACTCACCTGACCATTTAAACTGCTTTCCCTTTTCCGTTAGCTGATGTAGACTCTTGGCGATCTCAGCAAAATTCTTGACGAAGCGCCTATAGTAGGTGGCTAGACCCAGAAAGCTTCGGAGTTGATGTTTGTCCTGTGGTGTTGGCCAATTCTTCACGGTGTCAATCTTATCAGGATCCGTCTTAACTCCTTGGGATGAGATGATATGTCCCAGGTATTTCACTTCGGTTTTGAAGAGTGAACACTTTTCTGGATTGAGCTTGAGGTGGGCTTCTCGAAGTCTTTGAAACACGGCTCTCAGATTTGTACAATGTTCGTCAAATGTTTTCCCGTATACGATGACGTCATCCAAATAGACCAGGCAAGATTTCCAAGTGAGTCCTTGCAGGACGCATTCCATAAGGCGCTCAAAAGTCGCTGGAGCATTGCACAGTCCAAAAGGCATCACTTTGAACTGCCACAATCCGTTTCCTGTCGAGAAAGCTGTCTTCTCTTTGTCTTCAGGATGGATTTCTACTTGCCAGTATCCACTTTTCAGGTCCAAAGTTGAGAACCATTGTGCTCCTTCCATTGCGTCCAGAGTATCGCTGATCCTAGGCAGAGGGTAGCTATCTTTCTTGGTCACATCGTTCAACCTTCGATAGTCCACGCAAAAGCGGGTTGATCCGTCTTTCTTCTTTACCAGGACCACTGGAGACGCCCAAGGGCTTTTTGAGTTTTCGATAAGACCCTCTTCTTTCATGGTGGTTATCAGTTCTTCAACCTCACCTTGTTTGGCTAGTGGAAGGCGTCTTGCAGGTTGACGAATCGGCTTTGCATCCCCGGTGTTGATTCGATGTTGAACCAGTTGTGTTCTGCCATATTTCCCTTGCGATGACGAAAAGATGTCTGCAAATTCTTCGAGGAGACCTTCTGCAGTTCTTCGTTGTTGGTGGCCAAGATTAGAGGACTTGAGAATGTTCGTCTTTATGGAGTTCAGCTCTTTGGACTTCAATGTTTGCCTTGGGTCTTCTTCGCTGATCCTTGTTATCGCTGATACAGATTCGCATTGTCCGACAATCTCACCTTTTCTAAGCTTAACTTCGTACGGCTTGATGTTGAGTATTCGTACGGGAACCATGTTCTTTACAGGTCTTACAAGAGTCTTCCCAATGGTGACGTTTTGGGAGGACTTTACAGATGCTGGTTCGACCATGAGGTATCGATGGCTGCCAGGCTTACCTTTCAATTTCGTCCACACGAATACTTCTGAAGAAGCAGGCAAAGTCAGATCTTCTTTGATGACGGTTTTCACAGATAACGAGGTCTCATACGAGTGGATCCCATAGATCATTGGAATCTCGATGTTTCGATATTTCAGGACTTGGTTCCCGATGTCCAATATCACTCCGTGATCTTTCATGAAATCGACGCCGACAATGCACTCGTCGCATATATCTGCTACCAGAAACAGGTGAGAGAACTCCAGCTCTGCCATCCGGATCTTAAGACGTACCTCACCATAAACTTTTGCGGCTTCTCCAGTTGCAGTCCTTAGACGATAGCTGTTGGTGTTGTGGAGCCATGTCTTCTTAACGAGGTCCTGCCGTACAATGGACGCCGTGGCACCGGTGTCGATGGTAGCCACACATTTGTTGCCGTTTATACTTGCTTCCACGGTCAGGCTCTTGTTGTCACGTTTCGTTTGAGAAACCTGGATGTCGTTTCTGGGGCCATCGATACCAGAAACCAGCTTCTGCCCCTCGAAGTTGGTTCTTATTCGTTTCCCGGGTGGGAAACAGCTTCGGAAGCAACGTTGTTGGAGTTACTTTGACTTGTTGAGTAAGTTCTGTTTCCACAGTGTTGGCATGAGGTTCGTCTTCGCGGTAATCTGCACTGTCGTTGAAGATGCCCAGTCTTGTTGCAGTTCCAGCATCGTGCTGGTCCGTCTCGCTGACTCCTTTCCAGAGTAGCCTTCTGACAAGAGCATTCTTGGACTTCCAATTCTCTCACGCGATGCACGTTTTGGGATGCTTGTTCTGCGGCTTCCATTGTTAGAGCGAAAGCCAATGCTTCTGGTAGTGTTTGCTTTCCGGCAGTGCGAATAGCCCTTTGGAGATTTATATCGCCCACAGCTCTCACAAAGGCTTCAACAGCAAGTTGATTTATTATCTCGTTGCCAGCTGTTGGGTATGCCAGGTGGACTAATCGCTCGATATCTGCCTGAAGCTGCTGCAGAGTTTCACCTCTTTTCTGTGCCCTGTTGTTTAGTTGTACTCGGAAGACTTCTGTCATGTGGCTATCCCCAAACCGCTGTTCGATTGCGTTTACCAGAACTTTGAAGTCACCGTTCTTCTCTGCTGGGATGGTTTGTAGCAGTTCAGCAGCTGCTCCTCTCAAGGCAAGCGTAAGAGCAATGTATTTTTCGTCATCGTCCCAGCCATTTGTTAACGCTGCTGCTTCAAACTGTTTCTTGTAGATTGACCACGGTATCTGACCATCAAAGCTTGGAGGATTCACTTCTCTCTTCCTTGAGCACTCACCAGAAGGTTCTCGAGCTTTCATCTTTCGCACTTTTTCCAGTTCCTTTGTGATGGTATCGATTTGTTCGTCGATTTTTTCGATACGTGCATTTTGTTTTCCGACGCACTCGTCGAGAGTATTGATTTTCTCTTCGAAGTCCGCAAACCTGCCTTCTAGAAGATTTTTCTGTTCATCAAAACGCTCTAGAACATCATTCCTTTGTGTTTCCAGTTGTTTGAGGACATTCTCTTGCTCGGTCTTCTGCTCGTTTCTTTGAGTTTCTAGTTGCTCCAGAACATTCTTGTTTTGAGTTTCTTGCTTCTTTTGATTCTCTTCAAATTTGACTAGAAGAAGTGTCATCATGGTAGATAAGTCGGCAGTTGCATTTACCTCTTCCGATTTTGCTTCCACTTCGAAAGCAAACGTATCTGGGTCTTCATTTTGTTCTTCCAGATATTCCTGTAGCCGTTTTACGAGTTCGATTTTATATCCTGCCGCACTTAAGCCACGTTTGCTTAATTCGGCCTTTAGCTCAGCGGCAGTTAAGTCTTTCAAAACTTTACTTATCATTTTTTAACTTCACTATTTCACACAAAATAGTTTAATCACTGTTCACTGTTTTATTCTCAATAAGTTTTAATCCCACTTCTGACACCAATGTAATATTCGGCTTGGTCCGACAATTAAAACTTATTCACTTTTTAAATAAAACACAAATTCACTTTATTCAAATCACTCACAAACTTATTTATTCAACACTTTCAATTATAACTTTTCAAACACAGTGTACTTTACTTATCGCAGTTCACAATCAACTATATCGTTTCGATTTCGAATCGGGTATATATAGTCCTGATAATGGTTCTAGAAACTACTAAACCGAATGTTCCAGAAGTTCTCTTTTTAACCACTAGATGTTGCCCCTCATTTTTAACTGTTATACACATAAGTGTTTACTACTACAATTAAACGATATTAAGTAAAGAGAGTATGTACATTAAATAAACAAGAGATACGGAGTAAGTAAAGAGAGTAATGAAAAGTGTGTACATTAAATATAGAAAGAGATACAGAGTAAGTAAAGAGAGTAAGAAAAGTGTGTACATTAAATATAGAAAGAGATACGGAGTAAGTAAAGAGAGTAAGAAAAGTGTATACATTAAACAGAGTGTAAGAGATAATAACGTATACACATTAGACATTGCAATAGAAGGAGATACAGAGCGTATGAGATAAAATAAAGTGTATACACATTACAATATAAATGATCGCTCAAACGAAAAAAAGGATAAGGCCAAGGACTCTACCTCATGGGTGGTGTGGAAAAAGGTGTGGATAGGAATCAAAGTTTGAAAACTGTTACTTTCGTTTTTGCAGGGATTAACAAAATCTACAGAGTTAAATATAAAAAAACAACATATTCGACATTTAACCTTGAATATTTTTTTTTGCACCAGTGGGATTTTTGGGAAATTTTGACATCTTATATAGAGAGATGTCCTTATGTTCTGTACCAATTTTCAGCTCTATGCGAATGTTGTACAGGGCTAAGGAGCTAATTATAAAATATTCGAAATTTTGAGTTTTGACCAAATTATGTTTTTTTTTCTGACAGCTTAAAAAAAAACGTTTTTATATAGAAAACCACATAATCTACAAGTTTTTCATAGAAATGTTTTCAATCGGACTCACCGTTTAAGAGTAATACGCAAAAAACCATTATTTTCGACATTTGACACATTTTAAAATCGCAATATTTTCTAAAAAAGTGTCATAATATTTTTTTTAGAGAATTACAAGCCTATCATATATTTTTTTTTGATAGCTTCCCCCGTTTCAAAGATATGTATGAAAAACCAACATTTTCGACATTTGACCTTGAATAACTTTTTATGCACACATGGGATTTTTGGGGACTTTTGACATTTTACTTTAATCGGTGTTCTTATGCTCTGTACCAATTTTCAGCTCTATGCAAATTTTTTCTGGGTCGAATGTTTATTTTGTCTGGACTATTCATTAAACTCAGATTTAATAAAGTTTTATTTAGAATCACGAAGAACAAACTTAATTTTTATATTTTTTATATTGGATGGAAGGCATCCTGAGAAATTCTCCTTAGAAAACTCAATTTGAGTGAAAAACACGTAACAGTCGACAGGCCTCAAAACAAAAACATGCGCTCTGCATAAATGTCAATCCTTGTTTACAATTGCCGATTAGTAGGTATCGCTATCGACCAAACAAATAATCACCTTTACAACACTTCACTACTTACATTAAAAACCAACTTAAAAAGCCGTATTCCAATTTCAAAACAAAATAAATGTTATTATTGTTGAGGAAAAGAAGAATTCTTTAAACTGTTTAATAAAAAAAAAAAAACAAAGACTACACCTCAAGTGGTTCACTTAAAATAACACGAATTAGCTTATCACTTGTTGTTAAATAAAAAACGTTACTGTCAATGGAATCTATTTCTTATTTTGTGAATCAGATAAAAGAATGTACACTGATAAACCAATACTAAATTCGTTGACCGCTTTTTTCACTGATAAATAGTTTGCTTTATCTTGTGGTTTATCAGGCAACCGGTGGGCAAAGTAGAGGAGGAAACTTATATTGAGTGAGTATTTTTAAAGTCGTCTGTCGTCCCCTCTGGTTGCGTACAGTGTTGAGTGAAGAAGGCAAGAATACAATAGTCAATATTTAGAATGTAGAGAAGGAATTGGATTCTTGGATTTTAAAACAGGCTCGCAAAACTTACGAATATGGATGAGTGAATGAGTAACAATAGCGAAGAACCTCCAAAAAAAAACTAGTTTGACAAAACTCAAACCTTCCGAATAATAACACGTGGAATAAATGTTTTTTCTATCAAACATTTTAAACAGGGTGATTTGCATAAGCTGCGATAAATGCGTTCATATACAGTAAGAATATCCAGTATTAATTTTAATTAAAATGGAATCGTTTTCCAGTTTGTTTTTTAGATATATCGGACGCATAATATGTAATGGATATTGTTTTCCAAAATGTTTAAAAGATGCAAACTGTTTGTTTAATATTCGAATTGCAGTAACACCAATAGTGTGATATATTCAGGGTTGAATAGCTAGCGCAGCCTTGTACTATAAAACTATCTTATACTCACTACAAGTTCAGTCTTTATTAGTATTTTATTTTAATCACCCTGTGTATGTTGTAAAAATGTATAAGATTCATGAATATTATAAATACAAATTTTAAGGGTTGATCAAGCGCCTATTTCTCATATCATACATTTTATATTGACATTTTTGTTTATTCTCTGTCATACAACAATGTATAGTCGAAGAAAACACTTTCCAGTGGAAACGGAGAGTTCAATGATTCTGTTTCTGAGGTTCTTGTGTAAGTCCAGTTTTTATGAAATTTTAAGGGAAACCTAGCGATGCATGGTTCTGTGAAAGAAAATTTTATAAAAACGTAACGGAAAAAATTAAAAAATTAATTAATTAAAAATTAAAATTATTTTTATGAATTGGGTGATGGATTTGTTCAGGAAATGCTTATTGAATGGAAATTGAGAAAATTGTTAGTGTAAAAATCAAAAATTGCAGAAAAGAGCATAAAACAATGATTTTACTTGCGACATAAAGATTATATGGCAAGTATTGAATTCACAAAAAAAAAGTAGAGATTTTGATGAGATATGACATTACGATGATAGAGAAGTCGAAAAAAGTGGGTCCGACAAAGTGGGTCCGTTTGTCTGTCTGTCTGTCTGTAAACGCATCTACAGCCTTAACCACTGGTCCGATTGACTTCAAGTTTGAAAATTAGAGGTTTGAGCGAATTCACGTGGGTAATTTTTTTCATGTTTTTTTAAGATCAAAATTTAGGGTAGCCACCATACATTTTTTTTGGCCAAAAACAAAAACTTTCAATTTTCTCAAAAACGGCTCCTGTGATTTTTTTAAAACTTCCTCGAAAATTTTTGTTTATATATTTTATGTAAGAAAAATATTTTTGTATTGCTCCAAAACGGTACCTCTCATAGAACCGTTTTTTTGTTATAATTGTTTGTGATGCCCAAATAATATTTTGTTTTTTGTTTTTTTGTATTTTAAAAAAATATTCTTAAACTTTTTTTTTCAAAATTCTGTATCTCAAAAACGGATCAATATTAAAAATCGAAATTTACTAATAAAATGTATAATTACATATTCTTGATACTGCATACAAATTAATTTTAAGACATTTTCGAAATAAAAAATATATAAATATATAAAAAAATTAAATTAAAAAAAACCGCTCCTAGGATTTTTGAAAAAAAAAATTGAAAAATCAACAATTTCTTAAGAAATCATATGACATCAATTTTTTTTTTTAGATTGAATCTATTTTTGAGGTACATATTGCAATTTAAACTTTTATTTATGAATTTTATTTGTTTTATTTATTTAATATTTTTTTATGTACGACCCAGTCGTTCACATTTTTTCGTGAGCAAGTAGGCGTTCAATTCTTCCAGTTTTGCTTTTCAAATGGGAAAGCATAAATTTCGCCCGAAAGATATTACAACTATTTTTCTCTGTATTGAATCACATGTTTTGATGATTTCGGTGTTAAATAATGTTGAATATTTGTTTTTAAGCTTGGAAAATTGTATTCAAGTAAATTACATTGAAATTTGAAATATATCTGTTATTTATGATCAGTCTGAACTTTATCTGAAGGTGCCAAATTGCGGTCTTGACGAGGTTCCCGGGTAGGTACACTTATCCATCATATATGGGGTTAATACCCAGAAAACAGGTTGGGCTCACCGCTTATCTTGAAAGGTTTTTAAGTGCTTGGTTTTATTCATAATACCTCTTGAGTGTTATTTGTACATTTATCATAATTTATAAATCACTAGCCGCCCGACAAACGTTGTTTGTGTTTTAGATTGTGAATCTTCAATGTGTTCTATTGAAGATTCTGTATTATTTTCTTATATCTTGAAAGTTTAGCTATTTAAATATTTTTTCTTAATAACTCAGGATTTTGAATTTAAAAGGGAACCATATCAATTCGTAGTTGTTTCTATACAGAGTGATTCACGAGTGTTGTGCTAAAAGGTAGAGCGTGTAGGTTGAGTTGCTACAAGAAAAAAATCGTACAGGAAAGGGTGGGTCTATCCCCCCCCCCCGTTTGGTCGGAAGGGGCAATTTTCTGAATTTACTTATTTAAAAAAAAATTAATATTAAAAATCAACGGCTTCGCTAACAACACCGTGCTATACCTTTTTGGAAAGCCAAAAACGTCTTCTTTCATTTTTTTAATTAATAGACTAGTGCCGATAGCTTCAAAAATGGAAAAAAAAGAAAAAAATCGCAGTAGAATAAAATAAATGAGAAATGGTGGGGGATGCGATAAAAATGAAAGGAAAAATAAATTACGGGCCATCCGAGTTCGGGAAGTGGGCGGGGGGCGGGTTTTAAGGGGAAAAAATGGTTTATCTTGATTTCCGGCAAAACTAGAGGTCCTATGGAAAAATGTTAAATGGCAAAGTTGTAGGTAACAAAAAGATATACAACTTTTGTTCAGACAAATTTTTCACATAACCCCAAAATATATATGAAAAATTCAAAAAACCAAGTTTTTGGTTTTTTATTTTTATCTTTTTCAAAAAAAAAGATTTTTCTACGAAATTTGGTGAAAACTTCCCTTATTATATCCCAGATACACTGTAATTTATTTGGTTAAAAATATTTATTTTGTCCTCTTATATTGAAATCAAAAAAATACCCTAATTTTGAATCGGAAATTCACGTGTCAAAATTTCGCCTTTTCTTAAAAAGTCAGCATGCTATTTATTTGTTCAAACGTCTTCTTTCTGATGGTATAAAAAAAAAATACATTACCATAGTAAATATTCTCAGAAAATGCAAAACATTGAAAAACTCGAATTCGATTTTTTTTTCCAACAATCGATGTAACCGTAGTGTTCTATCCATTATCATATATCTCTGTTAGTGATGGGTCAAACCGAGTTGGCGAACCGAGTTGGCAAACCGAATAGGTAAACCGAGTTGACCCGTTCAACTCGAGTTGGCAAACCGAGCTACCTAACTCGAGTTGAAGAAAATTAACAGAGTTAAGTCGAGTTAGCGAACTGAGTTGACCAATCACTAACAGAGATATATCGACCCCTTGCCGCAGTGTTCTTTCCATTATCATATATTCCGGAAGTTTTGCTTAAAACTATTTGCTGCAGCTGTGAAAGTGGATGTAACAGTTTAAAATGTGGCTGTCGAAAACATGGTTTAAAATGTACAAATCTATGCACGAATTGTCATGGTTCCGAAAATTGCTCAAATATGGAAGAAAAAACTTACGAGGAAGTAAATGAGGAAATTTTGGATGAAGAACCAATGCAGTCCGAAAATATCATTGGAGACGAGGAAGGTGGTGAAGACTTCGAAGATTAACTGCAGTTGGAAAGGTCTGTCACATCTTACGATGAAGAAATGCAATCAGAATCAGCTTTTTAACTTATATGTATATATGTACCTAGAGGAAAGGAAAGGATTTAAGCAAGAACACTAGATTTTAGTTTTAATAAAGTTTTTGTTCAATTATAAAGATTTTAAATAATGTTTTGATTGTAATTAATTAATGTTAAATATAAAAAAATATAGAAAAATAGGTAATTTAAATTGGATCTTCGATTTGACTTTCACTAGACTTTTACTTTTCTTAGCTTGACTTTTCTTGTCGTACACTTTACTTTTAATAGCGCAATTCTTTGACCGAATAAAAATTAGCTACTTTACATTTTTATAGTCTAAGTCTAACCTTAAGTCTTTTCATAAAAATGCAATGATTTTGAATTGAATTCAAAAAGTGTTAGTGCCCATATGTTTGGCTTTAACTAAGATTATTTTTGTGTTTGTTAAATGTAGTCATCCTACTTATATGTATATACTGTATAGAAAAAAAAATCATGATTAAAAAAAAAATCGAATTTGAGTTTTTTCAATTTTTTGCATTTTCTGAGAATATTTACTATGGTAATGTATTTTTTTTTACACCATCAGAAAGTAGACGTTTGAAAAAATAAATAGCATGCTGACTTTTTAAGAAAAGGCGAAATTTTGACACGTGAATTTTCGAATCAAAATTAGGGTATTTTTTTAATATTATTTCAATATAAGAGGAAAAAATAAATATTTTTAACCAAATAAATTACAGTGTATCTGGGATATAATAAGGGAAGTTTTCACCAAATTTCGTAGAAAAATCTTTTTTTTTTTGAAAAAGATAAAAATAAAAAACCAAAAACTTGGTTTTTTGAATTTTTCATATATATTTTGAGGTTATGTGAAAAATTTGTCTGAACAAAAGTTGTAGATCTTTTTGTTACCTACAACTTTGCCATTTAACATTTTTCCATAGGACCTCTAGTTTTGCCGGAAATCAAGATAAACCATTTTTTCAACTTAAAACCCGCCCCCACCCACTTCCCGAACTCGGATGGCCCGTAATTTATTTTTCCTTTCATTTTTATCGCATCCCCCACCATTTCCAATTTGTTTTATTCTACTGCGATTTTTTTCGTTTTCAAAAATTATCTACCCTGGTCTATAAATGATTTTAACAAATATATGTACATAGTTATGAAAAAAATGTCAAACTCAAAATTTTGCACACAAAAAAAATGTTTTAACTAGTTTTTTTCAAAATTTTATGTAGGAGCTTAAGATAATTAAACCGCAATATTTCTCAACTATAAGCTATAGTGTGCTGGAGGACCATCTTGTTGATAGATTAAATAATCGTATATAGCCAATGGAATATTGTCCAACAAATCGGGCAAAAGGTCTCGTAGGAACTGTAGGTAGGATTCTCTATTAACAACAGAATTCAGAAAGCTGGGTCCGATTACTGCGTGTCCAACAACACCAAGTCAGACGTTACAGCTAAAGCGGTGTTGTGATTTGTTCTGTTTTTTGTTGTGTGGATTAATGTCACTCCAGATTGGGACACTCCAAGCATTGTAGCTATCCTCTGTAACCAACCGTTCTGTTGGTAGATAACTCCTTCCCTTATTTCAGCGTCTAGTAAATCCCATTACTTACAGGACGTATAGGCTAGTGCTAGCAACCTAAAGGAAAAGGGCGTTCAGGCTTTGATAGCGCGGCATGCTTGCATTAAGCTCGACCTAGCTCGTCGTCTGGTGGTGTTCTTACTATCGTTGCCATGAACATTTCGCTACGTTTTAACATGCCGTAATTGTTTTCTTCAGAGTAAAATTTAGGTTCAAATATATAGAACCCGAGTTCGTCCTAAGTTGGATAGATTAATGTCCGGTGAGGTGGTGGGAACGAGATGGAATGTCCCACGGAGGATTTAATCCCACCCACATATGTATATAAAAATACATCCTTGGCTGAATAGACCTCCAAATGTATCAGCCCCTAATCAATGACTGCATTGTCATTTCCTTTGCCTTCTCGCTCCGCTTCATTAGCTTAAACTGAAAACATGGTATGTACAATTGACCAAAGAAAAATTTCCATCCAAAATAAATACATCTCAGATCACTGTCTATGCAATTCACATTTCCTTTTATTTAAAAAAAAACTACTAAATATGAAGTGGGGAAAAAAAAACTTAATAATAAGAATAATAAAGTAGATAATGACTAAAATGTTAACCAAGAAAATGTCCAAAAATACAAAATAATTTTACATCAAATTGTATTCAGTATCAAAAGGTTTATTCGTAAGAATAGGTTTTAATATTTATAATTTAATTTACGAGATTTACAACTTGGTACAACATAATGTACCTTCAATCGCATTTGTTTTCTTTGGGTATTTTGATTTTGTTTTTTTTCTAATTTAATGCTGGTTGGGTTTGGAAAAAGGCAGAAAAAAAGGTAAACAATAAATACCCGTTGCTTCTTCGATTCGATTCGAGCGAATGCTCTCGCTGTGCTCTCGCTTAACGTTAGTTCAAATAATTTCCATAAAATTTTTTATGATATTATTGTTCTTTGAATTTTGACTTACCCCGTTATCCTTAGGTAGGAGAGGTGCACCGTTCCTGAGGTTCTTGGAGATGATCTTTGAAATGGCTATAATTTTAAGTACTGTAATTAAGTTGAACCTTTTATATATGACACACATTCACAAGGGCATTTACTATTTCTCTCTCTTCTATTTTCGATTTTTCCTATTTTCTCTTTTATTTTATTTACCTTATTATTTTTCCTTTTTTTTCTTTTACTCTTTCTTTACTTTTTTTTTCTTCTTTATTACACTTAGATTTAAATTGATACAAGAAAAAAAACTTAATTATAATTACTAAATACACTTATGAATAACCTAATAATACTTTATTTTCATTATAACTTTTCTATGTTAATCTGAATCCGGACACAGGCAGGGGGTCATGTCACGTGGTTCACGGAATGCGGACTCGGGAGCTTCGTGTGGAGGTGGATTTCTTCTGTTTTTTTTTGTGTTTTAAGGGCACAGAAATGAGTTTTCCTTGCACTTTTCACAGCTTTACTTTTTTTTGATTGAGATTTGATTCTTTGATTCTTTGGTTTTTTAAGTGGGTTAGGGGGGGTGTTTTGGACACGTGAAATCTCACAAAATTTTTCTAAGTTTGCACTCGTTTTTTTATAATCTTCTTATTCTTGCATGGAATCTAATTAGTTTTTTTTTGTTTTTTTTTTCTTTTTTGGGTTTTTTTGTTTTTTTGTTGGGGGTCTTACGGGTTGGGGTTTCTGTTTTTTTTGTTCTTAGTTCGGTTCCGACGTTTTCACGGTTGGAATTTAGCGCTGCGATTTATATGAGGCTTCCAATTATTTCGCGAACATCATTTTCATTTCGCAAAATAGTATTGATTTACTATATTAATATTTAAAGTCTCGATAATATTACTTTGCATAAATGCACGCTTATGATAATTTCAGAAACCGACAGCACATGCACCGCACAACCAATTTTTCCTAGATAATTTTTGTAAAAACCACCAAGCTCAACAACGCTCGGGCCTTTTATAGCTCGAAGCCAACCAAAGCCGCGTCATCAATTTTGAATTTCGAAAATGAGAGAGAGATTGAATTAATGGTTGCTGAGGTGCTTCCGCAAGCGCCTATTCAGTTAAATATTTTAACTTAAAATCTTTTCCTGGGATATTAATTTATTTATTTATTTATTTACTTAATACAAGCAAACTTAAAACTAGAACTTAAAAACAAGTAACACAAGGTATTTGATATAAAATGTAAAAACAATTAAAAAATAAAATATAAAAATAACAATAATATACAAGAATCTTGGGAGATAGAGGAATAGGAGGAAAAATGGGGTTATGATGGCAGTCTTAGAAGGGAACTTTTGAGAACGGATTTAGAGAGACATGGATCAAAGCAATGAGTATTGTTTGCCTTACGTAGCATTCTGCTTACAGGTTCATTTAAGCCATATAGAGTTCGATGAAAAGGGAGATGAAAAAATGGGACTGATCTTAAACGGCGTGGGTTAGTACAAAGGGATATGTTTTGAAGTAGGGTTGGGCAATCAATGTTACCATTCACTAATTGATGAATAAAGACAACGTCGGCTGTCGGCATTGTCACGGCGAATGAATAAGGGTTGCATATTTAGTAACAACAGTCGCTCTTCATAGGGTGGAAGGTTAAAGGGATCTTCCCAACCTGAACCAAGGTTACGAAGCGAAAACCGAATAAATCTGCACTGGACGGCTTGAATACGTTGAATGTGTATTTGACAATAGGGACACCAGACTTGTGATGAGTATTCAAGTAATGGTCTGACAAAAGTTATGAACAGAGATTTTGTAACATACGGGTCACAGAATTCTTTAGACCAACGTTTGACGAACCGTAAAGTAGAATTTGCCTTGCTTATAATTTGGTCAATATGAGAATTAAAATTCATATGGGAGTCAAATAAAACACCTAAATCAGAGATTGATGTTACAACGGGAATAGGTTCACCATTTATAGTGTAAGTTCTGTTAGTCATTGGAATACGCTTCCGAGAGTACGTTATAGCTTGACATTTGCTTATATTCAATTCAAGGAAATTCTTTTGGCACCAAATATTAAAAAGGTTTATGTCATTTTGGAGCAGTTCCGCGTCATTACAACAAGAGATTTGTTTAAAAAATTTCATATCGTCTGCGTAGATGAGAAGCTCAGAATTATTAATAATTTTTTCAACATCATTGGTAGTAAGAATGAAAATAAGAGGGCCAAGATGACTTCCTTGTGGGACACCAGATGTTGCATTTATTATTTCAGAAATCCCATTCCTGTATACAACTCTGTATTGACGATCTGATAAGTAAGACGAGATCCAAGATATGAAAACTGGTGGGAAGCCAAGCTTTTTGAGCTTAAACAGAATAAGATTATGGGATATCTTATCAAAGGCCTTACTAAAATCAGTAGCTATTGAGTCAACTTCTTTTCCATTTTCTAAAGCAGATAATGAAAATGATACAAATTGGATTAGGTTCATAGTGGTAGACCTTCCCTTAAGAAACCCATGTTGTTTTGGAGAAAAGATCTGCTTGCTATGGAAAAACATAGTGTCATATATTATACTTTCAAATAGTTTTGGTATACATGAAAGTTTTGCTATAGGCCGATAATTTGTTATATCATTTTTTTGTCCTTTTTATGTACAGGAATGATAAAAGAATCTTTCCAAATACGAGGAAACGTTCCACTAGAAATGGACATGTCGTAAATAAGCGCTAGGGGTAAGGCTAAATTGTCAACACACTTTTTTAACACTATTGGAGGAATTGAATCAGGGCCAGCAGAGTAATCATCTTTGAGCAAATTGATTTTCTGAATAACAGACGAAACATCAACATTAAGTAGCAGTGAGTTTAATGAAGTTTGATTGGACTCATTCAGGTAATTAAAGTAATTATTATCAATCTCAGTAGTGTTGGACGAAAAAGCTTGACTGAAAAAACGTGCAAAATAATTTGAGATGGTTGTGGGATCAGCAGATGAATTTTTGTCAAGTTTAAAGACAGATGGATATCCATCTGACTTTCTTTTACTGTTGATGAACTGGAAAAAAGCTTTCGGATTAGAAATAATATCAGATTGCATCTGAGAAATATAGTCAGAGTAAAGAGATTCACATAAAACAGAAAAAGTAGTATACGCTGCAATATAATTAGAAAAATTATAATAATTTCTAAACCTGATAAATTTTTGCCACAGTTTATTTCTTTTATTGCGGAGAGTACGAAGTTCTTTAGTGTACCAAGGGGGTGATGAAGATACGTTTTTTTGTGAAATGGTTGGAACTGTTTGGGAAACACAATTCATTAAAAGTGAGTAAAAAGTTTCAACTTTAAAGTCAATACTCGAATTTGGGTCAGATAAAAAGTCATAATTAATCCTAGTCAGAAGTTCATTCAACAAGTCAAAATTAGCCTTGCGGAAGTTAAATTTTTTACAAGTCAGAATCTCAGGGCAAATGTTGTAGCTTACATAAGCAAAGGTAATAGAGAGTGGAGGGTGATGAGCAAGTTTGGTTAAAAGATGCTTACTTTCTGTGACAACAGTGTTATCTGCATCCGAAGAAAAAATAAGGTCAAGCTGTCTACCCAGACTATTTTTAATACTGCTTTATTGGGCAAATCCTGAAGCAAGGAGGCGGTCAGTAAATAAAATTTCCTTAGCGGAAGAAGCGTTAAGAGCTATTAGATTATTACCGTCGTCAGAGTGGGACCAAATCAAATGGGGAAAATTGAAGTCACCAAAAATGAGAATATCGTCATTAGGAGAACACAGATCTACAACAAATTCGACAGCTTCAATGAAACATTCATAGATACACACAGGTTGAGTTGGGGGAATATAACAACAAATAGTATAAATACTACGATTTTGAAGGTTAATTTGTACACAAATAAGTTCTAGGTCTGTTGTATTAGGTATTGTGATAAGAGTTGAATCAAGGTCAGAACAGATAGCTATTAAAACACCACGTCCTATGGTAGCAGATGAACTAGGGGAGTCCAAAATTTTAATATCTTTCCGAAAAAGAGTGAAGTCAGAAGAGAAAAGTTCATTGTTAGCTATATCAGGAGAAAGATTTGTTTCAGTCAAGGCATATATGTTGTGTGGAAGTTTTTGAGTATTCAAATATAGCTCCGAAGTTTTGGTACGAAGACCTCTAACATTTTGATAGTAAACAGATAAACAATTTTGGTCAAGAGGTAATGACTGGTTAAACAGAACATGGGAATTTATGTTAAAGATACTTATTACTACGATGGCGATTGCGTTGACGATTCGAGATTTTCTTTGAGTCTAATTGGTGCTTATTTGTTAAGGAGTAATTTTCAGAAGATGCGGTATATGATGGGTGATAATTTCGATTACTTGAGGTATAATGATTTAAAAATCATTTTGGATTTTTTTATGAATAGGTGTAATGTAAAATCGAGGTTTTGATTAAAATCCCTCAAGAAAAACGTTGCGGAAATTCTTCCATCTTGAAAAGATGGCGGAAAATAAATTTGTGTATTAGAGCGTTAATCACTCCTCTTATGCCAAGAAGCTGAATTCGTTCTCTATGCTCTAAAAAAAAACGCTGACATTATAATCTCTCAATCTTCCACAGAACCGCATTTCACCAATACCATTCACACTAGCAGTCCAAAAGCGATGTACAATGCGTCGATCACTTATCGTTGCAAACCTAATTTTTAAATTAAATCCGCCTATTTCGTCTAAAACTACCTATTTTCCTACTTTAAACAAAAATGTTGTATTTTAAAGATTTCTCTTTTTCGGCTGAAAAGAGAAATCTTTAAAATACAACATAACATATAAATTGGTCAAAACAAAAATCATATTTAAACAAAAATGCACGTACGGCGTATACGTACTAGTTTTTCCTTATAATTCTATAAACCAGTTATTTTAAATTTCGTTTCCCACACCTCCTTGTACTAATGGAGGGATTACGTCAGACCGTATCTAAAATTCTTTCATCTATGATTGCGGGTCCTGCAATTGACCTTTCACTTCTTCGATGCTCTAGCTCTCCATGCTCTTGTAACGAACCGTTGGTTGTGTTGGTAGATAACCCCTTCCCTTATTTCAGCGTCTAGTAAATCCCATTACTTACAGGACATATAGGCTAGTGCTAGCAACTTAAAGGGAAAGGGCGTTCATGCTTTGATAGCGTGGCATGCTTGCATTTAGCTTGACCTTGCTCGTCGTGGGGTGGTGTTCTTACTACCATAGCCATGAACATTTCGCTACGTTTTATCATGCCAAAATTGTTTTCTTCGAAGTAAAATTTTGTTTCAAATATATAGAACCCGAGTTCGTCCTAAGTTGGATATGTTAATGTCCAGTGAGGTGGTAGGAACGAGATGAAATTTCCCAAGGAGGATTTGATCCCACCCTCATATGTATATAAAAATACATCCTTGGCTGAATAGACCCCCAATTGTATCAGCCCCTAGTCAATACTTGCATTGTTTTACCTTTACCCTTATTCATTTCCATTGCCTCCTCGCTCCGCTTCTTTATCTTAGAGAGACTGAAAACATGGTACGTACGATCGACCAAAGAAAAGTTTCCATCAAAATAAAAACATCTCAGATTACTGTATATGCAATTAATATTTCCTTTTATTTAAAAAAAAAAACTACATCTAAATATAAAGTAAAACAACACCTTATAATGACAAATGCTAACCAAAGAAATGTTCAAAAATACAAAATATTTTTGTATTAAAACTGTACGTTCAAATTGCTTTCATTATTATCAAACAAAATAATCCAAAAGTTTATTCGTATGAATAGGTTTTAAAATTTATAATTTTTTATGTGAATTACAACTCGGTACAACTACTAGCGACAATAAAATGACTTGTCTACTTTAGTTATTATTTATTTTTAATTTTTTATTTTATATTTATATAACTTACATTTAATCGCATTTGTTTTCGTTGGAATTTTTTTGTTTTTTTTTTATTTTGTTGATTTTGAAAAAAAAGCTTAAAAAAGGAAAACAATAAATACCCGTTGCTTTCTTCGATTCTTCTCGCTTAATTTTTATATCGCCAATTGTTAAGGATGGCTCACCCACACTTTTTGTTTTGCAATTCTTGGGCCATTTTTTTTTTTTTTTAATAATTTTATATGATGTGCACGGTTAGAAATTTTGGGTTAGATTTTAATATTTTGAGGGTTACATATATGACAACACCAGAAAAATATTAAAATCTAATATACGGCAAATATTAAAAGCAGAGAAGTAATAAAGCAAATATTAAAAGTTAGATGAGATTTTAAAAATTAATACTTTTTGTATTAAAAAGTAATACGCCTTTTATTAAATTTTAAATAAAAGTTGTAATAGATTTTAATAAAAGTTTATTAGTATTTTTAATATTAGAGTATTAAAAGTTAATCAAAGCGGTATTTAATATTAATACAATTTTGTATTAAAAATTAATACAATTTTATATTAAAAATTAATAAAAAAATTTATTAAAAACTAATATAACTTTGTATTAAAAATTAATACAAATTTGTATTAAAAATTAATACAATTTTATATTAAAAACTAATACAATTTAATGTTAAATATTAATAAAATGTTATATTAATATGTAATAAAATGTTGTTTTTAAAATAAATGATTTTTTATTAAAAATTAATAAATTTTTGTATTAAAAATTAATAGAATTTTATATTTAAAATTAATATATTTTTGTATTAAGAAAAACATAAAATTCTGTTGTAAAATTTAATACAATTTTATGGATTTGTATTATCCGCTGAAAAATATGGAAACTCAGATGAATTCGAAAAATATCGAAAATAAATACTTTCTGTATTACTTTTTGACTTGGAATTCAAAATGTAAGATACTTTTGAAAACATCAAATTAAAAGCTGTACAAACCATTTTCATCGACCCAGGAATTGGTGGGCCATACTCTAAGAAGCTGCGAAACAAACGATGTACAAAATAAAACTCACAATTCTTATTTTTTCAAATATTTATTGTATGTATCCGTTATTGAATTTAAATTAATTTACATTATGTACAATAATCTCAATACGAATAGATTTTGAGAAAATACTATTAAAAAACTATTCTTGGAATGGATTTATGACGACAAACCTGGAATGTATGTGTCCATTTTGATTGTCCCCTTGTGATTACCGGGGGGCATAAAATCCGCAGATGTTTAAAAATAAATATCCCTTCCCTGGGTAGTCGAATAAAATCTGATAAAAAAAAAATATTTTCATTAAAATGAATGGTTTTTTTTGTTTAAATATTACTTACCAAATTTGTATCACCCGAACCTTACACTACCGTTCTACATAGTGACTTTTTTGGAATAACGCTACGCTACAGGCAGATGTCAAACACCAAAATGTATAGCAAGCGTTTTTTTTTAATAAAATTTTATTAAATTTCAATACGAGGGTATTAAAATGTAATAAAAGAGGGTTTGTTTTTAATTAAATTGAATTAATTTTTAATACATGTGTATTAGGATGAAATACAAACGAGTATTAAATCTCAATACAAATGAAATGTAATACAAACGGGTATTACATTTTAATGCAAGGATATTAAAATGTAATACAAACCGATATTATATTTCAATGCAAGTGTACTAACCTGTAATACAAAAGGGTTTGTTTTTAATAAATTTGTATTACTTTTTAATACATGGGTATTAGAATGTAATACATCTTAATACAGTTGAAATATAATACAAACGGGTATTACATATAAATGCAAGGATATTAAAATGTAATACAAACGCGTATTACATTTTAATGCAACTGTATTAAAATGTAATACACAAGGGTTTGTTTTGGTGCCATGACATTTGGCCATATGCCATAAGGCCATATTTCAAAATATGGCCATATGACACTTTTGAATTGTGTCATACGGCCATATTTTAATATATGGCTATTTGTCGCTTTGGTAATGTGTCATTTGACCATTATGGCCAAATAACACTTTCAAGCTTGCAGTTTACATTTACTGGAAAAACAAAAACGAATATGCAATATATTTATGAAAATATACAATATCTATATTTATGAAAATATGGTAAGTAACTGATCTCAAAAAGTTTATCGCAACGTTTTAATAAATAAAAAAAAAAAATCAAACAGAAAGAAACAGACAGAGCAATTAATTTTTCAAAGCTGCTGCCGTTTCTTTAATTTGGAAAAGGAACCACCACGCACCCTTGTAATGCACGCTTGTGTCTGGAAAGCAGGTGCTGCATTGCAGTAATTCATTTTAAGCATCTTTTTTCACTTTTGTCTGAGGATGATGACGATCTGGTACATTCAAAATCGATTTAGTTTTATTGTGAGCGAAATGAGCGGAAAAAATTTTGCCCAAAAGAGAATGAATTTGGGGTGTGAAAATAAAAAAATTCGCGCGAATTTTTTATTTTCACACCCCAAATTCATTCTCTTTTGGGCAAAATTTTTTCCGCTCGCTTCGCTCGCTAACAATTATTGTACCTGCTTAATTTTTTGGTTCAAGCTCCAAATCCTTTATTGAAACAATATTTTAAAACACGTGAGACTGAGTTAAGGAGTATTGCAAATTAGTGCTTACGCCTGCATCCACATGATGCAAGAAAACTGAACATACCTTCAATACAATAATGTTTTTCTGATGGAGCTGTTAATGCAATTGAAACAGCTCAGTTATTTGAGGATTGAGGTGACAAAAAGATAAAATAAGATGAAACTGGGTTCAAGTACAGTGTGCTTGTAGAATGCCCTACTCTGACCGAACACCAAAGTTCAGAAGAACTGATAATGTTTTAGAAAATCTCAACAAAAAACAATTTTAACTGAATAACTTTGCATATGTTTTCAAAATTATAAACATCATCAATGATTCTTATTTATAATTTCTCAACCTAAATTGGAACAAAATGTAAATTAATATATCTTTACTAACGTGGTTATCATGAGCGAAGCGCACAATTTAAAATTATTTGTAGCCGCAAGATCTTACAACACTAAAAGTACCATCTAAAAGATATTTCCTGCTCGAACCATTTTGCATATTTTGTGTCAAATGACGCTTTGAAAATCTGTCAAATGACAATATTAGAATATATGGCCATTTGTCGCTTTAAGAAAGCGTCATTTGACCATATGGCTGAATGACACAAGAAAATATGGTCAAATGACACATTACCAAAGCGACAAATAGCCACATTGCCATATGACACAATTCAAAAGTGTCATATGGCCATATTTTGAAATAATGCCATATGGCACATGGCCAAATGGCATGGCACCGTTTGTTTTTAATAAAATTGTATTGTTTTTTCAATAAATACCCTTTAAAATGTAGGGCCAACGGGTATTAAATTTTGGTTTTAATTCCAAGTGTATTAAATTCAAATATTTTTGTATTACAAATAGTAACTTTAAGAGAAAAATATTAAAAAATATTAAAATTTAATACAAAATAAATTAAAAATGAAAAAATTAATACCAAAATATTACAATTTATTACAAAATATATTAAAATTAGATGTAATAATTTGAGAATATTAAAAAGTAGTATTTTGTGTATTGCATACAGTTGTAATACAAGAGCTGTATTAAAAAATATCCCAAAATTTTTTACCGTGTGGCATTAAGAAATACATTCAGTCCTTAATTTTCAACTTCCTACCACTTACCCCTACTTTTTAAGAGCTACTTCTTACTCAGTTTTCATGAAAATTTCGTCGATTATTATTATTGTTTGTACATTGATTGCAGTAGTGATAGTGACATTAAAGCTTATTATTGTGAAAGGTAGGATAAATAAACATGTTCATAGTTCATACTATACTGTTTGTCATCATTAAGACAGCAAACAATGCCATATCACTGCCTTTATTCACATACTTGCAAATATATTTGATGCTCTTCACTGAACTACAAAACTATACCTACATTAATATGAGCTTGGAATGTTTTGCTCAGTAGAGGTGAATAAGGCACCACCCAAGGATTATCAATGTCAATATCGATGTTTTTTATACTTTTCGTAAATGATTGTCCGACATTATCGGAATTCCTTCGACGATATATTGGATATCTGTCAATATTTGTGATCGTATCGTTAGTAAAATCTTTAGGAAATCCTTTGGTACATTTTCCATCTGCCATACAAGGCGATAAATGATTGAAATTACAGCATGGGCCATGAATCATGTTAGTTGTAACCGACCCCTATGTTTTGATAGCATTTTATATTTTTCAAAACACAAAAGTCTAGGTTCTTTTTTATATCGATTGAGGCAGTAAGAAGTCTGTCGGGTCAGCTAGTTTTCTTATAATATTCGTTCATGAAACTTTAATATTGACTTACCCCGTTATCCTTAGGAGAGGTGCACCGTTCCGTGAAGATAATATAAGAAATGGGCTATGAATTTAAGTACGGTAAATAAATTGAACGTTTTATTTATCACACACAACCACCATGGTATTTCAACAAGGGCATTTACTCTTTCTCTCTTTTTCTCTTTTCGATCTTTCTTTTCTGATTTTCGACTTTCAATTAGATCTTTTTGATTCTTTCTTTTTCTTTTTTTTTACTTTAACATAACTAGATTCAAATCGATACACAAAGAACTTAATTATAATCTACTAAATACACTTATTATAATACTAATAATACTTTATTTTCATGATGAATTTTCAATGATAATTTGAATCTGGACATATGGAGGGGGTCATGCTGAGTATCATGCAGATGGTGTTTCACGGAATGTGGACTCGGGAGCTTCGGGTTGATGTTGGGTTCAAATGTCTTTATTAAATATAGGTTTCTTCTTTTTTCTAAGGGGTTTTTCTTTGCACTTTCTATATTCACACGGTTAAAAATTTTGGGTTAAATTTTAATATTTTGAGGGTTACATATATGACAACACCAGAAAAATATTAAAATCTAATAAACTTCAAATATTAAAAGAAGATAAGTAATAAAGCAAATATTAAAAGTTAATACTGATGAGATATTAAAAAATAATACTTTTTGTATTAAAAAGTAATACGCCTTTTATTAAATTTTAAATAAAGGTTGTATTAGATTTTAATAAAAGTTTATTAGAACTGTTAATATTAAATTATTAAAAGCTAATCAGAGCGGTATTTAATGTTAATACAATTTTGTATTAAAAAATAATACAAAATTTTATTAAAAACTAATATAACTTTGTATTAAAAATCAATACAATTTTGTAATAAAAATTAATAGAATTTTGTATTAAAAATTAATACAATTTAATATTAAATATTAATAAAATGTTATATTAACATTTAATAAAATGTTTTATTTAAAATAAATGATTTTTTTAATTAAAAATTAATAAACTTTTGTATTAAAAATTAATAGAATTTTATATTTAAAATTAATATATCTTTATATTAAGAAAAACATAAAATTCTGTTGTAAAATTTAATACAATTGTATAGATTTGTATTATCCGTTGAAAAATATGAAAATTTAGATGAATTAGAAAAATATCGAAATGAAATACTTTCTGTATTACTTTTTGACTTGGAACACAAAATGTATTATGAATGAATGATTATCTTGACGATTTGATGTATTCAAATTAAAAGCTGTAATGTTAACCATTTTCATTGACCCACCAATAGATTAGGAAATGGTTGGCCATACTCTAAGAAGCTGTGAAACAAAATAAAACTCACAATTTTTATTCTTTTCAAATATTTATTGTATGTATTTAAATTAATTTACATTATGTACAATATCTTTATTCGATTAGATTTCGAGAAAACACTATTAACGAACTATTATTGAATTTCTGATGACAAACCTGGAATGTATGTGTCCCCTTTGATTGTCCCCTTGTGATTACCAGGGGGCATACAATCCGCAGTTGTTTAAATCAAATCTCCCTTCCCTGGGTAGTCAAATAAAATCTGAAATAAAATAATTTTCATTAAAATGAAAGTTTTTTTTTTGTTTAAATATTACACCAAATTTGTATGACCCGAACTTTACACTAGCGTTCTCCATAGTGACTTTTTTGGAATGACGCTACGCTACAAGCAGATGTCAAACACCAAAATGTATTTTTTTTAAATAAAATTCTATCAAATTTCAATACAAGGGTATTAAAATGTAATACAAGAGGGTTCGTTTTTAATAGAATTGTGTTACTTTTTAATACGTGGGTATTAGAATTTAATACAAACAAGTATTACATCTGAATACAATAGGAATGTTACACAAACGGGTATTACATTCTAATGCAAGGATATTAAAATGTAATACAAACCGGTATTATATTTTAATGCAAGAGTACTTACATGTAATACAAGAGGGTTTGTTTTTAATAAAATTGTGTTACTTTTTAATACATGGGTATTAGAATTTAATACAAACGAATATTACATCTCAATACAATAGGAATGTAATACAAACGGGTATTACATTCTAATGCAAGGATATTAAAATGTATTACAAACCGGTATTATATTTTAATGCAAGGGTACTTACATGTAATACAAGAGGGTTTGTTTTTAATAAAATTGTGTTACTTTTTAATACATGGGTATTAGAATTTAATACAAACGAATATTACATCTCAATACAATAGGAATGTAATACAAACGGGTATTACATTCTAATGCAAGGATATTAAAATGTATTACAAACCGGTATTATATTTTAATGCAAGGGTACTTACATGTAATACAAGAGGGTTTGTTTTTAATAAAATTGTGTTACTTTTTAATACATGGATATTAGAATTTAATACAAACGAGTATTACATCTCAATACAATAGGAATGTAATACAAACGGGTATTACATTTTAATGCAAGTTTATTTAAATATAATACAAACGGGTATTACAAACGAGTATTAAATATTGGTTTTAATTCCAGATGTATTCAATTCTAATCTTTTCGTATTACAAGTAGTAATTTTAAGACAAAAATATTAAAATTTAATACAAAATAAATTAAAAATGGAAAAATTAATACAAAAATATTAAAATTTAATACAAAATATATTAAAATTAAATGTAATAATTTAAGAATATTAAAAAGTAATATTTTGTGTATTGCATACAGTTGTAATACAGGAGCTGTATTAGAAAATATCCCAAAATTTTTAACCGTGCAGATTTACTTTTTCTTAACTTTGATTGAACCGAGATTCTTCGTTCTTTTAGTGGGTTAGGGGGTGTTTTTAGACACGTGGTTTTTTCACTAAATTTTTCTTGTTTTATACGCGTTTTTTTCTATTATTTTCTTAATTTTGCATGGAATCTAGTTTTTTTTCTTCGTTTTGTTCCTTTTTCATTTCTTGTTGGGGGTCCTACGGGTTGGGGTTTTTTTCGGTTCTGACGTTTTCTTGGTTGGAAATTATCGCTGCGAATTTTGTGTGGCTTCCAATTACTTTCGCGAACATAAATTTCGATTTTCGTCTCGCGAAATTGTATTTTTCTCTATTTTTTATTAATTACTAGCCGACCCGCGGGACGTTGTACCCGCTCCAAAGAAATTTTAAGTGCTAATTTAAATAATGAATGTGCAGTTTTCGCGTAACAAAATAATAAACTGTAAAGATATTATAGTGAAGTATTATTTCGTTGACCCAATGCTGTCACGAAAGAAACGAATATTAATTATTATTTAACATTTTCTTTACTTTAACTATTTGTAATTAAATTTTCGTTCTCAAAATAAATACAGCCCAAAAAAATCTGTATATTGCTGTTAATTAAATAAACTTAGTTTATAGTCTTTGAAAGTCATCAAAACTTAAGAAAAGGTCAGATCTTAAGAAAAGAAAGCTGTCGAATTATTTCTGTGCAAGTATTTCTTTGTGTTTTCAGTGTTCTGACTAATACATTTGTTTGAATTTGTTTGTTCTTAAAAAAAGGGGGTAAGCATAAAGTACTTCCAAATAAATGAGGTTATCTCTTGTTTTTTTTTGTATTGCTCTGACTCATAATGTTTTTTCTTTTGCGTGGGTAAATGACTACTCTGACAATTATGTTTGTTTTTTGTGTTATGGTCTTTTTGTCTTATTATATCACTTCTTAATTTTCTGTGAAAGAATGTTTATTAACTTTCGGATAACTATTTCCGAAGTTTAATATTTTTATGACAAAGCAGCGTTTTCTGGGTCAGCAAGTAATAAGAAACAGCTCAAATTTCTACTATCCTTAGTACTGTATTTTCTGCAAGTGAAAGAATTATTAAAATCGGATAAACTTTTTTGGAAGGCATAGATATTACAACAATACCTATGTCAAAACAACGTTAAATGGGTTAGCTAGAGGTATAAACAATATTCTAACCGATTCTTGGTTCTAACTATCTCTCCACCAATTTTGACCCAAATCAATTCAGCCGTCGCTAGAAGTCAGGAATCAAAGGACAAAAATCAAGAAAAATGGTTTTGGGATCATAAGCATAACCCGGTAACCCTAACCAGACCTCGCAAATAGTGTAACTGATAGAGGAACTGAAATGCACTGTATCACTAAGATTCCAAACAATTTAGAAGAAAACAGTTCTTTAAATAAACTATTTCGACATAGAAATGTGGTCCAACAATTACCTTGGTGCAGGATAACCGATAACAATATAGAAGAAGAAATACGTGGACGGCTGCTCAAAGCCAACAGAACCTAATTTTTTCTTTCATGGCTACATATTTAAATCCAAAATCTTACCATTAGGAACTTTGAAAATGCTGCTGTATAAGACGATATTCTTACCAGTCGGTACCTACTCACCTACGCTTTAGAATCGAGACCTGGCTGCTTAGCCAAAGTTAAGTAAACTCTAGGGGAATGGACACCTAGCTCGAATGAGCGAACTGAAATAATTAAACGTGGCATACCAAGTTCGGGCTAGCGGATAGCGAAGACCAGGACGCTCAAAGCCTGAGGGTGCGGAACTGAATGACATCGGAATACATGGTAGAACATGGTGAGGGAGGCCTAGTTTCAAAAATGTTTCTTTACAAATTCAAGCGTGTAATTATTTTGGGGTAACCGTCAGACATTTTACCGCACAACCAATCTTATGAAGTAATTTTTGTAAGAGTTGGTCGACAACGTTCGGGCCTTTTATAGCTCGAGGTCGGCAAAAGCCGCATCATCAATTTCGAATTTCGAAAATGAGAGAGAGTGATCTAATGGTTTCTGAGATGCTTCCGCAAATACATATTAAACAAACAATTTTAACTTAAAATCTTTTTATTGGATATTAAAAATCATTTTGGATTTTTTCATGAATAGTTGTGATGTTAAATCGAATTTTAGATTAAAATCCCTTAAGAAAAACGTTGCGGAAGTTCGTCCATCTTGAATAGATGGCGGGAAAATAAATATGTGTGTGTTGGAAAATTAATCACTCCTCTTAAGCTAAGACGCTGAATTCGATCTCTCCTCTTAAAAAAAAAAAAAAAAAACGCTGACATATAAATCTTTCAATCTACACCAGAACCACATTTCACCAAAACAATCTACACTTGCAGTCCAAAAGCGATGCACAATGAGACGATCGCTTATCGTTGCACCACTAATGGTTAAATGAAATCCACCATTAAAAATGTACGTCTAAAACTACTTATTTCCCCACTTTAATCAAAAAATGTACGTACGGCGTATACGTACTAATTTTTTCTCTTAGAAACTAGTTATTTTAAATTTCGTTTCCCACACTCTCTTAGACGTCGCACAGTGGATCGCTTCCATATAATTAGACGTGAAAAAGTAAATGACATAAACTACAAACAATTTAATTTCTTATTTATAAGGGATAACTGTTAAGTCTGAAAACACTTTTTATTTCTTATTTAAACCAGTCTTTTTTTTGATCTGGTGCGCTTAAGTTATTTAGAAAATAATTATTAAAATTACAATTTTAAGTGGAATTGAAAAAAAAAATATGGTAGATGTTCGTGAAGGTATGTGTTTTTATAAATCTGTGTTGAAATTTTAGTAACGTTTGTTTGTTGAATTTAAAAAATGTGTTGTTGAAATGACAAAAAAAGTTGTTTTTACGGTATTTGTTTTGGAAAATCAAAATATGTGCTTAAGGTTGCCTTAAAAATAAATTATGCGTTTTGGATAGATGCGAACGTCTACTTTCTAGAAATATATGTTACATACCTCGCAAAGATTTGCAAAGCCCTTTTTATTCACTTTTAAGGAAAGGATTTCTGCGTACCAAGGAAGGAATTTTTCGATGTTTGGTGTTCGAATTCCAAATTGACTCGGACAAAAAAACTTTTGGAATATATAGATATTTTCTAAAAAGATTAGAATTTTTCACTTCTAATTGTATGAAGCCGGTCCACTGTGCGTCGCGTGCGTCGGTGGATTCTTGAAAACATGCTACGATTCGGGCACCTTCTATTGGGATATCTTACAGCGTAGAGTCTTTCAGCTTCCCGATCTCGTCAATTAGGTAAACCGTAGCAGAAGTGCATGTCCGCTATTTGTGCAAGGAGGGAAAAAATACAATTTTACTTGGGACTTTATTTCGTAAATTCATAACTTTTCATGTCTGACTTTATGAAATTGGTTTTTTGCATTTACATATTAAATAAATGTCCTTGGTGTAATATGATGATGTTTCGCGAATACATAATTAAAGTGGAGACAATTTTCTGAGCCAACTATATGTTAAGGTCTTTATTTTATCCAAGTTGTTTTTGCGTCAACAAAATTTTAAATCATTTAAGTATTCTGTTTTTTTTTTTATCTTGTAAGCATAACCCGTTAATATCCATTGATTCACCTTCCGGAGTTTGGGTGCTTCTTATTTCCTTAGAAAAAAACCAACCTCTGTTTATGCGATATGATAATTAATTGACATTGAAGAATCGTGAGTTGTATTCATATTGCAAAAGATTTTTGATGTTACAAAATTATTGAACCGTATGGGTAATCCCATTTATGATTAATAATGTTAACAGTTCAATGACTCAACAATCTACATTCAAAGAATGTATATGTACATTTAATTCGATCAAATCACGGGGAAGCTTGTTGAAACTTTAACGTCGGGCAATATGTGAGTCTTCTTTTTACAATTTATCAATTATTCACAAACAAAAAATGAAACTGTGAATCTTTGTAGGGCAAAAGCTATAGCAACACAAAACAAACGAAAATTTTGGTGAAAACATGGTGGCAATCCATTCCTACATTTTCATGGGAATTTTCACTATCTGTCTCATTTAAATTTACGTTAAATAAATAAATCCAGAAGAAAAAAAGCTAATGATTTCAATAATAGAACTATTAAATTTGAAATATTTATTCATATCATAATAATTTTTTGATTTTATTACCAATAGTGCATTGTTCCATCGATTACATTACACAATATCAAAAATGAAAACCAATCGAAACAATCGAATCTCTTCGATTCAATAAATGATCGACAACAGAAATCGGGGCCTACGAAGACGAATTTTCCAAGAAATCGATGTTAGGCGTAGTTTCTGGTGAACAGATGACAGAATTAATCACATCACGACTTTTGAAAGATTGTGCCTTACGGCGTGAGTACCTATTTTAGGTACCTACACTTTTTTTTCAAGAATGAGGTTAAAGAGGTCATACAACAGCCCATGCAACCTTGTGTGACATCAAACCGTCATCAATCATTTGAATATTTCATCTCAAAAATTTTGGCACTACCGATTAAGTTATTTAAATCCAAATGATATGAAGAAAATGATAGATCGACAGTTTTTGTGAATCTTGTATACTTGGAAAGCAGTCAATATTGCCATTCAAACAAAAGATGGCGCCTCGATCGAAACGTTTATTATAGTTGATCCATAGTGATGTTTGTGTACCGATGCCGGTGACATCATATGATGGTTCAAAATACATATTTTGTTATTTTTACTGATGACTTTTCAAGAGCTTCAACGGTTTATTGAATTCAGAACAAGAGTTAAGTTTTCAAAAGGTTTTTAGAATAGGTATGTTGAGGGTGCAGAATCATTGCACGGTTGTAAAGTTTTTAGATTGAAGACAGATAATGGTGGTATTGTAAAGCAAAGGTAATTAAGTTAATAACGACAGTTAAGGAACTAATCCAGAAATGAATTCCGTTGCTGAAAGACTCAACAAGACTTTGCTTGAAAAAGCAAGATCTATGTTGAATCTAGGTGATCTAAACAAGAAATTTTGGTCAGAAGCTATAATGACTGCAACATGCCCTTGGGAAATAATTTACTAACAAGACTCCAGCAGAAACTTTTTTAGAAGGAAACCAAACTTATTGAATCTGCGTGTATTTTGGGCATGGTTCTACAATTGTATTCCCAATGAAAAAAGTTTAAAATTTGACAACAAATCTGAAAAATGTATTGTAATATTCGGCTTGGTCCGACAATTAAAACTTATTCACTTTTTAAATAAAACACAAATTCACTTTATTCAAATCACTCACAAACTTATTTATTCAACACTTTCAATTATAACTTTGCAAACACAGAGTACTTTTCTTTATCGAAGTTCACAATTAACTAACTTCATCTCGCCACTAAACGGCTATTTATATAACAAAAATGATGGATTCTAGAAACTACAATTGATTCCTATTGGTTCTTGGAGAAGCTGAAAGTTCGAGAAGCTCTCTATTTACAAATAAAAAATACTGGGATTTTTGTAGGGGCTAACGTTCTTAATGCTAAACAAAAAGTTTCTCTTAATCTTAATTAATTATTGCCCCTCACAAGTGTTTACTACTACAATTAAACGATATTAAGTAAAGAGAGTATGTACATTAAATAAACAAGAGATACAGAGTAAGTAAAGAGAGTATGTACATTAAATAAACAAGAGATACAGAGTAAGTAAAGAGAGTAAGAAAAGTCTGTACATTAAATATAGAAAGAGATACAGAGAGTAAGAGATAATAAAGTATACACATTAGACATTACAATAGAAGGAGAAACAGAGCGTATGAGATAAATAAAGTGTATACACATTACAGTATAATGTTGGGCAGCGGCGGATTTAGAATTTCAATCTGGGTGGGGTTTGCGATTTAAAAAAAATGTCAGTGTGAATCTAGTCTATGAAATTTATGTGTAAAACAGCCCATACACATGCACTCTTGTGTGCGCACAAAAAAATATGAAATGTGTGTGCAACATGCACATAGACATCAAACCGATCGTGACACACACACTAAAAATCGAAAAGTTTTGATTTTTACTCACACGAGGTCCGTTCTTTTACTTTTTCGGCAGTTTTTGTAAAAACTGTCAAAAAACGAGGAGGATTCTCCGAAAAAGTAAAAGAACGCTTCGCAGCAAAAATCTGCCAAATGCACAAAATTATATCAAACGTCAACAAAATTCAATGTATACTTCTTATGGTTTGACAGAACTTACAAAAACTGCCACAAGAAATTTTTGTGGCCAAAATCGGCAGATAGGGAAATATTTTTCTCCTTCAAAAGTGACAGACCTTACAAAAATTGGGAGTAAAAGAACGAAAAAGTGGGATTTCGGCAGTTTAAGGGAGTAAAAGAACAGACCTAGGTACGGTTTCGTACACCAAAAATGTTGCGCACGCCAGCCCACAGACGGCACACATACACCGATGTTCACACAATTGTGCTGTGTATGGGCCGTTTTCCATAACTCATCTTCGAATTCGTTTCCCAAAACACAAAACGGTTTTCGAAAATTTTGGTGCCTTGTTCCCGAAAAATGATTTCGATGTTGATAAGTGCAAGGGATTTTACGAGTTTTATGCTACGGTTCTTGACTGTTCTGAAAATGGGATCGTAGATGTGAAGAAGGCGAGTTGGAGATCGGAAGATGAAAAATGTATTTGAAGCACTTGACGTAGGGATAATTTTCATATGTACGTTTATAAGTTAACTTACATGTCGATTTTTTTTCAATGGGTAATCACGATGCTTTTCCAAACGTGACTACAATACTTCGTATTCTAGCAGTTTTACCGGTTTCAATTGCGATGACAATAAAAATTAAACGATACACTCTTCAACAACGCATTGAGATTATTGAAATTCACTATAAAAATGGTGAAAATTTGACAGAAACGGTTCGTAAAACTAAACATTTTTGGGTCGTCGTGAAGCACCGCAATACAGAAATTGGTGGATCTTGTGATTTAACACCTTGCGACTTCTTCCTTTGGGGCCACGTGAAAGATAAGTTCTACGCCAACAGCCCAGCGTTGATTCAAGACCTCAAAGATGGAATTCGTGAGGCTATCGAGGACATAGGGCAGCCACTTTGCGATTTGGTTATAGAAAATTTCATGAAAAGGATATGGTCCTGTAAGCGTGGTCGTGGCGGCCATTTGGCTGATGTTGTGTTCCATCATTAACGGCATACTTCTTCTTCTTTATAATGAAATAAACATCCGATCATTTATCTCAAAAAATGCTATTTTTCTTTGAATATCAAAATAAACACCTCTTATCTCTTTTAAGGAACAAAACTCGGATTGAATGTGATTTACCAAAAGGCCGGAAACCACGGACATGCAAATGGGTATTCAAATTGAAGTGGAAGGCAGATGGTGAAATCGACAAGTACAAATTGACCACAATACGATCTTTGTTATCCATAGAAACTCACCAGAACATGACTATTAACCAAATGGGTGTAAACAGCGCATATTTGAACGGGGAGATTTCTGAAACTATTTTTATGGAATAACCTGAAGGTGTCAATAATGAAAACAAGGTTTACAAACTCAAGAAGGCTCTTTATGGACTTAAGCAAGCATCTCGAATATAGAACTTAAGTTTCAAACATTGTATGCTAACGATTGGCTTTACGCTGTACAACAGAAAGGTGAAAGTACCTAACAGTAAATGTTTCGTCCTACTTTATGTTGACGATTTGCTTATTGCTTGCATTGATCAGTGAAAAATAAATGTAATCAAAAATTTATTAAAGCAAGAATTTGAAATGACCGATATTGGAAAAGTGAACACTTTTTTGGGTATGCACATCGATCAAAATCTTGAAGATAATACAATTATGTATTACTCTCAGCCAAAAAGAATATTTGAAAAATGTTTACCAAAAATTTGGTATGACTGATTGCAAAGGCGTTGCAACTCCAATGGAAATAGGACTTATCCTGGAAACAGGAAATGTAAACGACTTTCCTGATATTCCATTCCGGGAATTAATTGGATGTTTGACCTATGCAACACTGACTTCAAGACCAGTTTTATGTGGCGCTACAAACTAATTCAGTCGTTTTCAAAATAGTTAGACTCAACTGAACATTTTATTCATGCAAAAAGAATTTGACGCTATATTAAATCTACTTTGGACTTAAAAATGATTTTCACGAAAGATAAACATTATTTCGTTCAATCAAGACAAAAATATATATATTTTAACTAACCAAAACCTTAAATCAGACATACAATGCCGATGTGTGCAATTCGGTAGCCCAATCGTCCACTCCAGGCTCTGTGTTCTCGACGAACTTCGATTCAGGTCTAAAACCTGAGGTGAATTGTTTGACCTTTGCTCGAATAAAAACACAAAAACTAAACGTCTTTTATATAAAACACACCTGATAGATTCATAAATTTAGCCAAGAACTTATTTCTTTCTTCAGACAACTTGCCCTGCGAAGAGTGGGTGAGTTATTTAGAAAGTGTTGCTTTGCAATATCGAGTAAATATTTCTCCAAGCTCAAGTGCGGAAATACCAACCTCCGCGCAGGTGCAGGGTGGAAACTAGACTTCGGTCTAGGCGAATGGTTTACGCTAAAGTCATGTAGTCTTCCAGAATTGTTCAACCGCCCTGACAACTGGCATGGAGGCTACATGACAAGAACACTAGTGAATCCTTGTTAATCCATAATAAGAACGAAAGCTGGGAAAATTCCTATTGAAGAAGTGTACGTGAATTTATTCACAGGAGTACAATAAATCAATAGAAAGACTACCAGGTCTATTTAATAAACTGGTGATTTGGGGTAGTTGCAAGCCCCATCCATAAGCACCTATGGATGGCAACTACAGTCGCGGTAGGCCCCCTTGTGGGAGTTTCAGAGTGGCTGTGGTTGTCGTGAGATTCGTTCTCGGTAACTGGGAAGGCGTTTTCAATCCCGGTTATATAGATAGAAAAACATTTACCATTATGGTTTCTACATGGAAGAAATAAAATGAATTGGGAACAGTAAACGCATTAAAAGTTTGATATCAATGTATTTCAAACAGTGTGATTAAGGGTGAATATCAACACTCATAAATAGATACCAATGTGAATGCTCACACGTCGGATAAGGCTTAATTGCTAGGTGCCGACGTAAAACTACTCACACTTCTGTAGACAACTTAGCTGTAGGCAACAGTTTAAATATGCATAAACCTTGAAATAAAACTGATTAAAGAAAATTATTCTTCCTTAAGTTAGAAGAAACAAACATTTGAGTTTAAAAAGATATGTATCTAAGTATTTCATTGTTGGAAAGATTTTCTTGCTTCAGCCTCCCAAATTTCCAAGAAGGTATAATAACAATTTAACAAATTTATCTTTTCATTTTAATTGGACAAATATGCAAAAACACACAACCTTTCTCCACCTTCTCAACGTCAACAAAATGTTGAACCAATTAAATGACGCGAAATGTTCGGCAAAGCGTACAATAATTTCGCTCTTAAGAAATTGCTCAGAGACAGAAATAAAGACAAAAAAATGCAAATAAAAAAAAAAAGAAAGAAACTGTTAAATAACAAAAAACTTATACACAAAACAGATATTAATGTATACAATCCAAAGCCATAATGCCGAGGCAGTTGTTTTTTATTACCTCTACCAATATACTCACTACACTAATAGCCAAGAAGCGCACAGCATCGAACGAACTTCATCGTCATTTCATCCAACTGATCCAACAGCATATTACAAAACCCCTTTGCGATGAATAGTCATTAAAAAGGAAAAGTGATTATGAGTCGACATAGTGGACCGTGAAATGCCTGCCTTGTGAGCTTCGAGTTCGGAGAAATGTTAAGTTTCAGCAACTCTCTTGTTTTGTATTTATGGTTGGTGGCTGTCTCTGCAGCCAACTGCTATAATCTCAGCTCAGAGGCAACCACACAAAAGTGGGGCTCCTCCATTCCTCACTAACAATCCTACTACCTGTGAAGTGTAATCCAATTCATACGCTTTGAATTCAAAAATCCAAGACAAAGTTTCAGTCTTTGGCGACTGGCATTCAACTTCGGAAGTAACAACAATCACCACCACCAAATATAAGTGTTAAGTCCAAATCAAAACCCCAACCAGCAGTACTCTCATTATAACTGCCAACTTTGCTCTCTCAGTTTTGTCACAAAATGCACTTTAGTATAATCGACCTTCCTTAATGTGTCAGCTTTAAGTTTTGCGTGGTGCAATAAAAGTGAAAACGTACTCGTACATCGACTACATTCCATAAATTTTAATAGTGTGATTCTATAAGTCATAAAACAAGGCAATATTTGAGCTTCAAAAGTGTCCAGTGCTGTGTTAAACTTCTTGATATTCGTTAATTATAAAAAAATATAATTCTCATAAATTCATTTTGAATCGTCTTGAAATTTTTTCTTGGAAAGACTTTCGATTTCATTTGTTTCGTTTGTACAGTGGGGTTGTGCAAGTATTTTCACGCAATATTTTGGAAATTCTGTGTGCGTTGAATAAACAATATTCCGAATGTGGAGTAACGAGTAACACAACAGTAATTGGATTACATATATCGTCTTATTATGGAAACCCAAATATTATGGATTTGCTTAGGTAAGAATGACGATAATTTATATTTTTTTCGTGCACAGTTCGAATAATTGGTTTGCGATCAATTACTGAAAATCATATGAAACGAAAGAGCTGAGGTTGAAACGGTTTTTTTTTAATTGATATAAATTAATGCTATATGAGGATTACGTGATTTTGTAATTACTGATCTATACCTAAGTTCCTAATAGACAAAATTGAGTCATACCTACTTTGACAATTTTTGTATTCCTCATATTTTTATCATTTCACTTAAATTCAAATCGTATTTCTGAAACTTTTTCAAATAAAGATTTTGTTGATTTTGCTGACAAGACAAGAAAATTTGAAAATTTGCTCATCATATCAATGAATTCATAAACAAAAGAAACAAAATTGAAAAAAAAAATAAAAATAAAATTGTGGAGTAGGTGTAGGTAGGTTGAACATACATACGTTTTTTTTTATTAAGGACCAAGCATAACAATTTTGGTCTGACTGGCAGATTAAACTTTGTCCTTAGTTTGTGTTCCGATTGTTAGCTGACGATCCCAAACTTTCCACGCCAAGACTTTTGTATACGCCAACGCCATCCTTCAAGCGCAAACTTGACCTATAATAAATTGTACCGCAACCGCAAAGGACTTTTCGGATCCTAATTCGAAAATGTTTACTACAAGCTCACTATGACCAATTCTGACAATGAATGTTAAACAAAAAAAAAACAACTATTGAATGGACCTGGTGTTCATCGTCTCTTTTGCAGATGTTCCAGGGCCACGGACTTGTTTCACTATCGCAGGCAAGGCTTATAAGATTAAGAGTTAAGAGGTACCAGCTTATCCCGTTGTCGGATAGACTTTGGCGGATCTGTTTAGTCATCCGGGTAGTAGCTAAATTTAGTTTTTATGTTCATGTAATTTCCCATGGCGGCCTCGTATAGCTTTAGCTTTAAAGACTGTAAAAAGCTTGTTTGCTAGCTTATAGATATTATGCTTGTAGGATAGGTTAGATAAGGAGGATATACTGAAAAAAGTTGTTTCTGAACTCTGTGATATCTTCCAGTATGAGGCGTAAATAAACGTGCACTTAAGCTTCATGATTTTGTTGACAAAGTTATTGTCCTCCATGGTTGATGGGTTCGGGTGGCATCCGTTTTCACGTCATCAACGATTGGTCGCTGTAGCATGAGATTGCCTTGTCAAAAAGGTTGTGCTTGAAAGTCCTTTCTACGAGTTCATAATCTACGTTCTCCTCAGTTACTCCGTGATTGTTTAGCTGCATTGGAACCAATGAAAGTAGGTTTTAATTTTTTGCTGACTAGAAAACCTACATTTAGTGATATCTTGGGTGACCGCTGTAATTAATGTTCTATTTTTTGCACGACACCACTTCTTTGTCAGCTCATCGTTTGTATGAGGTTATGTCTTTTTGTATGTGGTAAAGCTGCTGTTCTAATCAGCTTTTTACAGCGACCATCTCAATGACGGACGCTATGGTGGCACTTCCACTAGTGACAGATAGATAATGGTGTTTCAACCCATTTTGGTTCACCACTTATGGGAGAATGGTTTAGACTGATGATTAGAGTTAGTTTTAATTAATTTCAAACACGATGAAACTATGTATGTATGTATATCTTCTATATATATAAAAATGGATGTATGTTTGTATATATTCAATGGACTCCGAAATGGCTAAACAAAAATTGGTGAAATTTTCATGGTTAATACTGTTGTATTCAGTGATATTTTCTGTGAAAAAAAAATGGAAAAACCTCATGGAAGAGTGGGAAAGTGCATTGGTTTTCAATTGGACAACTGGAAAATTTCAAAATGGGTCTTCGAATGGAAAATAGAATAACTCGGAAAACGCATTGGTTTTCAAAGGGGAAATTGCATGTAATTGTAGGTGCATTGGTTTTTTCAATGGAAAACTGGAAAATTTCAAAATGGGTTTTCGAATGGAACGTAGAAATTTCTTCATGAAAATATTGGAAATCTCATTGGTTTTTAAAGGGAAAGTTGCATTAAATTGTAGGTGCACTGATTAAATAAATAAAAAATAAATAGAGTGGCGCGACAGCTCTTGAAGAGCCAAGGCCTTAGTGGCTTACTCTCATCAACAATTCTCTGAGTGCGTGTGAAGAATTGAGGGGACCTACAATTTAACGCCGGTTCCGAACGGCAGAGTTGAGAAGCACTTTTTCATGACAGATTGATACTCTTGGAAGATTTGTCTTCGCAAGAGGCAGTGCCCGTGAAAGATGAAATAAAAACTTGGCCTGAGTAGGACTCGAACCAACGACGTTCTGCTTAGCAGCCAACGCACTTACTTACTAAGCTACGGGTAACTGCACTGATTTTTAAATGGAAAAATGGAACATTTTGGATTGAGAACTCGGTAAACTCTGCGAGAGCATGGAGAACTTCAAGACATTAAATCAAGTTTTTGCATAGAATTTAAGGTGCATTGGTATGTCTAATGTCTGTATGTCCGGCAGGGACTCTTTATCCCCTCAATGAATTTTTTAACGAAATTTGCATTTTACTGTATGCTTCAATGCAAGTAGAAAATTAGTTGCAAAGCTTGGAAAAATTCAGATATGTAGTTCTCTATTTCAATTGGATTCAAGCAAATCACATTGCATTTTAACAATATCTGTGTTAATCATAATTATTCTGGGGTTGCTTTGAAGAGTGGCGAGACCAGGTTCGGTGGAAAATTTGTTGTCAAGCTAGAAAAACTTCATATCTTTGAAATTGGAAATATCTGTGTCTTATCTGAAAGCGCTTCATTATGGTAAAACGTAAGATAAGATTAGGAAAGATTTTACGTAGGCAACTAGCAATTAAGCCTTATCCCACGGTGAACCTATCCACACTGTCGGCGGCGTGACAAATTCCAACCGAAGTCAGCTGAGTCACTATGTTTTATTTAAGAGGACACTAAACCTATTCCTGATGATCCACCAGCATACAAAAGCACACCTCAACTTTCTAAAAAGAAAGAAGCGAGTACCCTGTATCTAGATTCACACCAGTACCAATGGAATTAGTGCCAGCTCTTATTCATCTTGGTTTGATTCTAGACTAACTATTCATGCAACACCACGGAAAACTGCACTCAACTTTCAGTCACCGAAAGAAGAGCCGTTGTCCGGTCACGGAAACTGCACTCAACTTTAAGACACCGAAAGAAGAGCCGTTAACCGTGATTTACGAATAGCAGCTGAGGCCATACTCAGATAACCACAACCCCCGCGAAGGTCCATCCCACTAGTGAGGTGGCTAAACCTCACTACCCGTGGTACCCAATAGCCTGGGTGAGGGTATCACTTTTGTATACTCCTAAGTTATACTTTCTGTGATATTTTGCAACGATAATTTACTGCATACTTTATAATATTATGCTTTTATTAGCTTTTCGCAGCTTCTCCAGCTGGCGGATGAGGGACACCGCTCACCCTCTGTCAGGTATATCCACATTGATCGAAGGGATGAACCAGCCAATCAAGGGACACACCCAACAGTTTGTCTAATTTCCTTAACGTTTATCCACAGTCTGTTATCGTTAATCGTAATTTCCTCCTATACTATATCCTTGGATCTTTTTCTTTTTAGGGTTGCATTGATCTTCATCATACGTCCTGCTTCAATCCATTAATTCCATTAGACTAAAGCTGCCTACGTCCGCAGGTTCATGCCAATAAATTGACAAGAACCTCTCAAAGGCACCGCTAGAAGGTGTAGGTCAGCACGTTCACTTACTGGCGAATATGCACTCGGAAACATGTTTCCTTTCGAAATTGCCAGGTCCATGATTTCACCTCCAGCTAAAGATAAGCATAAACAACAAAATGGATGTGTGCTGTTTTGTTTGTATGACTCTTAAGCCGCTTAACTTATTAAAAAAAAATGTACAGTACTTAGCCGGGTCAGGGTTTCTGTGAAAATAAGTTTTGGGCAAATCTTACAGACTAAATGGAAACAATAAAATGGTGGTCGAAAATTATACTTTTGAATTGGATTCTTGTTCTAGGTTCACAATTATTTTAGTGAAAAATTCGGAAAATTCCGGAAATCGAGATTTTATAAAAATTTCTTTTAGATGTGATTTGAAGGCAGGCGAAACGAGGTTCGCGGTTAATTATACGATAGTAACTACTTGACTGTAAAAGGAATGGCCAAAGGAATACATAACCCTGTGAAAAATTATATCAGAATATTGCATAACCACTAGTAAACAAATTGATACTTAGTAAGTATATAATCGTACCATGTTTCAATTTCAATGCAAGTAAGCGAAACCGTTTGCTTCCGAATTCACTCTCACGACAAACACATATCTACCGCATCATTGTAGTACCAGTACCGGAATTTGAAACGGAAATACAAGTTTAGATATATCAGTTACAACAGCCGATGACGACGTTAAAAAATGAAAGACGTTGCACTCGTAAAGTAGTCGTAATAACCATAGTGCCTGATCGTTGCAATCTCTATTCCTCATCTACACGAAGAAGGTGAACTGAGGTGAACGTTTTACCAAAGCATCAGCCCCCGAAAAGTCACAAACCAGAAAAACCTTCCTATACACGATTTTCATCAATAGCCTGGGATGTTAAGTTGGCAACAAATGTTCCTGCAGTACAAATGTTAACTTTGTTAATGTCAAGTTCAATCTCCATTTTGGAAAAAGTGAAACATCATTCAACAATATTTTTGTGCAAAGTGCAACCCAATGTCCCAAACTATTTTTATTTACTTTCGATGTGTCGTTCGGAATTCAGTGAGATATTAAAAGCAACAGAAAGACAAACACAAGATTAATAACAATAAAATAAATTAAAAGCACAAATGTAAACTGGAAAGAAAGTGAAATCAACAGCACGTCACGCCGCGCCGCCGCGCCGGTGGAATGGTGGTGCGACGACGCGACGGGATCGTTTTAGCCTAACCACTTTTGCAAAATCAATTGTTAAAATTCCTCTCACTCCTCAAATGCCAGCTGTGTGAAAAAGCGGATTGTGAGATTCAAAACAAAACGGCTAAAACTCCAACCACACAATGAAGATGAAGATTCATCTTTAATGTAGGTATTGTAACTTTCTAATGTGACGTCATAGTTTGAATAGTAAATTTTTCATGTTTTAAAAATGTCCAACCAGCTGTATTTCAGCCAGCCCCATAGCATTATGTTTGCATCCAAGTTGGTGGGTGCCCGACTCGACGGACGTTAGTGACGCTACGGGCGCGATGTCGTGAGGCGACAGTGGTATTCAATGTCGGAAAAACAACACGATAAACTCGTCTGAAGTTTTATGTCACCATTCATCTTAAAGCAAAAGCTAGTCATTGTATACATTATGCAACATGTATGCTGATTAACAATGTTATGTGCGTGCTTCTCCAAGACCATTATCATGTGAATCATCACGCACTGTGGCCTCTCGAACCATATTTATGAAACACTGCGGACACTTTTTGTTGCTTCATTTTTACAATTTGTTTGTTTTAATAAATATGAATGCTCCCCACTCCAAGACTGGGTTTTTTTTTGCTTGGCTGAAAATTTTATGGTGCTCTTGTTATTGAGCGATTTGTTTGTACTTATTTTGTGTGTCAAAAAAGTTTGTGGGTGAGTTATAAAAACAAATTAAAAACAACAAACATTTTGGAAAGTATGTCAAATTTTGTATGCAAAAAACGGTGCGCTGGTTAATTACATCCTTATGTTACTGAAACTGGTAAACGGATTTTGGCATGCAATTTTTTTTTTCATATGTAGATATATGTATGATAAATTGAATTCATGTCCGAGTGAATACTTGATTTCAAATGGAATTTAAAATCAATTGAGTTCCTGAAGAAAAATTTAAATTCTGTTAATTTTTTAGGAACTTAAACATTTTCCTTTTGCTGATAAGACAGTTCTATAAACCTGTCACTGTCTTCTTCATTTCAGTTTTTTTAGATGATTCTAGAAATTTGGAAAAAACATAAACAATTAACCAACTCGAGCTCAAATTGTTTGTTGGATAATTTTTGAAACATTCTTATATCACTTAAGATCTTATTAGAAAATTATAGAAAACACTTTTATACAAAATTCTCCCATCGTGAAAAACCAAGTACACCGAAGTAAAATGTAAACAAAGGAAATAATTGTAAAAACTAACTGGCTTTTACTTAATATTTTTATGAGGAGTAAAATTTACTAGAGATGTTGTTGCAATTTGTCCACCGAGGGCCAAAACTACGACCAGTACCTTATATCCAATATCGCACACCATTAAAAGTTATTTATTAATTTGTAGGAGAAGAAAAATGAAATGCACAAAACCGACGCACGTGCCGCGGTTGGAAATTAATTTGAAATTTGGTGTTTTTATTTTTTTAACTCTGAACAGATCATAGATCCATCTAGGTCAAGACAAAGCTCTGAGCAGATCATATTCATTGCTATTGACATTTCACAGTACTTCGCACATGAATGTAACGAACTACAGACACATAGCAGCACTGGCGACTGAGGCCAGAACAAGACATTAATACAACATGAGAGAGACATAGAAAGAAAGCACACATAACAGAAACCTACTTGGCTCAGAGGAGGAGACTTAGATTTGTATTGTCTCATGTTATCGCATAGGTGGCCTCAGATTAGCTGGCGATTTTTGTAGAAAAAGAATGCTGCCGAAGCTGGGGCTTGAACACGTAGCGTTCGGCTTAGAAACCAACAACTCTATCCTCTGAGCCATGGCCACCTGCAGATCATATTCAAAGTCCTATAGCTATAGTAAGGAAACTCGCTCTATTTGCTCGGTCATTTTATCCAGGGTTTGTGGGTTCCAAAACGGGCGAACAATGCAGGCAAATCTGCACTTCTGGCAACACTGGCTGTACGATATGAAAAAAGATTCTGGGTAGAAATTGGGGACCAAACTCCAAAATAGTCATGTAGATGTATTCATACTGCCAATAAATTTAAATGGCTTGCATTAGTACAAGTGGTGTGATGAGGACTACCCCAACTGCGGGTTAAGAAACAATCCCCAGTCAAGAATCAATTCAATTTCAATTTTCAATTTCAATTTTTTCTTTATTTCAATGAAAACAACTTAAATTATAATATTTACATATTATCAGCAGCAAACAGCCAGAGTGGCCACGCTGCTATTCTTACGAAATACGAAGGTGACAATATCTGCACGGATTATATGACACCTTACTTAGATTACAACAAATCGTTTAGTACCAGCTTCCTCAATAGATTGTATAGGATCAAAACACACCAAAGAAGACAAAAAGTCCGGGACAAAATGTCAATGTCTAAAATTACACATTGTCTTATGAAGTAACACACACCAAAGTGAACAAGACAAATAAACAGAAATCGACAAAAAAACGTTTCAGTTGTATAGGTCGTATAGGAGCAACACACACCGAAGCCGACAAAGACAAGACATTTTGCCTTTGTCAAAAGACTAAAAGACGTCTTGTCTAATTTGGTGTGTTTTTAGCCTTAAGGTTTCTTAGTACACAGCATAACGTAAGACTCTACAGGGTTCCTGGCCATAGTGATGTGTCAGGTAGCGAAAAAACGGATGAGCTTGCAAGGGAAAGCTCAGCACATGACCCTTCTATCATAGAAGATCGTACAGGAATCCCACTATGTGAACTGAAACAAAACGTCAATAACATTGGAGATTTTGAAGCTTCTAGAAACCTGTGTTCATACCAGGAAACTATGGCCTGGATACGATAAGGATCTGACAGGATTTTAAGTCTTAATAAACCCTCTTAAAGATCCCTTATTTGTTTAAGGGGGCATAACCTACTTGGCTACCATAAACAGAAGATGGAGCTTAGTACCGATGATCTTTGTAGAGGCTGTGGTAATGAAGACGAGCATGAAAATACTGCTTTTTTCTCTGCCACTGTCCTTCACTTTGTCTTACTAGGAAAAAAACTTTACGCAACTTCTTCTTTAACGAACTAGAGCAGCTATCCGAACTGCCAGGCAAAAGCTATCTGAGCTCTGTCAAGACCTCTAAATGGCTAGACGAACCACATAATCATAGATAAATTATTTTTCAGGAAGTTACAATACTTCAGGGTATACCTAGCAATGGATCTACATTGATCTAAGTGTGATGGTAACAATACCAGCTGTCAGCCCACTAAACCTAACCTAACGGTATGAGTTGTCGATGGATGAATTATAATAATTGAGTAGGTGAGAAACAAAACTCGTTACATCCACTGTTCCGAAAAATAGAGATTTAAATGCAGATTTAATGTTTGGCAAAATAAAATCCATCAAAACCTTAATTTAATTAATTTAATCATATATGGACCCACAAATCTTTAAAAATAAATCATAATAATTTCTTTAAGTACCCTTTTTAAACCGTAATATAATAAGCTTTTCCTTTTTAACACAAAACACATTTTTTTTTTTTTGATTTAGCAAGTTTTGGTTTTCACTCACTCAATTCTACTTCCTGATTTTGTGATTTTTCCTTACATTACTTTACTTGGTAGTCAAACTTCGAGTCGTCCGCATAGATGGGATGTTTTCAGAAAATACCTATATACCAATGCAGATCAAAAAAGGGCGTTTTCAGAAAGTCCTCAGAAACAGCACGGATTTGGAAAAAAAAGTTTTTTTTTATATTGTTTAAAATCAGGAACATTTCATTTGTGGGAAATAATTGCTTATATTGTTTAAACAATTTTTATATTGTTTATAAAGGGTGATCCACGAACGATGTTTTTGGTAATTGTAGTATATAGGTTGCATTATGACAAGAAAAAAAAGCATATGGAAGGGGGGTCTATTGTTCCCCGTTTAGCCGGGAGGGGCGATCTTATACATAAAAAGCCTATTTTCAAATAAATATTAAAAATTAAGGGCTTTGCCCACAATGCCGTATTATACCTCCTTGCAAAGCTAAAAAATGCTTCTTTCTTTCTTTGCATTTAAATAAAACTGTTTTCAGGAATAGTTCTCGAAAAATTCATCTTCAAAGTCAAAATATCGAAATTTTCAACTTTTTTGTTTAACTTTGAAATAATTTTTTTCGAAATTTTATGAAATTAGGTACCTACTCATTTTTTTCACAATTTTTTTCACAAACGTTCTGCGTAACAGCCGACTCAACTAACCACTACGCCACGGGCACTACAATATGAAATGAAGCTATAGGCTGATAAATCTCAGTTTTATCAACTCTTTGAAAACCAAGTTCTGTGGAGCAAAATTTGCATCTGATTCTGCATACGTTTGTAAATTTTAAAACTGCCAAAATTGAATTTTATTAATTTTAATATTGAGTTAAAAATAAAATGATTTTGTCTGTCTGACAAAATTTCTAATTTCATGTATGTAGTATTTTGTACCTTTATACTTACTGCTTCAATGCACGCTGGCCAGATTCATATAAGAATTTTGATTTTAAGTGATTTTGTGACAGTTGGGAACGTTGCACGAAGTCAAATTCAATGATAAACGTGATAAGAAAAAGACAAATTTATGATTATTAATTGTTTTTTTATTCAGGACACCTGTTCTTCTTCGCGAATTCAGAAAAGAGATCAAATGTTCCAATCAAACTCAGTACAAAGACTATTATTAAATGAAAATGCTTGAAGGAAATATGCATTTTTAGATTTTTATCAAGAATTTTACTTATGGTTTTTTTTATATATTTTCTTGAAAACAATCCTTAATTGTAAATTTGTTTGAAGGCAAAACTAAAACTCTTCCTAGTCGCACTACCGGCCACAACCGTAACACGGAAAAAACTTAGGTTGTCAACATGCATGCTTTAATGAATCACAAAAAAATTCAAGGCCACACTCAAAATTTCTCCACATTCTCCCTCAGTCAGCTCCAATCAGGTAATACCAATTGACTTGTTTAAAACTTCCATACGACTGGTTAGCATCAACGAATTGAGCGCATTCCTATTCGGCTACCAATTAAGTAATTTCAGAAATGTTTTCACTTTCACTTGATATGAGTATTTTTATTATTATGTGATTTGGCGCCACATTTTGGGGGAAATATATACAAATTCGAGTTAGGCTTTCACAGCTAGTCTAGAGTTGCCACTATTAATTTATATTTTCTTTATTTTTCTTTATTTCAGTTGCCATCTGCATAAGTTTATCACTGATAGTAAACGGTCACAACCACCACTCTCCAAAAGAATCCAACACAGGTCAAGGTAAGTTACACTCATTGACTATTCATATAAAGGGGTTCTTCAGGGTTAGAATCCAGGATTCCTATCTACTTTTAAGGCAGCATTTCCTTTTCAGTCGAATTTGGAAAACCCCTTTTCTTATGATGTTTTCGATGAGAAACCACAACTATTAAGAAGTTTGAATGAGGCTTCGACAAAAGTGAAAAACCAGAGTGATGATGGTAGCGAGGATGACGAAGACGATGATGACGATGATGGTGATTACGTCTACTATGATGACGATAGTGACACTTCCAGTGCTAGTAACGAGTCTGAAGGACGTTTACTTTCACAATCGGCCTTTAATAGAATTTCGGAAACTCTTGGGGCCTTGAACACTGTTGGCCATTTTATTGTTGATATGACCAGGGGTGGACAGGATTCAAAATCAGAATCGGAAGAGGATCGTTCGACAACATCGACAACGACGACGACAACCACAACAACGACGACATCATATCCAAAGCACGAAAAGATCATGGGCACAAATGGAACTTCAGGATCACTTCTTGAACCTATAAGACGGATTGGTCAAGGAGGTGACGGTAATGTCCAAATAATCATGGAGACCAAAAAGAGAAAGAAGAAGAAGAACAAAGTGAAGAAGACCACCACCGAAAAATTCACAACGACGACGGAAGCAGTTTCAACAAAAACCACATCGGAGAGACCCACTCTGATAACAACAACAACTTTGGCCAGTTTTATTCCCGCCTCATCGACGCCGATCTACATTCCAGCGATTGTCGATGATACCTCTGCAAAAGATGGCGAAAATCGTTGCAAAACTCCGAATGGACGCCCGGGAAGATGCGAAGATCTAAGTAGTTGTCCGGCTCTTCTGTTGAATCTCAGCAGCTTGCGGGAATCGTTGTGTTTCAAGAGCCTGTTCGTTCCGGGAGTTTGTTGTCCATTACCGGAAAGCACGTTTTCGACCACTGTTCGTCCGGTAAAATTTACGTCGAAGCCGACACAAGCAACTTCAACAACTAGACCTACAACAACCAAGCCCCTAGCAACGAGGCCCACAACCAAAAGACCAAACCTGATTCTCATTCCCCAAATGAAACCGACAACGACAACAACAACATCGACGACCACATCAAGGCCAGGGGAAACATCGGCACTGGATCAAGATTCGAACGACTTGGACTTTGTGATGGGTCTTGCTGATCAAGAGGAATGTGGACAGCAAGAGCACACTAGTGGACGCATAGTTGGAGGTACTGAGGCTCGCAATGGTCAATGGCCCTGGATGGCAGCTATTTTCTTGCACGGATCAAAACGAACAGAATTCTGGTGTGGTGGATCGTTGATTGGTTCAAAATACATCCTTACAGCAGCCCATTGCACTCGGGACTCGAGACAAAAACCGTGAGTTGAATTTTGTTTGCTAAGATGCCTTCAGATCATTTTCAATCATTACTCAAAATTTAGGTTTGCAGCAAGACAGTTCACGGTTCGATTAGGCGATATTGATCTTTCAACAGATGACGAACCGTCGGCTCCGGTTACTTTTGGAGTAAGAGAAGTCAGAGCCCATGAAAGGTAAGATTCCAAATTTGTATTGGCTGTCACCGAAATGTCACCTCATTTTTGTTGTTATTAGATTCTCAAGAATTGGTTTTTATAATGATATTGCCATTTTGGTACTGGATCGTCCTGTTCGTAAGTCAAAATATATCATTCCAGTGTGCTTACCACGAATAGGGAGAATGCCACCTAAAGATCGTCTACCAGGACGACGAGCTACAGTTGTGGGTTGGGGAACAACTTACTATGGTGGCAAAGAGTCGACATCCCAACGACAAGCCGAGTTACCAATTTGGCGGAACGAAGATTGTGACCGATCGTATTTCCAGCCAATCAATGAGAACTTTTTGTGCGCTGGTTATTCAGATGGTGGTGTTGACGCATGTCAGGTATGATCATCTCATCTTCATTCGGGGCACAAACTTTTGATCTAATGAAATTCATATTTGAACATTTAAAGGGTGACTCTGGAGGGCCTCTCATGATGCGTTATGATGGTCATTGGATTCAATTGGGCGTTGTGTCATTCGGCAACAAATGCGGTGAACCTGGTTATCCAGGAGTATACACAAGGGTTTCGCAGTACCTGGACTGGATTCAAAATCATACCAGAGATTAGTGGAATCGGAATGTGTGGTTTCAAAAAGTACCTAGTCCATGACTGAATAAGTAAAAATTACGTTTTAATATTTTATGTTTATATTTAATGTGTATCGTTTTGTTTGTTTATTTAAATAACGTTTTATTTATATAATTATTATAATTATTATTTATTTGTAAACAATCTACCTTTAAGTACCAATGGTCGCTTTATGGTAGCAAGTCAGCGATGATATTAAGCTTGAAAAATTATGATTTAAGGAAATAATAGATTCTTTTGTTTGCTTCATTGTTTTGTTTTTTTTTTTGGGGGGGGGGGAGTTCAGGAGAAGAAAGAGACTGTGAAATGCGACTGGCCTGAAGAAGTTGCTATTCGAATGGAAAAGAAAAAGTATAATTGCTAATGACAGACTTAACAAATAATCTCGGGTTACAAGAAAAAGTTCGTAAGCGTAATCAATGTCAATATAACTCACGTCACGTCATACAGCTTGACCCCCTGGTCACACTAATTGAGGGTTAAAATTAACAAGTTTTTTATGGCATCTTTTTAAGAATGTATTTTCAAAGGCGAATGATGCTTGGTACCTGTCACAATAAACATTGTGCTCCACCTTGAATCGAGTGGGCAACTTTTCGACGAATTTACAGTACATGGCTTCTGGTAGCTTGAATATTGGTTTCTTAAGCTAATTATACACGATTGGAAGATCTTCCAATATTGGTCAATTTACCGATACAAATTTTTCTCCAATTTTCTTTCAATCATGTAAACACCCAATTTTTTTTTCAAAAGTGACAGAAAAAAATTGACGTCCAATTTTCTTCCAATTTTCTATCAAAAAATTGTCCGACTTCTTCAAATCGTGTGAACCCGTCTTAACACACAATTTTTCTAATTTTCAAACCATTGGACGGTTGTAGACAAATTGGTTATTGGACGATATCGTCCAATTTTTCATTGATAGACAATTTTTCAGTTGTAGTTCAGAAGAATTGAAAAAGTAGATATCTATTTTTTAAATGGGTAAGGAGTTGCTCAAAATAGGAAAAAAGTTGAGAAAGATTGGACGCAGCTTTTTCGGGAGTTCGAGACCGGGTGATGTTTTTTAAATGCAAGTTGTGCAGAGTATAAGTTTAAATTCGTAAACGCACCACTGCAGTCATGATGCACAATCATTCAAAGTCAAACGTTCACAAACGCAGATTTTCGCATCATTTTTCTCGTCCACTGTTCACTATTGCAAAGTTGCTTAAACTGATGTGCAAAACAAAAAAGCATTACTGCTACAGACACTTTAGTTTTTGATTCCATATATTATTTTGCAAATATGGAGAAGGAAAACGAAAAGTAAGTATAATTTAATCGCAATTATACAGGGTGTCCCAAAATTCAACGATAAGCCGGAACCAGGGGGTGGCCCTTTTCATGACTGCATGAAAAAAAATATCAAAAAATCAAACGCACTTTGGTTCAAATTACCACAAAAAATGTAAATTCGCCAAAAAAATAAATCTCTCTTCACATTTTCTACTACTGTGACCACAATTTTTATTTTTTATTTTATATTTTTGTTAGAATCCTTAAACGTATAGCATCCTTTCCCAATGTCCAAAAATTCCAAGCTTTCAGCGGTTTTTCCACGACAATTAATCAAAAAAGTTTTTTCCCATAAAATTTTTTTTTTTATTTTTTTTTTTAGTTTCAGTCCACTTTCAGTCATCATGGTTATAAAAAAATGTATGAACACTACCATGTCGTCTTTTTTAAAAAATTAGCGCAGCTTATCAAGATTCTAAAATGGTATTAACACTTTGGCAAAACTTGGCAGAAAAAAAAGTAATGCATACTTTTTCATAACAACAACTGATTTTCAAAAAAAAATCGATTCAGATAAATCACTTTCCTATGAGACTTCAGAATGAAGCACGTTTTATTTGGGCCCAAATTTTTTTCTGTTTGTTTATTTTAAATCGTCAAAATGTTCATACAATTAGAAAACAAAAACTATAAATAAGAAAAAATGCATAAGCACCATTTAGAAGAACAATAACATCTGCTCTTGGTCTTCTAGCACTTCTTCTTTCTAAGGGTAAATGCCCTTACGAAAACGCTTGGTGCACATTTATAAGAACCCGGTATCTTCCAGCATTTGGGTACCTTTCTCGGTGCATTCGACTAGCACCATAAGCATTGCAGCGGCATTCTCCGTACACTATGCGCATGGTATTCCAAAGCGGCACACGGCAATGGCATGATAAAAATGATGAAAGTTCAATGATTTTTCAAAAATTAGTGCATAAATTCAAATTTCAAAAACACATCTGAAAAAAAAAAACATCAATGAAAAAAGAGCGTACTAAGTTTTGAAAAAAGCGCATCAGAAAACCTATTTTTCCATAAAGAGAATTGATTTCTCTAAATAAAAAAAAATTTGAAAATCAATTGTTGTCATGAAAATGTATGCATTACTTTTTTTTCTGGAAAGTTTCGCCAAAGTGTTGTACCATTTTAGAATCATGATAAGCTGCGCAAATTTAAAAAAAAAGACCCATGGTAGTGTCCATAAATTTTTTATAACCATGATGACTGTAAGTGGACTGAAACTAAAAAAAATTAAATTTTATGGAAAAAAACTTTTTTGATTAATTGTCGTGGAAAAACCGCTGAAAGTTTTGAATTTGTGGGTATTGGGAAAAGATGCTATACGTTTAAGGATTCTAACAAAAATATAAAATCAAAAATATGAGTGCGACCCATGTAGTCCATACGACTAACTTCCCATTCCCAGAGTAGAAAAATACGTAAAAACATTAGTGGTTTTGCAAAATTTCCTATGCATCCCGTTGTAGTTGTACACGCACGTTGGTTTTTCATGTCAAATTCCATAAAACTGACTCGAGGACATACATTAAGTTCATTGAATAACAGTTGCACCATCTGTCAAAAGCTAGTCGTACCAACTCGTGGACTCATGCACAGCCTATATTCAGGGGCGATTCCTCATAGTAACCAAGTATATCGGCGGTAAACCAAGAATTTCAAAAAATAAATGTATTTTCAGGTATTTAATATTCTTCCGCAAATCAACAGTTCAAAAATTTATAGTTTCAAACACTTTAATAAATGCCTGAACACAAAAAAAAAAAAAGTTTAGCGCAAAAAAAAGCGATTCCCTTTGAATCAGAACGTGGCATACACAAGAAATAACTTGTGCAGAAAATCTATTTGATACACCGCTTTGCTACCGTAAACAATTGCGGTAACTATTTTCATACAATCTTCAAAAACAGTAGACACAGACATTCCAATAAACGCCTGTAAAAATAAAGAGAAGGTTAAGCGCAAAAAAAGCGATTTGATGAGAATTTAGCATACACAAAAAATCTCTGATACCGTAAAAATTTGCGGTCACTATTTGCATACAATCTTCAGAGAGAGATAGACGCATACATACATTCCACTAAACGCCTGTAAAAATAAAGAGAAGGTTGAGCGCAAAAAAAAGCGATTCCCTTCGACTGAGAAGGCACACAGATACACATTTTTAACTCTTAAGCGACTTTCGTGGTCGTAGTTGTAGTGTTTCTAATGTTTCTATATCAATTAGCACGACGACGTACGATGACGCACGTGTTCGCCAACACGAAACGATTATGCTCATAGTCGCTGATTTGATTTAGGTACATCAATTTCTTCATTTTGAGTATTTAGTACATAATTCCTCTTATTTATGTACCTATACTCAAACCTTAAATAATATATTAAAGCCGATTGTTTACGGCTTTATTTAGATGACAAATTTTCAGTTTTTGACGTTTTTTATGTTTAAGATTTATAAGACCTTGAAATATGTATTTTAAGTATACTTAAGAAGAGTCATAAAATGAAAACTTACCGTCAAAACAAAGCGGTAAACAAACCAAATATTAAAGATACCTTTAAGATTTGATAATAAATAAGGCGGATTATGTACATTCTAATTAGATATTCTTATTCGGGTCGCACGTACTTGCCCATGTCTTCAACAGCGGGGTATTAATATAAAATATTAAGAAACTCAAAAAAGGTTTTGTTCTTAAACTGAAAATTTCAATTGAAAAAGAGTTTTCTAGTATAAAATTTAAATTTATGAAAAATTTTTGTTTTGAAAATCGTTAGAGCGATTTTGTTTTTTTTTTTTTAATAATTTTGTATTAATCAAATTTTTTGAAAATTCTTGAAAAATAAATTTGGTATGTCAGTTTTTAGGTTTTATAAAGATACATGTGAAATCTGGAATTTTGAAAAAAAGCAAACAAAAATTTTTAATATTGTGAAATAAAAAAAAAATATTTTTTTTCGTTGATCAATCAAGAAGAACATAGAGAACAAAAAACAAACATTGTCGATTTTTGTTCAACAAAATTGAATGGCTACTAAGGTTAATTTTGACTTAAAAAAAAATAATAAAAAAAAACATCCGTCATGAATTCGCTAAATACACTAACTTCTTCTTTTAAGAATTTTTTAAACATTTTATTTAGAAGAAGAAAAAAGTTCTTTACGAAAAAATAGCTCTAAGGATTTTACAAATCTTTTTCTTTTTATAACTTCAATTTAATATTTAAAACTGAACATAAATTGTAATTTCAATAATTGTGAAAGCATCTTTACTTTACCTATATTTAAATTTTCACTAAAAATATTTTTCGAGTTTCTTAATTATTTTGATTTTTGTATTTTAATATTTGTTTTAAATCATAACTGTCGGACATTATGTGTTGTTATTTTATTTTATTTTTTTTGAAATATATAAAATTAACATTTTTCCTTACTAAAAATTTTATCATAAATTAAAAAAAAAACTTTTGAACAACAACAGTTTTGAGTTTTTTTTTTATTATTGTCTTAACTTTTCCGAGGGTCGTAGGTAAACCAAGGATGAGGACCAGGAATCGCCACTGCCTATATTACTCATAAATATTGTAATATTCGGCTTGGTCCGACAATTAAAACTTATTTACTTTTCAAATAAAACACAAATTCACTTTGTTCAAATCACTCACAAACTTATTTATTCAATACTTTCAATTACTTTTCGAACACAGTATCTTTACTTTATCGCAGTTCACAATCAATTAATTCTTCGCCGCCAAACGGGCTCTTTATATAACAAAAATACTTGGTTCTAGAAACTACTATATTGGTTCTTGGAGAAGCTTGAATGTTCCAGAAGCTTATACTTACAAACAAAAATACTGGGATTACTTTTTGTAGGGGCTAACGTTCTTAATGCTAAACAAAAAGTTTCTCTTAATCACTAGGTATTGTCCCTCACAAGTGTTTACTACTACAATTAAACGATATTAGAGTTAAAGAGATACAGAGTAAATAAAGAGAGTAAGAAAAGTGTGTACATTAAATATAGAAAGAGGTACAGAGCGTAAGAGATAATAACGTATACACATTAGACATTACAATAGAAGGAGATACAGAGCGTATGAGATAAATAAAGTGTATACACATTACATTGCCCCCTCCTTAGGATTGATCATCCCGAACAAATCCATCATCTTCATCACCACTGTAGCGATGTAGTCGGTCGCGATGTACGACTTTAAGTTTACCTCTGACTCCTTTTTGTATCAGCTACGACGTCGTTGATTTTGCTAATCACTGTATATGGACCTTCCCAGTCCCGTTGAAGTTTCGGTGACAACCCTTTTTGTCGATGGGGATTGTAAAGCCACACTCGATCTCCTGCTTGGAACTCTGTTGTTGTCGCTCGTATATCGTAGCGTGTCTTCATTCGGTCACTGAACATCTTTATTTTTGACCTAGTATCGTCGTGGATCTGAAGGAGTCTTTCTCTGAGGTCATCCAAGTAGTCATCCTCGGCTTGCGGTTCCGACGTGAGACACCCAAATTTTATTTCGCTCGGCAATCTGATGTTCCTTCCCATCAAAATCTCAGACGTTGTATGGCCAGTTGAGCTATGTCTTGCACTTCGATACGCCATCAAAAACAGTGGAATGTGTCGATCCCAATCTCGCTGGTTGTCGTCCACAACTTTGCAAAGATATTCCTTAAGGGTTCGGTTGAACCGTTCGACCATGCCATCAGATTGTGGGTGGAGTGGTGTTGTTCTTGTCTTCTTGATGTGAAGAAGCCCACAAACTTTCTGGAATATGTTTGATTCAAAATTCCTTCCCTGGTCGGAATGCAGTTCTAATGGAACACCGAATCTGCTCACCCAGTTGAACACAATTTGGTCTGCGACTGTTTTGGCTTCTTGATTCGGAATGGCGTATGCTTCAGGCCACTTGCTGAAGTAATCCATGACGACCAGAATATAACGATTTCCATTATTTGTTTCCGGAAATGGACCCGCCACGTCTATTGCAATCCTTTCAAAGGGTGATCCGACATTATACTGCTGCATTTGGCTGTGATTCTTTTTGTTCGGGCCTTTGGTGGCAGCACAGGTATCACATTTTCGGCACCACTTCTCGACATCTTCCCTTGCATGTAGCCAATAGATTCGTTGTCGAACCTTTTCTAGCGTCTTGTTTACTCCTAGATGGCCTCCTGAAACTCCATCATGCATCTCTCGCAGAACGCCCATAATCTTCGATCTCGGTAAGACTAGCTGCATTACATAGGACTTTCCATCTGCTGATTCCCACTTACGTCGAAGGACACCCTCTTGGACATACAACGAGTCCCACTGCGCCCAATAGGCCTTCAGAGTCGGACTTCTGTCGGAGATATCAGCCCATTCTGGTTTTTCCTGGTGTTCCTTCCATGCGAGGATTGGTTCGATGTCTGGGTCCTCTTGTTGAGCCTTCCTCAACTCGTCGTTGCTCCATCCATGAATGGGATCGGCTCTGGTTCGTTTGACAGTAACCATTTCTTTTTCTTCTTGCCGTTTGCAACGCTTTGAGTCTTGTTTATTCGGTCTCCAAGATAGTTCATCCGCCTTTGAGTCAAGTATCCTCCTCCGATGTTGGAATCCGTGTTTGTTTTCCGGCTGGGAAACAACTTGGGAAGTAACGCTGTTGTTGGGCTTTCCTTGGCCGTTAGAATTGCTTATGTTTTCACAGTGTTGGCAAGTGGTATTCCTTCGTGGTAATCTGCACTGTCGTTGAAGATGCCCATTCTCATTGCAATTCCAGCATCGTGCTCGTCCGCCTTGCTGCCTCCTTTCCACGGTAGCCTTCTGACAGGAGCATTCTTGGACTTCCACCTCTCTTACCCGATGGATACTTTGTGAAGCTTTTTCTGCAGCTTCCATTGTCAGAGCGAATGCCAATGCTTCTGGGAGTGTCCGCTTTCCGGCAATTCGAATAGCCCTCTGGAGATTAATGTCGGCCACAGCTCTCACAAAGGCTTCAACAGCAAGTTGATCTCTTATCTCATTGCCAGCTGTTGGATATGCCTGGTGAACCAAGCGCTCAATATCTGATTGAAGCTGTTGCAGAGTTTCACCTCTTTTCTGTGTTCTATTATTTAGCTGTACTCGGAAGACTTCTGTCATGTGGCTGTCTCCAAACCGCCGTTCAATTGCGCTTACAAGAACACTGAAGTCACCACTCTTTTCTGCTGGAATGGTTTGTAACAGTTCAGCAGCAGTGCCTCTTAGAGCGAGCGTGAGCGCTATGCATTTGTCGCCATCGGTCCAGCTGCTTGTTAACGCTGCTGCTTCAAATTGTTTCTTATAGACCGACCACGGAACCTGACCATCAAAACTTGGAGGTTGCAATTCTCTCTTTCTTGAGCACTCACCAGAAGGTTCTCTTGGTTTCAACTTTCGCACTTTTTCCAGTTAACTTGTGATGATTTCAATTTGTTCTTCAATTTTCTCGAAACGTGCATTATTCGCTGAATTTTGTTTCTCGACACGCTCATTGATTTTGTCTTCGAAGTCCGCAAACCTGCCTTCTAGCAGATTTTTCTGTTCATCAAACCGATCTCGAACGTCATCCCTTTGAGCTTGTAGTTGTTCCAGAACATCATTTCTTTGAGCCTCTAGTTGCTTGAGGACATTTCCTTCTAGTTGTTTGAGAACATTCTCTTGTTCGTTCTTCTGCTCGTTTCTTTGAGTTTCTAGTTGCTCCCGAACATCATTTCTTTGAGCTTCTAGTTGTCTGAGTACGTTCTCTTGCTCGTTCTTCTGCTCGTTTCTTTGAGTTTGTAGTTGTTCGACAACATCATTCTTTTGTGTTTGTAGTTGCTCCAGAACATTCTTCTCGAATTTGGCTAGAAGAAGTGACATCATGTTAGATAAGTCGACAGTTGCATTTACCTCTTCCGATTTTGCTTCCACTTCGAAAGCAAATGTATCTGGGTTTTCATTTTGTTGTTCCAGATATTCCTGTAGCCGTTTTACGAGTTCGTTTTTATATCCTGCCCCACTTAAGCCACGTTTGCTTAGTTCGGTCTTTAGCTCATGGACAGTTAAGTCTTTCAAAACTTTACTCATTTTTTTTTTTAATTTTTAACTTCACTATTTCACACAAAATAGTTTAATCACTGTTCACTGTTTTATTCTCAATAAGTTTTAATCCCTTATTCTGACACCAATGTAATATTCGGCTTGGTCCGACAATTAAAACTTATTTACTTTTCAAATAAAACACAAATTCACTTTGTTCAAATCACTCACAAACTTATTTATTCAACACTTTCAATTACTTTTCGAACACAGTATCTTTACTTTATCGCAGTTCACAATCAATTAATTCTTCGCCGCCAAACGGGCTCTTTATATAACAAAAATACTTGGTTCTAGAAACTACTATATTGGTTCTTGGAGAAGCTTGAATGTTCCAGAAGCTTACACTTACAAACAAAAATACTGGGATTTTTTTGTAGGGGCTAACGTTCTTAATGCTAAACAAAAAGTTTTTCTTAATCACTAGGTATTGCCCCTCACAAGTGTTTACTACTACAATTAAACGATATTAGAGTTAAAGAGATACAGAGTAAATAAAGAGAGTAAGAAAAGTGTGTACATTAAATATAGAAAGAGGTACAGAGCGTAAGAGATAATAACGTATACACATTAGACATTACAATAGAAGGAGATACAGAGCGTATGAGATAAATAAAGTGTATACACATTACAATATTGTAATATTCGGCTTGGTCCGACAGTTAAAACTTATTCACTTTTTAAATAAAACACAAATTCACTTTATTCAAATCACTCACAAACTTATTTATTCAACACTTTCAATTATCACTTTGCAAACACAGTATCTTTACTTTATCTCAGTTCACAATCAACTGATTCTTCGCCGCCAAACGGGCTATTTATATAACAAAAATACTTGGTTCTAGAAACTACTATATTGGTTCTTAGAGAAGCTTGAATGTTCGAGAAAAGAATACTGGGATTTTTATAAGAACTGAATCTGAGTGCTAAACAAAAGTTTTCTCTTAATCACTAGGTATTGCCCCTCACAAGTGTTTACAACTACAATTAAACGATATTAGAGTTAAAGAGATACATAGTAAGTAAAGAGAGTAAAAAAAGTGTGTATATTAAATATAGAAAGAGATACAGAGCGTAAGAGATAATAAAGTATACACATTAGACATTACAATAGAAGGAGATACAGAGCGTATGAGATAAATAAAGTGTATACACATTACAATATTATAGTTTTCTATTAGTGGAAGAATTTTTCTGATCAGATTAGTATTTTCGAAGATTAACATTTATATGCCAAAACAGTAGTAATAAAATATTGTAAATAATACTCCTGAATATTGTTTTTTTTCACAATAACTATCCCTGAATACACCTGGATTTACCATGAAAATTTCATTAATATCTGTTGGGCCGTTTAGGAGTCCATAACGGACATCCAAACAAACAAACATGAATCCATTTTTATATAAAGTTAGATTTAAACTCACAAGACTTATATGTATTTTCAATTGTTCATAACAAATTATTAACAAGTAATATATTTTTATTACATTGATAAATAAGATTTTTTGAACTATTGTTGAAATGTTTGCAGAAATTGTCATAATTTTCATTATATTAGGGTTGTCTTAGATTTTTGATTGCCATTAAAAAACCGCTAAGCGGATTTCGCTCAAAACCTAATCAGCTCTTAACAATACAATACAATACAATACCGCGTCGAATGAGACCAATTTCATGACAATACGATGAGTGGTTCGCGGGATAATCGAGCCGAAAAAACGTAACGCACATACGTACATGCACATACGAACATATGTACATACACACACAGACATCATCATAAAAATGATTGATTCGCATTCTAGTGACCTCGAAACATGGAGATATGCAAAAATGGGAGATTCACAAAATCGGCCCCATTACAATAACTTCCTCTGGGAAGTTAAAAATTAATGAAAAATTGTGGTCATAGTAGTAGAAAATGTGAAGAGATTTATTTTTTTTTTTGAGAATCTACATTTCTTGTTGTAATTTGAAACAAAATGGCGTTTGATTTTTTTTATATTTTTTTTTCATGCAGTCATGAATAGGGCCACCCCCTGGTTCCGGCTAATCGTTGAATTTTGGGACACCCTGTATAGAAACTTAATATTTATTGAAGATTCTTTTGTTTTTTTTTCATCATTAATAAATAAAAGAAAAAATGTGATTTTTGACGTTAAATAAATAATCGATCAGCTATACTCATCAGCATCAGCATCATAAGCATCAGCATCAGCATCGCAAAAAAAGCATGCGGAATCACTGCACTGCACATTTGACGTTTGTGAATTTACACCTTTACACCTTTTTCGAAAAAGAATGGGCCCATTCACTAACGTAGTCAACTCATTCTGATTGGCCAAATACAACTAAGAAATGAGTGGAAATTTCCCCTCCGACGACGCGACGTAGTGTAAAAATTTCAACTTCAAAGTTAGTTTGACATTTCCCAATCAGCTGTTGAAAAAGAAACAAATCCTCAATTTCAAATTTCAAAAATTTCAAATGAAATTAATCGTAAAATATGACAATTTTAACTATCAGATAAGGTCTAAAGACGAAAGTTATGCAATCAAATCTTATCTGGTAGTGTTTTTTTGTTTATTACAACAATCAAAACAACACAGGCAGTTTTTTAAAAGTTCTCTTAGCTCTATCAGAACAAAAACATATGTAAAAAACAGAGCCAAGTTCTCTTATGTGCGAACAACACTGTGTAAAAAGTAGTGATGGGATCATTCGAATGATATAATCGATTATAATCGATTATGGCAATCATTCGAGATCATTCGATTATTGAAATCATTCGAATGATTTCTCAAACCCTGATACAACTACTACTCTTTAAAATTAAAATTTCAAATGAAAAAAAAAATCGAACGACGATTATTAGTATTCGAATGACCATTATTATCATTCGAATGCAAATAATCGATTATTAGTATTCGAATGAAAAATCATTCGAATGAATAATCGATTATTAATAATCGAATGAAAAATCATTCGAATGAAAATAGTACTCGAATAAAAATAGTACTCGAATGAAAATAGTAATTGAATGAAAATAGTAATCGAATGAAAATAGTACTCGAATGTAAATAGTAATTGAATGAAAATAGTAATCGAATGAAAATAGTACTCGAATGAAAATAGTAATTGAATGAAAATAGTAATCGAATGAAAATAGTACTCGAATGAAAATAGTAATTGAATGAAAATAGTAATAGAATGAAAATAGTACTCGAATGAAAAGAATCGATTATTAATATTCGCATAAAAACAAATTGAATATATTTCAAGTTTTAATTCGAATGACGATTTTATTTCTAGTTAAATTTGCAAATCTTTGCAATGGAATTTTGTTTATGATTTTTGGTTACTTTTTTAAAGGCAAACAAAAATTTGTATTTGGAGATTCTTTGCTTTTTTTATATATGTACATGATTGGTAGAAATTTTTGCGAATTAGTGTTTAAAAAATGAATACGGAACATTGTTTATAGCTAAGAAGAATAACAGGCTATTTTTAAAAATGTTTCTAAAATGAAATTGAACAATAAACCCAGGTCGGTACCTAGACCTACCATCTGAGAGGGTATTTTCTAAGGCAGGTCTATTGAAAAATGACCGTCAATATTATTATACCTGTAAAATAGCTCATTGTGCACTGTAAACTTTAAATTTTTCACCATTTTCATTGGATTTCGTAATTCGAATGATCATTCGAATGATCATTCGATTATTCAAATCATTCGAATACTATTTTCTCGATTATTGAAATCATTCGATTATGCCCATCACTAGTAAAAAGTCAGCCACCAAAAGCAATGAGATCTAAAAGAACGCCAAGTTCTTATGGTAAAAGTGTTATATTGAATATTTTAAATCATTGGAGATAATACAAGAATATTAAAAGAAAATAGAAAATAGTTTGGATGAAAATTTACAGGTTCACTGTTCAAGTTTTAAAATGTTAGTAATTATACATCAAACGAAAACTTGCCAATTGAACTTGTAAATTTTCATCCAAACTATTTTCTATTTTCTTTTAATATTCTTGCATTATCTCCTATGATTTAAAATATTCAATATAACACTTTTACCATAAGAACTTGGCGTTCTTTTAGATCTCATTACTTTTGGTGGCTGACTTTTTACACAGTGTTGTTCGCACATAAGAGAACTTGGCTCTGTTTTTTACATTTTATGTTTTTGTTCTGATTTCACATCTTGTTGCAAAGTTTTTTTTTTTTTAGGGAAGTATGAACCTCGAAATACTCTAAATATGCTAGCAATTAACAAACGTTAACAATATAATTGCTCTGCCAATTTATAAATAAATAATAGGGAGGTTAGGTTCGAGTGGCTGTCTTAATGTTGTTAACTCATTTAGACCCCAAGGGTACATTGTGAAACCACTAAAGAAAGTTACTCATGGGAGTGTTATGAACTTAAACAAACCAGAGTTTGTTGTTATCCTATGACAATTTTAAGAAAGTGGGCGGCAATCACGCCCCTTTAATGAAACTGCAATTTATACTTGTATTTTCTCTTACATTCAACCGAAACCCTATCAGAATATCGAAATTAAACGTTTTCGACCATTTTGATAAAGTTGGCGGATGCCACGCCCTAAATGGAAATAAATTTTTTTCTCATTTTTTCCATGTTATTCAACCAAAACCTTACAGGAATTCCGAATTTCAACATCCTACGACCAGTTTTAGAAAGTGGGTGGATACCACGCCCCCTGAATGAGCAAATTGAAATTTTTGATTGTTTTTTTTTTTTAAATTTGATGATCAGTCAGTCAGTGAGTCAGTCAGTCAATTACGGTTTTTGAAATTTTTACTGTTCAATATCTCAGGAAGTAGTGGTTCTACAAAATTATTTTTTTTACACGGCCTTTGTCTCCATGAAACTAATACATAGTTCAAATTTGAAGCTTCCAACTCTATGGGTTCAAAAGTTATGGGGGGTTAAAAATGTGCTTGAGTTCGATCCTGTAAAAAGGGGGTAGTGCTAGAACTTGGCTGGGCACTACCGTGCCCTTTGATTCACAAATCCACATATATTTCTTACTTCAAATGTTAATAGTCCAGCCGTTTTAGGCATTTTAAACCCCAATCTGCTGAAAAGTTCCCAGTGAGATGAATTTTTGTATACAATGTTAAAACGGTGCTGTAATGAAGATGTGAAAAATGTTCATTGATAGAGGGCCGCCTAAAATCGTTTTTTAAGGGTAAAAAAATCACGAAATCCAGTTTTCTCGCGAATATCTCGTGACCTGGGGCCTGATTATGGGGTTCGCGGCGGATCGTTTTCAATTCGACCTTTCAAATTCGACTCGCGTCGTATTTCCTTATTAACGAACTCGCGGCGAAGCGAGAAAATGTCTTCCAATATTCCAGTGATTTGACACTTAATATTCCAGTTAATAATGATAACAGAGTTGCCGCATGTTCAAATTTAAATGAGTCCCCGCAGCTGAAAAAATTAGTCATTTTGAAAATAAATGAGTCCCTCAAAAGGAACGAAGTAAAAGAACGTTCGATAAATTTTATTTTTCAAACAAAGGTTCTTCTAATAGAAGATTCTGAACTTTGGCAGTTGATAGCGGCCTTTTTTGAAGCTACATCTGTTGGTTATCATTAATTCAGTCTGTTTTGCAAGAGTATTGTTTACATGTTATAATTTGCATGAGAAGAAGAATGTTAATAAACATGCAGAAATGAAAATAAACTCTTTTTTCATTCACTAACTGTAGAATACTTAAAAAGATGAGTCAAATTTAATAATATGAGTCCCTGAGCCAGCTTATCAAAAATTACACTATCAGAAAATGCCGGAGAGCTTATAGCAAGCTAAATCTTACGACAAATGTGTCATCACATAGTGCAGTGTTAGTTGTTAGTAGACTAAACTAAAACAAACCAACACGTACGCAATAACAAACATAAAAAACATAAACAAAAATGAGTCCCGGTGGTAACTCTGAATAAACACTCTTTCGCCTTTGAATCCGCCAATAAAAAGCTGTCGTATTTCAACTCGTCAGCAAACATTATGACATTTCAAATACGCCTCCGAATTCGTTAATTGGTCGAATTCAAAACGAAGAAGACGAAAGCGAACGCAATAATTGAAAAATGTCAAACTCGCTAGCAAAACGATTCGCCGCGAATCCCATAATCAGGCCCCTGTATTTAGAAAGTTGTTCGTCATGCAATTATTTACAACGCTTTATGGCCAGCGTTGTAAATTCTTCTCTTCTAATTTTTCCGCAGATAAAACCTAAAATTGCTGGAATATCATTATTTGACAGTTTGTGTTCGACTAGCTTTGTAGTGCAATTTTGCATTCACAAAGCTAGTTGATTTTCGACTACGTAGTGACTAGGTTAGTGAATGCGCCCAATGATTTCATTTCAATTCTCCTTGCATATCCTTGCCTCCAAATTGTCAGCCCTATTCTGCTTTTCATGGGGGGGGGGGGGGGGGAATTTTTCTTCAATTTTCACTTCACACTATTCTACTATCCGTTCGAATCGAATCTGGATTCGTCGGTAACATGATAAATTTTTTGTTTTTTATAGCTAAATAACTTGTTGACAATAAAGACAGTCAGCCCTATCGTCGTATCCGATCGTAACAAAATTCTATCCGATTTGTACGAAATATACGAATTTGGTATCGTCCTAAGGGTTCCGATTGTTAAATCGTACATACCTCAGAAAAAAATTCAAATTTGCGTTGAAATGTCAAACTCAGAGTAACGCATCACGATTTCATGCGGCGAAAAGCAAAAATTCAGCTAACGCTGTGCGATACATAGCGATTATTTTGTTTTATGCGTCTCCGATTGTTCCGACAGCTAAATTGTGTCGGAACATTTGCGGAACGGCTTGCGTTATTACACGTCAATATTTCCTTTACGAAACGGATACCATGAACAAAATAAATGTTACGATCGGAACTTTTCTACGATCGTAAGTTTCTCCGAACGGATACGACGATAGGGCTGAGTATCTCCATTCGCCATCATGGAATGACCAAACCAGTTTTTCACTACAAGTTATTGAACAAATAGAGTTTTCTTTATTTAATACTTCACGGTATTCTGTTATTCATGCGAACCCGTTCATTCTATACAATTCAAATCCGCACATATGTTGCGGGTTTTTCATTCATTGGATTTTCTATCTGGTTGGTGGTCAATGAAATGTAATTTATTGATTGATTATTTGTATAAATAAAGATTATTAACATTTTCAGGGGCAGAACAATGAATAGAGATCCTATTTTAGGCAACAATTTGCGCAATGAAATTAAATCCAAACCTTACCAAAAGCCAAAAGCTATAGATACTAAAAGCCAACCTGAGGACCTTAAAGGTTTTTTGAATAATGTTAAGGATAGCGTAAACCTCCTGGGTCTACCATTGAAAGATGCGACTGTGTGGAAGATTTGCTTTTGATTTTTACATGAACGGCTGTTAACTTGCAGTGTCAAGAAACGCTCTTTTTTTATAAATGATCTCTTGTCTGTAACTTCTAATCCAATACATTGTTTCGCTGACTATAGTACCCTTAGCTTTTCTTATTCGTTCCCAGACTCACATGCCTCCTCTTCGGATGTCGATCTGCAACGGCATAATATGATAAGGTCATTAAACTCTGACTTTAACAGCATTGTACAATGAGAATAAGAAACCGCGTAGAGTTTAATGCTTCGAAAACAATGCTGTCTTGTATTGTCAAAGCGTGACATACCCCCCTTGCCACTGTCCATGAGTGGCACTTGCATCAATGACCCCGAACATCTCGAGATTCTCGGTATGTGCATCACAGACCACCTCTTGTGGAACGAGCACATATGCGATGTCGCCAAAAATGCCGCAAGATGTTTAGGTTTCTTAAGACGATGCAAGAAATTTTTTTCCCCTTCTGATCTGGGCTGGTGCTCCAGTAACGTACTTAAGTCTTGTGGACAGTATATAAAGAAGAGCATTCAAAATGATTGGTGACAATACCATGGTTGAGTCATTTACGTCTTAAGAACTTACGATATTCAACCGTAATACGCGGGTTCACCCTTGAGCCCAACTTCGGACGTACTGTCATGCACAGAGAATAGTTCTTTAGCCATACTACGCGAATGTGGAACTCTCTTTCACACTTTTTCTTCCCCCAGTCATTGTAATATTCAAGAATTCAAAACCAATGTTCACCGACACCACCTTTTACATCTTCTATCCTTTCCCTAATACTCGCACTGTGCTCTTGGCATTAAAGTGTTAAAAGCTGAAAAGTTTCATTTCAAAGAAAACACAATTTTTAGTTTAGTTTTTTTTTTGCTTTTTTGATATACCAATACTTATGGTTCATTCATTTTATTTCATTTTCTTTTTTCGTCACCTCATCGGTTATCATATAAATCTTACACATTTTATTTCATTTCTTATCATTAAAAATAGAATAAATAATTAATTATAAACTAAACATTATATTAAACACGTTAGGTTATTTTCTCTTTTTTCAAATATATAAAATTAAAGTTCAAAACATTCTTGCTGCGTTTTATATTTCTTTTCTTTTTTTTACACAGGCAAAGTTTCTAATATCTACCAATTGTCCGTTCTCATAAGAAAATCAGTACAAAAAAGTTGTGTAATTTGTCCGATATTTTAAACAGTAGTTATTTTTCTCCTGATATTTCCTCTTATCAAAGTTTAAGTTTCTATTTTTCTCCAAGTTTTATAACTTTACAGTGCGTAGTACGCCGTAAATAACAGCTAAGCTTTTGTATTTTGCAACTAAATAAGAAAAAAGAAAAGACGTTTGGACAAGGAGTATAATCAAATTATTACTTTCCAAGTATAAAAATTAATAAATTACCATTTTAAATGTGTTTTTCTTATATTCTACGAATCCACTCATTAAGGATTAAAATAATTTTGTATAAATTAAATTTTATATTTTTTTCATAATAAATTGAAAAAATAATACATAAATTGCAACTGAACATGACTAAACATTTCATTTCATTTGTTTTCTTTGAATCGTTTTGATTCAAACCAAGAAAGTGGCTAAATGGGATTAGCAAGAAATGGTATGGTTGAGAATTCTTAATAAATAAATTTGTTTGAAAAAATAAATTTGTAGAAGAAAGGAGAGATATAGATTTCGAAGACATAATATAGGGGAACGTCAAACAAAAGTGTTGAAGATATATACTGAAACAGTGCGAAACCGATGGCAAAACAATCGGGTTTTCTTAATTTTTGTGCTACGGTGAAAGGAAACTCACTTAAAAATTGATATGATTATAAAATGGAACTTGGCGGACTTGGTGGTGTGAATTCGATTGATTTCGAAACGCACAAGAACCAGTTTCGTTTCGGAAAACAAAAAACCCTCTAAAAAGGCTCTCTGTAGTCGACGTATAGTCTTTAAATGGAATGTTGGAAATGAAGGATGGAATTCGACAACGATTAATGTGCGCTGGATAGAAAACTGTTTAAAAGGGTTTTTCAACAGGGACGCTACAAAAGTAGAGCGACAGGAACGCTCTTTTGACATTTCTCTTCAGTAAGGTTTGCCATTCTTCATGATGTAAGGATATACGAGCCAACAACGAGTCGAAATTATTGAAATTTACTACGGGAATTCGGAGTCAGTGGCCTCAACGTTAAGAGCGCTACGTCCAATTTATGGTCGTCATAATCGTCCTAGCAGATCAACAATTGAGCATCTAGTGGAAAAATTTGAATCCACAGCCACAGTACAAAATGTTAGTGAGACAAAGAAGTGCCCTTAGTGGCGAGAATATTGCTTCAGTTGCAGAAAGCCCAAATGTGTCTATCACACGTCGTTCTCGAGCGTTGGGCATCTCTGTGACGTGTCGTTGTGGCGAATTTTGCGAAAAGATCTTGGCCTACATCCTTACAAGATTAAAAAGCCGCTTGACCACTAGAAGCGTCGTATGTTTTGTGAATTGAGCAACAACTTGAAAATGATTCGGATTTTCATCGAAAAATCATCTTCAGCGATGAGCCATTCTGGCTTCGTCAATAAACAAAATATGCGGTATTGGTCAGACAGCAATCCACACGTACTCCATGAGTCATCATTGCATCCCGAAAAAATTACGATTTGGTGTGGTTTATAGGCCGGCGGCGGCGTCATTGGGTTGTACTTCTTCCGTGATGATCAAGACCGGCACGTTACTGTGAATGGGGATCGCTACCGTTCAATGATAACCGAATATTTTTGGTCCCAATTGGATGATATGGACTTGGAGGACATGTGGTTCCAACAGGACGGCGCCACAAGCCACACAGCGAATGTCACAAACAATTTATTGGAAACCCAAGTTTGGAGAACGTGTTATCTCACGAAATGGTCCAGTCGCTTGGCCGTGCGAGGAGAAAAATCTTAAAGTGCTGGAATGGCCGGGAAACTCGCCTGATCTGAACCCAATCGAAAACTTGTGGGCAATCATCAAGACACGGCTTCGAAAGAAGGATTGCACCACGAACAACAAGCTGATTTCAGCAATAATTGATACACCACTCTGAAATCAAAAATATTTGTGAACAGTTGGTTCTGTCGATGCCAAAACGAGTAAAAATGGTTATATATGCTAAAGGTGGGCATATAAAATATTTTAAAAAATGTTTACCTGTGATTGTTAATATTCTTTATAATAAACGAAAAAAAAAACATCTAAAATCGATTTGACACAGTTAATTTGCACAAGACTGTAATGGCATAGAACCTACTTTCACAGAAATAAAGTAAAGGGTTTTCGAATAAGAGGTGTTATTTTGAATAGCCCGCTATTTCGGTAGCTGTCACTTTTGAAGCTGTCATTTTTTGACATTTGACAAGTAGAAACTACGCCATTTATAAAAATGGAACGATACACGCTTCAACAACGCATTGAAATTATTAAAATTCACTATAAAAATGGTGAAAATTTGGCAGAGAGAGGGAAAAGTTTCCGGACCGTGTTATCTCTCGAAGAGGTGATCACAATTGGCCACCAAGATCTTGTGATTTAACACCTTGCGACTTCTTCCTTTGGGGCTACGTGAAAGATAAGGTCTACGCCAACAGCCCAGCGTCGATTCAAGACCTCAAAGATGGAATTCGTGAGGCTATCGAGGACATAGGGACATAGGGCAGCCACTTTGCTGCTGATTTGGTAATGGAAAATTTCATGAAAAGGATATGGTCCTGTAAGCGTGGTCTAGGCGGCCATTTGGCTGATGTTGTGTTCCATTAGTAACGGCATACCTTCCTCTTCCGATCATTTATCTCAAAAAATGCCATTTTTCTTTGAATATCAAAATAACACCTCTTATTTTTTATTTACAACGACGTGGACCTAGCCAGAAGGGTCAAGGTCCAGAGACTCAGATGGCTCGGTCATTTAGAGCGTATGGACACCAATGCTCTGCCCCGGAAAGCCTTCTACACTATTCCCGAGGGACGCAGGGACGCAGAAGGAGAAGACCGCGACTCAGATGGTGTACACAAGTGGAAGAGGACCTCAATCAACTTGGAGTGCAAAACTGGAGGCAGCTAGCTAGGGACCGAGCTGGCTGGCGGAGACTGTTGATTGAGGCCCAAGTCCACACCGGACCGTAGCGCCACCTTAAGTAAGTATGTAAGTACTTTCACAGGAACAAAGAATTTCATGGATATCCAAAACCGTTTTTGTTTTATTTAAAAAAAAAAAAACTTTGTAGCGCTCTTATTGAAAAACCCTGTTTGAAACATAAGTCTCTGGACGGGTCATATGTAAAATGAAACATGTTCCATTTTAAAAAGCGCACTTAAAATATGAAACACGATTCGAGAAGCAGGAAATGGTTGATGCTCTTTAGCTAAGCCACTGAAAAACAAATTCAAAACATAAGAATCCCTTAATATCGATAACAATAAACACTTTGCAATCCAATCACCAAAGCCTGCAGATTAATAAATTTAATCTAATTTTTTTTTTGCTGGTGTAAATGTTATGTTCTCAAATTTAAATGAGTTTTGTTTTGTTTATTTTCCGTTACGAAGAACAATTTTGCTAATTATTATCCAAAAATTTTGCCTAATTGATGAAATTTGTAATTAATTTTGTTAGTCATGTTATATATTCAGCATATATCACTTTTGTCCACGTCGATCACATTATTTTTTTTGTTTTGTATTTGTTTTAAGTTATTTAATTATTATTAGATTTTATTGTACAAAGATTTTGTTTTTCTTTTTTATTTTATATAATGATCTTGTAGTGATTTGATTTTAAATCTAAGTTCTTGAGATAATCTCAAATTTTAAAATGCAAACGTGTATATTTAAGAATAATTAAATTAAAAAAAAATATAAATACACAAAGTTCACTAACTTTGCAAATTGAATCACAATAAAATTTCTTATAAGATATACGCAGAGAAAGGTTTCTCTTCTTTTAGTGTTAATTTAAATTACATTAACTGGCAGCTAGTTGTACAATACTTGGTGATTTTTTATTTGTTTTAGTCAGTTGTTGTTGGTTCTTATAAATGCTGCTTTTTTCTTTTTAATTTTAAGTTAAATTCTCTGATTGATAAAAATTTAAAGTTTTCTTGTTCATGACTCTTTATACAAAATAAAAGCATAAAAAAACATACTCACAGAAAATGAGAGGCTCGATTTATCACCAAAACGTCATCATGGTCGTCTTTAATTATGTTCGCTACTTACAAAACCCATTTGCTCTTCTTAGACAACGACTGGAAGAGATGCCGATAGGTGTGCGGTGTTTTGAGGCCCATTTGCTGATACACTTCTTAAATCTGTGTCATAACTATGTACATCTTTTATTCTAAGCATACATCCCTATCATCGTATGCGATCGTAACAAAATTGTATCCGATTATTACGAAATATACGAATTTTGTATCATCGTAGGTGTTCCGATTGTTAAATCGTAGATACCTCAGAAAAAAATACAAATTTGCTTTGAAATGTCAAACTCAGAGTAACGCATCGCAATTTCATGCGGTGAAAATCAAAAATTCCATTAATGTCATGCGATGCATAGCGATTATTTTGTTTTTTTGGCGTAACAATTGGGGAAATACATGCAACATTTCCTTTACGAAACGGATACCACGAACAAAATAATAGCGGTTTTTTTTTTGGTAATCCGGAATTGTACACAGAACTGTCCGATTCCGGATTCCAAACGAACAGCCAAACACATTTTTTTGCTTCTAAGGGTTGAATGGTTGTGTATTTGTGAAACCTCATATGAAGAATTGCAGATGACATGACATTGTTTTTAATTTCTTTATTTGTAAACATGGCAGCGAGTACATATATGCGAGTGTGTGCATGTATGCGTGATTCTGTTTTTGATTCTGACTTCAAATTCGGAATCGTTTTTCTGTTCTATTCAGAACAAGAACTGTCATCTTGTGCCAAGTGAACGAGTACAGAACTGTTCGGAACAGTTCCGGACGACCAAAAAAAAACGCTTTAAGTTACGATCGGAACTTTGCTACGATCGTAAGATTCTCCGAACGGATACGAACGATAGAGCAGATAACACAATTTATTTTTGGTTGTAAGAAATTTTGTATGTTTCACTTTACTAATAGCGTTTTTTTTTTTTGGTCGTCCGGAACGATTCTGAATTCGTTCATTTGGCACAAGATGACAGTTCTTGTTCTGAATAGAACAGAAAAACGATTCCGAATTTGAAGTCGGAATCAAAAACAGAATCTTGCATACATGCACACACTCGCACATATGTACGTACTCGCTGCCATGTTTCCAAATAAAGAAAATAAAAACAATGGGCCTGCACACACGGGATGAATAATTTTTGGACTGAAATAGATTTTAGTATTTAGTCCAAGCACACACGAGATGATTTCAGACTGGGTGAAAAATGTATATTTAAACCTCTTTTAAATGTGTGAGTATATATTTCGTACCAAAACTGTCCGCTTTTGTATATGTGTTAGTTTTAGTCTTCTTTCATCCACCAAATTTCGGGTTGAAAATTTCAGTCCGTTTCATACTGCACACTTCGCTTCCCTTGCCCACTAAACTGATTTTAGTCCGGATGAATTAGTCTGGTGTGTTCAGGCCCAATGTCATGTCATCTGCAATTCTTCATATCAAGTTTCACAAATACAAAGACAAACCATTAGAAGCAAAAAAGTGTGTTTGTCTGTTCGTTTGGTATCCGGAATCGGACAGTCGTGTACCATTTCCATATTACCAACAAAAAAAACGCTATAAGTTTCACATAAAATGAAACGCATCTAACTTCGATTCGATGCCAAATGTCAAACAAACTTCAAACCATGTAAAAGTATGTGCGATATTTCAAAATTGAGTTTGGTTTTGTGAAAATAAGAAACAAAAATTGTATTAAAAATTGATTATCGCTGACAAGAAAAGCGCGATAAATCCCAATTTTTCTTTAAAAGAAAAGCGAACAAATTTAGAATGTACTTTCCATGAAAAGAACATCATTGAGAACATGGAAGGAAAAACAAGCAGCTTGGGAGAGAATAACCGCGAACTTCAATTCCCATTCGGATTCAGCATGCTACAGACAGAACCATTGAAGCACTCTAAAAATTGTATCAGGGATATAAAAAAGAAATAATGTTAACCGACAAAAATAACAAGCATCAAATGTTCGTGAACAGGGAAATCCCTCCGGTTCTTTAGTTGTCTTAGTAGTAGTGCAGGACTGCATGTCGCAGCTCGGTGGATGTGTGACGCATATAGAGTTCAGTTCTCTTTGTGCATCTGGCCAGGAAGGGCGTCTTCCCGAGTTCGCGAAGATCAATATGCAGATAAAATTTATTGAGTCAACAATAAGGAAATGGCTGCAGATGAAAATTGTCCAGGATTGAGACTGGAGGTGGCAAGGCAATAAATGAGAGCGATGATGTGATCTAGTTCTATCAATTATGAATCCGAAAACAATAACTGGCTATGAAAGAAGGCCAATTCATCAAATCTAAAAAAAATACTCATTTCTATCGTAAACTTGTCGGGGAACACCAACTTCAATTGATTCAAGAACCTTGACATCATCTTCCAATAAATCGATCAATTCAAAATTCATTTTCGTTTACTTTTGTTTCAGTTCGGAAAAAGAATTAATTACTTCTTGCACAACATGTTTTCAATCTGCCTTATTCTGAGTTTCGCCCGGAAATTTAAAAGCTATTGTGAGTTCCGCTCGAATTGAATTTCACTTCCAAACGATTTTATAAATGTTACCGTTTCTTAACTTTAATCTTGTGGTTGCCTATCTTTTCGCTACCAAAAATAAAGTGAACATTTTAAGGTGAAATATTGTTTGATTTCGCCCGAAATGATTGATGCCGATAAGGGAAATTTTTCGAAAATGCATTTTTTTCTCCCAGAATTCACAATAAGGGAAGAAAAAAAAGGGATTTTTTTTTCAGGCGGAATGCTGTTCGCACGAAACTCACAATAGGTCTGAATATCTTGTCATCACAGAACATAACCTTATAAATCTACTAAGAACAACTTAAAAGCTTTATGCCTTACTTTTTCTTCCCCATAAGATACGTTTCACTTAGCTTCATTTACGTCAAACTTTGCATTTGGTGCAAACCATTAAATAGGACTTAGTTACTTATGTAGAACTTAAATAGTTATGAGGTGTATCAGCAAACGGGCCTGAGACTGTTAATAAATTTTGTGATTTCTCTGACAAGCAATGAATGATAGACCGAGTTAAGTTTGGTTTTTTTTTGCTCATTATCTTTTTTTTGCTCAGTTCTTTCAAGGGAGAAAGAAATGATCTAAAAAAAAACCTTTTATTCCGTCAAATTTGTATGTTTCTTCTTTTTCGGTTACAAAATAAGCCTTAAACAAAAAACTTACTACACAAGCAGATGTATTCTCTTCAAGAGAACAGTATTCGTTTTCCCCTTTTCATTTCGGTTTTGAACAACAAAAAAATAATAAAATTGTCTCTAGTTAAATTTTGTTGTTGTTGACATGTTAAATATATTTTTGTATAAAAAAAAATAAATACATACATAAAAAAGGGAAAAAAATATAACAAAAGAAGTAACAATAATGTGAAAAGAAAATATACTTTTTTTTTTAATCACAAACAAGAAAAAAGCTTTTTTACAAGAGAAAATTATATTTTCAACCAGCCTTCGTTCAGCTATTCATTTCTATCGAACCTCTTGCCTTCAAATGCTCGGCAAAGCATAGGAATCAAAAGATTCGTTTCACTCATAGCCAAATTACGACTTTTTTGAATTACTTTTCTTTTTTTTTAAACAGAGAATACTTAAATATTTTGTTTAACATTCTCTCCGAAAGGGAAGATATTTTTTGGTGGATTTGTTATTAATTTTTTTGTTTTTTTTAGAAAACTTATGTTTTAGTTGTTCTTTGCAAGGAAACAATTTTTAGTTGTTTTTTTTATGAAATTATAAATTTTTAAGATTTAAGAAAAAAAAATTAAATTAATTTAATATTTTTGTATTTTTTTTTTACTAAATAAATGTTTGTACTTTTTTTAAGATTTTTTTTTATCGGCAATATTTTTTATGATTTTTTTGTAAGTCTTTTGATTTTTTTTATTTTTTTTTTGAGATTTTTAAATTTATTAATCGATTTTTTTCTTAATCATACGGTTGTTTTGTATTTTTAATGTTAGAAGAGAAAAAAATAGGAAAACATACATTTAAACACGAAACTATAACTTTTTTGTCTATCGCTACAGAGAATACATTTTTTTTTGCTGCTGTTAAATTTTTCTTTTTGGAATATACTATAGTTGTTTGTTGTTTTTGTTATTTAAACTATTGGTTTTCTTTGATTGGTGGATATAAATTTTGATTAAAAAATTTATATTTCTGCTTCAAAATCGTCCGAAATAATAACTTGTTTGATTTTTAAATATCCTGCCTCCATATAGAATTTTTTTTTGTTTTGTCTTTTCCACATTTTAAGGTTATAATTTGTTTGGTCTTCTTACCTTAACAAAATAGGGTGGATTTTGATATTTTTTTTTTAACAAAACAAAAAGTTTGAATGATGCAAAAATTAGCCAAATATTTGGTGCATAGACCGCACACACATCCAGACATCTTTAACTGTTGTTTGTTGTTTTTTTGTTTTTTTGCTGCTGCTGTTGTTGTTTTTATCGCGCGATGGCAATCGCGATCGAAATGGCAGCAATAGTAGAATTGTAGTCTAACCATTTATACATGGGGATGTATGTCAGTCTGCACATTAACACTGCTCGAAAATTGGAATTATGGGTGAAGTTGGCCAATCTTCTTCTTCTTCCGAACTCGTACTTTCGGTTCTGAAAATAAAGAAATTGAACAAGTTAGTAAATTTCAGAAATAAAAAAGGTACACAAAATGGTTATTCTTAAAATTTAGACAGATTAGTGTACATTGGATTGGAACCTAGCCCGACTTAATGTCCAATCAACAGATGAAGTGAATGAGGACAAAACAAAGTACATGCTGTCAACAAACAAAGCAACATCTGTCCACCGCCTAGGACAAAACGTCACTGTTGGTAGCAGCAATTTCGAGGTAGTTAAGGAGTTCACCTACCTTGGAACAAACATCAATCCCTCAAACGACACCTTAGTGCAGATCCGAAGAAGAATTACCCTAGCGAACCGCTGCTGCTTCGGTTTGGCCAAACAACTGGGTTCAAAACTCCTCACTCGAAAGACAAAGTGTCTGCTATACAAAACTTTGATTTTGCCAGTCCTACTCTACGGCGGCGCCGAGTGCTGGACGATAAGTAAAAAGGGGGAATTGATACTGGGATATTTCGAAAGAAAAATTCTTCGGCGTATGCAACGATGGCGAATGGAGAAGAAGGTTCAACCGAGAACTGTACGAGCTGTACCAAGATGTGGATGTAGTCCAGGAGGCCAAGAAAAGACGACTACATTGGCTCGGCCACATCGAGCGAATCGACGACAACGCTCCAGCCAAGAAAGTCTTCTCATCCCAGCCCCCAGGTTGGAGACAACCAGAAAGACCGAACCTACCAAGGACCAAGTGACTGCGGATGCCAGAGCGCTTGGTTTCGGCGACTGGAGAGTGCATGCCATTCACGATGGAAGGCTGCAGTATCTTAGGCTGACATCCTTCATGGATTTGAGCCGGATAAGTAAGTAAGTAGTAACAGATTTTCGGAGCACAAAGATTAAAGACGTTCTGTAGCGTTTGATCGCCGCAGCATGTTACATTATCGTTATATCAAATTATTAATTGTAAGTTCAGATACCTCCTGATTTAGACCCGAAGAACGAAACCTTATTGCACAAACAGTTGGAATTCAACGGGCCTAAATAGCCCAATTTTTAGTATACATTTTCTCTCGAGAGCACAATGATTCGGCGTTAGACGTTTATAAGCTTTTAACACTCAATATCTTCTACTTGGAATTGGTAGTCTGCATTAAGTTTGCAAACAAAGCCTTCTTGAAGTAATACTTGAGAAGGAGCAATTGTCTGACAAACACTGAAGAAATGACACTCTGTGATGATTGTTGGGGAATGGATCTTTAAATTGTTTGTAGTAATTCTTGTTTGAAAACAGTCTCCGGGTACACAAACGAGAAATTTTGGTGTGAAACGCAATACGTAATACCAACGTCGCGACAACTCTCAAGATACAAAGACCTAAAGGGTTACACTCTTCAACAATTTGTGAGTGTTGTGAAGAATCGAGTCACCCTCTGGGTAGTTGGTAAACACTTTTGAAAGATTGATGCTATTGGAATTGGGAAGTTCTACCAAGAGCAAAGCATCTTTAAAAAGTTGCTTTATAAATTTGTCTTTTCACCATTCAATGTTATCAAAGAAAAGCATAGGTTCCGTATAGTTTCAGAGGGCTCTGCGAAATTAGGTCAGAGGAAGGCCCCAACTTGTTTTTACCTACTTTTTTTTGGGAAAAATTAAATAAAATCCGAATTTATCTTTTTCGTAATGAACTAAGTTAGATAGTCGGGCCAATCGAGGTAGCCGTCGGAGCGGAATTTTATCCGATTTTCTCCGAATTTTGATTCGATGTAGTTCCACGACAAGCAAAATGTGTCCAATTCGGAGGAAATCGGAGAAAATTCCGCTCCGACAGTTACCTCGATTAGGCCGATTGAAATATCACCCCAAACTGTTACACAAATGCTGGAAGTCAGGAAGTTGCTTGGAGAAGTTAATGTTGATATAATTTGCCCAATCTTGATATGGGAGGACAATCAAAACTGTTTAAAGATGTTAAAAAGCGCAAAGTATAGCAACCGTTCTAGGCACATCGATACGAAATACAATTTCAAAGACTATTTTTTTATAGCCAAGGAAATCATTCAATCTGACTATTGTCGAAGCGAGGACATGCTGGCGGATCTCTTAACAGAACCACTCTCAGCAAGTAGGGTCATCGATTTGAGAACAAAGTGTTGGTTGTTCGATCCCGTTTGAGGGGGCGTCGAACAAATCTATAAATCAGTTTTTTTTGTTACTTTTTGACAAACATAATTTTATTTTTTCTCTATACAAATGGTACTTGTATCCTGTTTGTTGTGTACAAAAGACGTACATGTTTTTTCTCTTTTACGTAATAAAATTTTCATATTAATTTATTATTAAAGGTCTTTATTATTGGTCAACAATCGCAAACAAAGGGGCAACTTTGCAACAATTTCATTTTTTTTTGGCCTTCTTTCGCGCCCCCGTTTCAGAGAAAGCAAAAAAAAAAAAAACAAGATCCGCCACAATAGTTTCCCATCTCTGTTCTTATCTCCATGTTTTGTTATAGCTCAATTTTGCAAATCACCCTATATGCATGTATATGTTTGCCTTTATTTTTCATGACATAAGCTAGAAACACATCTTGTAGTCAGATATCGCCCCAAACGTATTAGCAAGCAAAATATGACCAGACGTTGAAAAACAAATTCTTGGACATACTATATGTAAATTAACGTGCCTAGCTAAATAACAAAAACAAAAACAATTGTGTTGTTCAACATTTGTCTACCAATAGGCTATTTACTTAGTTCAAAAATCAAGAAACGATAACAAAAATATTTATCACTTTGAAAATGTTTAACTGCCTAATTCAAGGGTCGTAAACATATTTCATATAGCTCGAGTCGGGTTAGAGCCAAATTTAAGCATGTATGTACGTACGTGCGAGTATTTTGGGACTTTTTGTTTGATCTTTGATCTCGTCAGAGACAAAACATGTTTACTACCAGTGTGTATTTTTAATTTTTGTTTTTCTGATGCTTTCAATAATAAAATGAAATGAGGCATTTTTTTTTTTAACACGCTTACAACTGGAAATCAAAATCTCTTCCTTGGCAACTATTGTTATTTAAGACTTTAAAGTGGAGATAAAGTTCTCTGTCGGCTTTTTTGCTCTCTTCTTTCTTCAGAAATGTAAATTGTGCTCTGATCAACTTATACAGTATACAAGACTTAACTTCATTTGAAGGGCTTTTTTAACTTATAATTTTAAATGAAATGTTTTGACGATTTGTTTCTCTTATTTTGTCTTAGTGAGTTTACTTAAGTGTTTTTGTATTCCACTGACAAACCAACATTATTTGTATTTTTTTTTTTTTTTTGAACAAAGTTCCCTTAAAAAAGGCAGCAACCCCTGGTGAAACGTTGGAAAAGTTAATGTAACTTAATTTCTTCATTGCAAAAATTACACCGACCGAAAAAGCCGACACTTTACAGCATTCGTTCGTCGTTCTCAATAATTGAACATTTCGGAGACATCATTGAGACGAATTTTGCATAAAGACCTTGGTATGATGCCATACAGTCAGGAGTTGAAGCTTCGCTAAGTGGGCCTGCGATAGACTTAGAGAAGATGCCGATTTTGCCAAAAAAAAATCATCTTTTCAGATGAAGCTCATTTTGATCTTGGCCGGTTTCGTAGACAAGCAAAATTGTCGCATTTGGGGCACAGAAAACCCGCACGCATACATTGAAAAGCCGATACACCCAAAACGAGTCACTGTTTGGTGCGAATTTTGGTCCAGAGGCATAATTGGGCTATTTTCTTCGAAAATGAGCAAGGAGTGGCCGTTACAGTCAATGGTGATCGTTATCGGGCCATGTTGAACGAATTTTTGTTCACAAAAATTGCAGCCGAAGCTACGCTCGATGTTTTGCGCCCTGTTTTTGAAGATCGCATTATCAGCCGCAGAGCTGATGTCGTTTGGCCACCTCGGAGCTGCGATTTGACACGGTTGAACTATTATCTGTGGGCGTTACGCCGACAAGCTAGAGACAATTGACGCTTTAAAGGACAATATTCGTGAAGCCATTGGTGAAATACAGCTGCACACAATCGATAATGTGCTTAAAAATTGGACCGATCGTGTAGGCTACTGCATGGCCAGTCGAGGGAGCCATTTGAATGAAATTATTCCATTCCATTCCATTATTAACCGGAAGGATTGTACTTTCAAATAAAAAAAGAAATTTTAGAAAATATTCAGTAGTTTTTTTTATAGCATTTCAAAAAAAAAAGTTATTTGGCGGACCCTTTATAATGAAATTAAAAAAGATTCAGAGAACATCTAGTGCGCTCATGTCCATCAAATATTTAGTATTTTGCAGCGCGTTGAGACGTTGGTATTCTAAACCCTATGGTGCACTCCTACTGTGGACCTGTGCGGATTTTAAAGTTATCATTCCATCCCGAAAAGTGACGAGAGGCTTCGACACAACTATTTTCACTGACGGATCAAAGATGGAGTGTGGGGTTGGTGCAGGAATTTTCTCTGAGTCTTTAAATATCTCCAGGCTGAACTACTCGCGATTAAGGAAGCATGCTTACTAAAACGAGATCCAAATCAAAACCGCAATACAGCTATCTTTTCGGACAGTCAGGCGCGATTGGCTCGTCCACCTCATCCTCCAAATTAGTTCAACAATGCCGAAGTGAGCTAGCGGGCATGAACATTGGACTAAAGGTCACTCTTGTCTGGATTCCGGGTCATAGTGGCTTTGAGGGCAATGAACGGGCTGACGAGCTGGTAAGGCCCTTCATAGCTCACTCGCAGAAAGAGTCAACATTCCTCTTGGTGCTATGAAGGGCAAGATCTTCCCAATTTTTCTCGCTGAATCAAATGACCCATCTACAATAAATCTCGCACTAGTAACCTTATTTGCAGATCCAGGCAAGACTTAGCCAGGGTAGTTGCAACATGCACCGGACACTGACCTGTTGAGGAACACGCATCTAAGCTGGGACTTTTTGTCGAAGTTGTGGGGACCAGCGAGAAAAGAAAAGTGTTCTTCACTTCTTGTGTAAGTGTTCTGCGCTAGCGAGAACGAGAGCCTTATCATTGGGAAAGTCCTTCTTCAATGACCTAAATGAGATTTCCGAGATTCTAAACGCAACAAAGTGATTTGAATTTTAAACTGATTGATACAGTTCCTCTTCGAACTTGAGCTTGCCAGTTAGCGAACTCAAAACAAAAGCTCAGAATTTTATATAATTCCTCTTTTAATTTTATAGGTCAAACGGCGCAACCCAGAGCTAATTGAGTCACCGAGCTAGACTGCTCGTGGCCGCCATTTCTACTACTACTAAAAGGAAGTTGCTGATATAAAGTGTCAATAACCTATGCCTTGAATTTCAAGTTAAATGGAAACAAATATTAACTTGCCGCGACTGAAAAACGAGCATTCTGGATTGAAGTCAAAATACATCTTCAAAGACTAACTCATTTGGTCTCCAACAATTTTAATTAGACAACGATAGCAACTTAGAGGTGCTTCCACCAATGGCTTTTTCCGTCAATTTCTTTGTTTGGCTGGAGTTATAGCTATTTCACGGGTGCCAAGCCGATCATCAGACTCCTTTTTATTAGTGGTGCTGCCTAGTTATTTTTCATATTAATCGAAAAACTTTTTGAGTTCACATTGGGATTTGAACCTAGGACCTGCTAGTTGTGAAGCCAATGCACTACGCATTGCGCTAACAACTCCACTGATTTTTGGTTTCCCATTGTAGACTTTTTATTGTTTATCATTTGCAATGAACATAGGCGCATTTTTACATTTTACATTGGTGTACGCAACGAATTGTTGTGACACAAAGATAGGAAATCAGAAAAAATGAAAGCGGAACAAGATAGCATTACTTTGAGGAGCTTGTAAAAATGCGCCTATGTTCATTGCAAATGATAAACAATAAAAAGTCTACAATGGGAAACCAAAAATCAGTGGAGTTGTTAGCGCAATGCGTAGTGTTGGCTTCACAACTAGCAGGTCCTAGGTTCAAATCCCAAAGTGAACTCAAAAAGTTTTTCGATTAATATGAAAAATAACTAGGCAGCACCACTAATAAAAAGGAGTCTGATGATCGGCTTGGCACCCGTGAAATAGCTATAACTCCAGCCAAACAAAGAAATTGACGGAAAAAGCCATTGGTGGAAGCACCTCTAAGTTGCTATCGTTGTTCAAACAACATAAATGGAAATGACGGACGCAGCCTAACTGCAGTGTTAAATAACACAAAAACAAAATTTTAATTAGAATTTCATCGAAGTTAAGTCGTGAACAAATTACAATTTGCTCTTATTTTTACGAATTTGCCTCCAATCTTGTGATGTGTAGTGTAGTTCAAGTATATACCTATTTTACCTAAACAGATTAACCCACTTGAGAAAAACACCAAATGTGCGCGTGTTAGACTGAAAATTTATGAAATCAAATCAATCTGGTACACAAACTGTCCGTCAGTCAATGAAAGAAAAAACAATTGAAACATAAAAAATGGGAGCTTATACAAAACTGAGCTTATCTATATGGACTGAATTAAATAATCTATTTATAGAGGAACCTAGGTTCATCGATCCATTTGTTCGTTTGTACAATCATAGTCGGGTCGGAATGAATATTTTCAGCTGGCCATTTTTATCGCTGACTCCGAATGAGAGAAAAGGAAAACAAGAAACCGATAAACTCATTCATTTTAATTGAATTATCAATGAAAATGGGTTTCCTGTAAGAAAGAAAAACAATTTACGAAACAAATGCACAGAAAACAAGAAAAAATCGTACATTGTTATCAGTTCCAACCTTGATACAATTATTTTTTGTTGTTGTTGTGTTGTATGAAGCGTTAACATGTTCAAGTTAATTTATTTCTACAAAAATAGACTTGTTGCACATAAATAAGGCCATTGAGTCACACACGCATGAAGTTGAAACAACATCACCAGACACAAAAAACCGAACAATAGCCTCAACATTTGTTTGTTGACCGACGGTCTTCGAAGTTTTAAGTGGACTCCGAGTCTAAAGGTCGATTTAAGAAAAATTACAACCATTTTGTTATGTTCACCAAACAAAGTATGTATGTGGGCCAAGAATACGTTGCGTGCGTGCGTCGGTCGTTAGTTTGATTTGACGTAGTGTCCGACCGAAGGTAGATTTCCGCCGAAGCCGAATATTAGGTTAAAAGTAAACCTTCGGCCGAAGTCGAATCCGAAGGTTTAATAAAGCGAAGAATTCTCATTTCGAATAAAATAAAAGTACAAACCATGTGACAAGATGTGTGAAGGCAATTTAAAGAATACAAAAATTTAAATTTTTTCGCCGCCTACTACGATGTTATACGAATAAACACAAACTTGTGTGTCCAACAATTTCAAAAACTCGTGGTTGGGTGTTGTAGGATCTGGGGGCGTATGCTGTAACTTTTCCTACACACCAAGTGCTTATTTGGAGGTTAGTGCGAGGGGCTAACAACCCCTCCACAGTAAAGAACTTGAACGTTATGAGAGAGATAGTAGCCTCGGAAAATGACCCCCCTCTTATGGTAACCAGACCCGGAACGACAACGGACTATGCATTGAGAGTTTGTACCTGCATTGAGAGTTTGTACCTGGAATGTAAGAACACTCTACACTCCAGCTGCAACTCAGAAACTTGAATCTGTCCTCTCGCAGGATAAGGCAGACATTACTGCGATCCAGGAAATACGACGGATAGGATCAGGGATAGGATGAAAAGGAAAAATTGCGACATTTATTACAGCTGTCATCAAAGAATGAATATATCTGGATGCGGCTTCGTCGTGGGAAATCGGCTTAGATCGAAAGTCATGGGTTTCAAGCAAATTAGTGATCGCCTGGCTGTAATCCGTATCAAGCCCACACTACAAAACATCAGTTTAATATGTGCACACGCCCCTACCGATGAAGATGAGGAGTCTAACAAGGAGGATTTCTACGACCTCCTGGATAGAGCCTACGGAGCCTGTCCAGAGTACGACGTCAAAATCGTACTCGGAGATTTCAATGCAAAAATACGGAAGGAAGACATCTTTGGCGGACTAGTTGGAAAGCACAGCCTCCACGAAGTTAAAACAGATAACGGCTTCCGACTAATCGACTCTGCTGCAGCTCGTAATACGGGGATAAGTAGCACTAGGTTTCCAAGACGAAAGATCTAGACAGCAACCTGGCGATCTCCGGATGGTCGAACCACCAACCAAATCGACCATGTGGTAATCGGCGCAAGGCACGCATCCAACATCCTGAACGTGTGCACTTTCCGAGGAGCAAATGTCGACTTTGACCACTTTCTGGTAAAGGCTAAGTTTAGAGCTCGAATATCAAACGACAAAAAAAAACACGTGCGGCCCAAAGAAAGAAGTTCAACATCGGTTGCCTCAGCACCTCGGAGAATGCCAAAGACTACAGTGGCTTCGGCTTACTATATACTAATTTGATGTAATAGAAACCTGAACAAAAATTGTATATGCCGGAGAAGGACTCTTGGGGGTATTCGAACGATTAACAGAAGCGGCAAGGAGTAAGATTTTTAAAATACGAGAAAAACACTCACCTTGATCTACAACCGTCATCAATAGTGTTCGAAATTCCTTCTTGAATGGTGGGCAGGTCCGATGAGAAGCGATTAGTTGGTCGAAGTACTCGCAAAGTGCGACTGGATAGTTTCCAAACCAAACGCTGCTTATAGGGTTGTTTGTTTTGTCCATTATAATGCGAAAGAATTCCCGAAACAATACTGAAGCCGCAAGTGAAAACTCGATCGGGAATCTGCATAGAAAACAAAATCATTTCAGGCTTCAACGAGCAAATGTTTTTGTTTTTGAAAACTTACCCTCATAAATTGTTGCAAGAACAAAATATACTCAAAGACATGTTTCAATTCGGGACTGCCTTTGGTATAGGATTCCTTGATGTGGAAATCTAAATGCAAACATAGCAAGACCAGCGCTAATGTTGATGGTGTTATAACTGTGGTCTTGACGTCACACAAAAGATTTTCCAAACGATTCTCGAGCTCCTGCAACTTGATGAAGTTGGTAAAGAAGTTGAAGAATTCTGGGCTCAGCTCCTTGGCCATATTGCGGAAGAGAGCATAGTAAATGCGCAAAAAGTTGACCGCTGTTATTGGTGGATGGTCCATTTGAACGCCTAATTTACTTGCAATAACACCCGCCATACGCTCCAAGTCACCAGCGGTGCAACCACACTGTTCAAAGAAACAACACACAAAATTAAAATGAAATTTGATATCAAAAACTATTCATGGGGAAGAATTCGAGATTGACATGGTGATTATGGGAACCAAACTTACTTGAGATATTGTCACCAAATCTTCGGCGGGAATGGGTTTGAGACCAAGTTGTTTGATGGCCAAGTGAAGGGATGCCACACTCATGCATGCCATATGCTTAGGTTTTACGGCCATACGATCCAAGAATCGATCAACCAAGCTCATAGCCGAAAAGAGAGCATCAGACGGTAGCTCATACCACATTTTAAGGCATCGTAAAATATATGCCGAGCCATCACGTCCACCAGCTGTGACTTCACGCTAAACAAAACAACATTAGTTTTCGGTCAACAGAATGACAAATGACAAACTTACCCTTGATTCCTTAGGCAATAGCAATACAGTATGGTATTTGTCCTGAAGGGCATCATATTCCTTCAGGGCATTGAATAACTCCTCAGATGTCATAGCATGGAGTTCGCTTTCCAATATTTCACGCTGTTCCTGCTGAAACTTAGATGTGGCTTTTGCCTTTTCAGATGCCGCTGCCGATGCTGATTTCGATGATGAAGATGAATTTGATTTGGAAGATGACGAGGATGAAGATGATTTTTTAGCCGTTGCTGAAGATGATGATGTAGATTTCTTGCCATTTTTATTATCTTTTTTTTCTTTGTCCGTTAACGAAGGCCCGTTTGGTGTTGTTTTTGCTTTTGCTTTTCCTTTTGATTGCTGCAATTTTTCTTGGTCTAATAAATGTTTTTCACGTTGAAATTTAACCTCAGCAGCACCCGGTCGTCCAAGCCGGCCCTCGTCGCTGCTGCAATGTGGCAACATCCACTCATCATCATCGCCGCTGAAGCCGCCATTTATTGCTGCTGCCGCCGCCGCCGCTGATGTTGATGGTTCACAGCAATCCGTTGGTGGTGATGTAGACATCATCATCGAATCATCATCAAGTGATGACGATGCTGCTGCTGCATTCAACGGTGCTGTGCAAACCTTCTTCGATGAAGAAGGTGGTGGTGACGACGACATCATTGATGAATGCTCCATCTGCTGCTGCTGCTGCTGCATCAACAACTGCTGCTGCTGGTGGTATACTTGTTGTTGGTGATACCTAAACTCCTCTTCGCTGTTATGATTAGCTAAGAATTGTTGTTGCTGATGCTGTTGTTGTTGTTGTTGCTGGAGTTGCTGATGATACAGTTGCTGTTGGTAGAGGTGGTATTGCTCTTCTTGTTGTAGATTTAATGACAAACCACTGTCAACGACGGCAAAATTAGCGGCAGCAGAGTAGCGTACAGGGACAGACATTGTGAGGGCTGGCCTAGTACCTGTGTTTTTAGTTAAAATTTTGTTTTTTGTTGGTTGGTTTTTGATTTTAAATTCAAAATATTTCTATTTTTTCGTTTTAAGTTTCTCTTTGAGAGACTTGGAAAATCTTTAAGCAACTCTTGTTTTATTCTTAATTATTTTTGTTAATCAAATTGCTTAGAAATTTTTCTTTGTTTGTTGCGTTAATTTTCTCAAATGAACACACAAATGAGAAAAAAATCAAACTCAAATATTTTAGACAAAAATGGAGATTTAGTGCAAAACGATACAAAATAAAAGTGTTGTCTTTGTTGTTGTTGTTGTGCGAACAAAGAAACAGAAGAATTATTTTTTGAAGTAGAAATGTTTCTTTAGAAAAATGTTTTCAAACCGAACCAAACACAATTTTTTGCATAAAATTGTTAAAAAATAATCAATGTTTGCTACTTGTTTTGTACACACTGGTTAAGTAGACTCAGAGGATTTAGTAGAATTGAAAGTATTTTACTGTCACTCTGATTGTGTATCTATTAACCTTAGTACTATTCTTTTGATTGTTATCTCAAAAACAATTTGCAAACAAAAACAATAACAGGTTCTGCTGTCTGTATTGATACGCTTAGAATTTGATTCTAATTTTTAGTACAAATTGGTCTAAAAGCTTTGCTTGTTGCTTTTTTAGCTTAGAAACCTTGGTACCGTTATTGAATATAATAACAACACAACTAATAACTTATGTTGTTGTTTTTGTATGAGGAGCGAACAATTTTGCTGTCCTTATTTATAAATGTTTCTCTAAAACTTACGATCTGTAAAAGCTAGAGCAAGGGAAGACGTTTCATTAAATAAAGCTTTTTATTAAAAAAAATCTAAAACAAAATCAAAACATAAATGGATTAGAGTATTCTGTGCAAATCATAAGAGAGATATTTTGTATCTTCTTCTCCGAAGGGAACCATCTTGTTGGTTCGACCAAAGCTCTAGAAAAAAGTAGAATAGAAAGGTAACCAACTATGTGTTGGAGGGTTATTTCATAGAGTTCGTGTGTGTATGGTTTTTCGAGAGTATGTAGCATTTGAATCAAACCTAAAATTCATGTTGAACCGTTTGTGTTTCGATATATTTTTGCATAAATGGAAAAATGACGTGACTGTGAAGAAACGAAGTTAAATTGGAACGGAAGGCCAGCTAAAATTTGAATTCCAGATTTAAGTTTGGGCGTTACATCGCATCTTGTATGGAAATGTTTGTTTGTTCTTTAACTAAAAGCTTGTAAGCCTTTATTTTTCACAATTTATTAACCTCTCTCCTATGTCATTGACTTCGTATTGAGACAAAATATATAAAAATTCCTGGAGAAAACTAATCTCCTTTTCGCAGCTCGTAATACGGTGATAGGAAGGTAGGTTAGAATGGCTGTTTTGGGCCGCTTCTGCCCAGGAACACAGTTAGCGCTTCAATTACGCCGTTTTGATACCAAAAACTCGAAATTACCAAAAAAGAATAAATTATAAAAAGATACGCACAGTACAGTGCATAATAGAGATTTGGAGTGTTTAAATGAGGGAAAAGCGAAGTATATGCTGTCTTCGAGAAAGGACACCCAACACCGACGGCTCGGACAGAACGTCACAATAGACGCATACAACTTCGAAATAGTAGAGGAGTTTGTCTACCTAGACTCCGCTATTAACACGGGCAATAACACCAGCGCCGAGATCAGACGAAGAATTACTCTTGCTAATCGCTGTTTCTTTGGGCTAAGAAAGCAATTTAGTGGAAAAGCCCTCTCTCGAGCAACTAAGGTAAAACTGTACAACATCCTCATCATCCCTGTCCTGCTGTATGGTGCAGAAGCATGGACCTTGACAAAATCGGATGAATCTGCCTTAAGCTGTTTAAGCTGAAGACCGCGACTCAGATGGCGCACACAAGTGGAAGAGAACCTCAATCAACTTGGAGTGCAAAACTGGAGGCAGCTAGCTAGGGACCGAGCTGGCCGGCGGAGACTATTGATTGAGGCCCAAGTCCACACCGGACCGTAGCGCCACCTTAAGTAAGTAAGTTTTTAAATCCAATTGGTTTTGTTAAGATAAAGAATCAAGTTCCTAATCTTAATATTTGCGAGTTCGCTAAGCTCGCGTAGGAAGGAGCACCCAAGGCCATTGTTCTGGCATTTAGAAGGGCCGGGCACTCGCACAAGAAGTGCTGGAGTGTTTCCCTTTTCGTCATATCTCTACAGCTACGACAAAATTCGTTAAGGGGAATACCAAGTTCCAAGGCTGGCCAGTGGTATGTGCAAATGGCAGCTATCTTGTCAATGTCTGACCTAGGTTTATTCAGAAGTTCCTTGGTACGTTTCTGGTCGTAAGTGGTCCATATCTGTCTCGAGATATTTCAGTTGGTGAGATTTTTCCATCTTACTTTCGATTTTTTAAGAAAATGGTTTTGAATATCCGTTTTCATGACTCCTAAGGGAATCCTAACTTCCTCAGCTAGGGACTTTTAAAAGTTTGATACCGTCCTGGCCAGTTCATCAGCGATTTCATTACCTTGAATGTCACTGTGGCCTGGTAGACTAGATTAATTTGTATATTGTCGTTGAAACTTGCGAGCTCTTGCTTGCAATCTCTAACGATTCTGGACTTAGTCAGGTTTCAGGCTATCGATAAAGATTGCGACCTTTTTTATAAATTCGTCAGATTTGACTGCTTGTTTTAGAATCCTACATGCTTGTCTAATCGCTAGAACTTCAGCTTGCAATACGCTACATCCATCGGGCAGTCTAAAGGATTTTTTAATACCCAGTTCTTCGGAGAACATACCAGCCCCAACACCGAGTTCCATCTTGGAACCATCAGTGTAAACTGTGTGTGATAAAAGATTTAGAATTTTTCTATGACCGGAAGACTTTGCAGTCCACATACCATTCTCTCAGTCTTAAAGCACCACAAGAGACTGTTTCGTGAATGTGAAGGTCAATGGGAAAAAGATTCAGAATGACTGTGAGTGCATCAGAAGGGCAACTCTTTTTAGCTTATCGATGTTATATTTTTTGTCTAGGGCAGGCCACTAAACAATTGATCCGTATGTCAGAATGGGGCGAACTATCGCCGCCGTGTAAATCCAAAGGAGCATATTAGGTTTTTGTCCCCATTTTTTACCAAAGGTTTTATTACAAGATTAGAAGGCGATACTAGCTTTCTTTACTCTTTCTTCTATGTTACTTTTCCAATTTAACTTGGTGTCTAGGATAACTCCTAGGTATTAAACTTCTTTGGATAAAGCAAGTGGCTGTCCATTTGATCTTGGTAGAGGAAAGGAAGGTATTTTGTATCTGGTAGTGAATAGCATCAGTTCAGTCTTGTTTTCGTTTGCTAAATTTTTTAAGAGCTGTTTCCATGTTTTCACTGAGTACCGTCGGGCAAATCCCCGAGGACATCAGCACCAGATCGTCGGCATACGCTTCTACCTTAACTCCCCTCTTATCAAGATTGCATAGGATTTCGTTCAAAACTAGTAGCCACAAGAGAGGAGACAGAACACCGCCTTAGGGTGTTCCTCTTGATCTTTCTCCAGGATTCACGTATGTAAGTCAGTGCTAAGCAATTGAAGAAAAATACCCTTAGCCATGGAATCATTACATCTTGTAACTTTTGTAGCATGGCTGGGAATATATTGTACGGTGATATGGAGAACTAGATTACTCCAACGGTGAAGATTGGGATGGACCTAATAAAAAAAGCCAAGACGCGATGGCTACATAGGCTAGCTCACAATCCAACCAAGAAAATCTTCGTGTCTCCGCCCCTAGGTCCGAGAAGACGAGGAAGACCGAACATTGACTACAAAATCCAAGCAACTGGGTCAGGCTGATGGCCGAAAAAGTAATATTAATTCATTCAGACATAATCAAAATGGGGACTAAAATTCTATGTACATACAGTACATCTCGACTAGACATAGAAATCCATCGACTACAAACAATGAGATCACTATTCAACAGATTTGGAACATTGTCAAATAAAAAATATATATCTTTGACGAAATTAACACTAAGAAGTCTCACAGAGATAAAATTAACAAACAATTAAATCCAATCAAATTTAAAGAAACTGACTGTACAGTAGGGTGAAAAAAAAATAAATTAATAATTTGGCAACTTGACATTAAATTTAACCGAACATACCGTGCCTCAAATTACACAAAATGTCAGCATCGAATCATACCGAAAATCGATATTTTTGGTGCTTTATATCTTAACAGTTCTTATAAAGACAAAATTTAGCACCACCCCATTGTATTGTTATGTTGCTGGTCCAAATATTGGATATGCTAAAGACACCTAGTTCAAAACAAAAAACAAAAACTAAACAACACTATTTAAATGTCTGTGTATATAATTTAATGTTACAGTTACGAAATACATTAAAGGGAATAAAAATAGAATTTAAAATAAACATTATGCAGTTGATTGTACTCAACAAGTCTTAAAGCAAAAAGTGAAAAAAAAGAAACGCTGAATTCATGCCATACCCTCTAATTGTGTGTTCAGCTAATATCAATTTTATGCCAAACGGAAAATGAGATACTCGAACAAACAAAGAATTGTTTAGATTGTTGAGTTGAGAATTGAAGAGTCGAGAATGATTGGGATGGTTGTGAATGTTTTCTTAACACTCTGATCGAATTAGAAAAGGGAAAATAGAATTAATTTCTTTTTTTGATTTGGATTCAGTGTTTTGACGCTCAAAAATACTTAACATAATGCAGAACAATGGGGTTTATTGATTGAATTGAAAGAAGCTGTTACGATCAAAAATAGCTTTTTAAAGTACCTCTGCTCTATGAGTTCTATGAACTGATGTTAAGGGACTTGTTATGACATGTTATGGATCTTTCTGTTTTGTTTCAGCTGCAGCGTTTAATAAATAAACCAGAGGCACAATCTTTCAAAAGTCCGTCCAGCTACTAGGATACGCAAACGACTTTGACATAATTGGAAGAACACAGCGTGATGTCAGTTGAGCGTTCGTTAGCCTTAAGACGTAGGCCAGGAAGATGGGTCTAGCGGTTAACGAGGGCAAGACCAAGTTAATGCTGTCTACAAGTAAGGACACCCAACATTGACGTCTTGGAGCCAACGTCAACATAGACAGATTTAACTTCGAGGTAGTTAACCCTCCAGTGGGCGCGTGATTAAAAGAGACACGAGTGGTCGCGTGGTCTACGACTGTAGACCATTTTGTTTTGCCAAAAAATATATATACTATAACGTTTTAAGTATCCAAATCATGGTCAAATCATAGAGGAACATATTTTGTTTCATATTCATCACTCAAAGATAAAAAGTTATTGATACACTGAAAAAAATAATCGAAATAAAAAAACAATCCCAATTTTACGATTTTTCGTAATCATTTTTTATAAAAAATAAATTAATACTTTAAAAGAGTTAATAACAAAAAAAACATATTTTTTTCAATAAATGATTAACCAAATAAAGTAATGAATAAGAAAAAAGGAAAATTGTACACAAAACAAAAGAAATATAAGCCTTGAAAAATTCAGTTTTTCGTGTTCACGTTTTTTGTCTTTTTTCACAAAAAATCAAACAAAACAGTACAGCAAACATAAAAAAACTATTCAAAAAACATAGAACACAAATTCATTAATAAGTTTAAAAAAAAAAATTAAAATGTGCACTACAAATCACAATAAACGCATATACATTTCAAGTGGTACCTACAAGCAAATTTATCATTTTTTCGCACCTCACCTCACTGAGATAGTAGAAGCAATTTTCTTCACTAAATAATTAATTAAAAAAAAAATTAGTTAAAAATCTACAATCCCTTACCTATAATAATACAATTGAAGACAACTTTTTTTGTTACACGAGTGGTCGCGTGGTCTACGATGGTAGACCAAGAGACTTTGAATACCTTTTAAGCTTTCGTATGCCCCCTCCGAAGAAAAATAGCATATTAATTCGGTAGAGCAACTAATTATCTACAGCTATTGTGAACGATGGCGGAAAAAAATTGTTTTTCTGCGAACGGCGGCGTTTTAAAAAAGACTGGTCTACGACCGTAGACCACGCGCCCACTGGAGGGTTAAGGACTTTGTCTACCTTGGATCCGCTATCAACTCAGACAACATCAGCGCTGAAATCAAACGAAGAATCACTCTTGCCAATCGCTGCTTCTTTGGACTTAGAAGGCAATTGAGTAGTAAAGTCCTCTCCTGAGCAACTAAAGTGACACTCTACAAAACCCTCATCATCCCGGTCCTCATGTATGGTGCAGAGACATGGACCATGACAACAGCTGATGAAAACGCTTTAAGTTGCTTCGAGAGAAAAATTCTTCAAGTGATTTTTGGCCCTGTGTGCATAAATGGAGAATGGAGACCAACATTCAATCAAGAACTGTACGAACTGTTCAGCGACACTGATCTAGCCAGAAAAGTTAAGGTCCAACGACTTGGATGGTTGGGTCATGTAGAGCGAATGCAAAATAATGCTCCGACTCGTAGTCTTCGAATCCAACCCGCAAGGACGTCGCAGAAGAGGGAGACCGCGACTCAGGTGGAGCACACAGGTGGTAGAGGACTTGAACCAACTTGGCATGCGAAACTGGAGACAGCTAGCTAGAGACCAAGCTGGCTGGAGACGTTTTTAACGCTTATTCCGAACGGATAAGTTGAGAAGCACTTTTTCATGACAGATTGATACTCTTGGAAGTTTAGTCAGTTCTTCGCAAGAGGCAGTGCCCGTGAAAGATGAAATAAAAACTATGGGCAGGAGTAGGACTCGAACCCACGACGTTCAGCCAACGCACCTAACCACTAAGCCATGGGCACTAAGTTTCATTAAAGTCTCTAAATAATGGCTGGAAAATGACAATCTTTACTATGACTCAAAGACTAATATTTGAAAAGAAGAGTTAACTCTCCAACACAGACAACGATGAATAAAAATACCCCAAAAGCTTAATTATTGTAAAATGAGAACTGGATTTTCACTGTTCGTAAAGCTTAATATGTATATTTTTGTTAAAGCTTCTAACCCATACAAAATACCTTCCGAAACCTTCAATTGCTTGAGGAACGGTGATAAATTTAGAATAGCGGAAGGTTTTGTTTTATATAAATCTTGCCATGGCTTGCGCTACCAGCAGAAAACAAAATAACCAGAAATAAAAAAAAGAACACCTCAGGCACCACACAACTACGAAAAATGTATTAACCGAAAAAAAAACTAAGTATGTAATCGAAAACGTCTGCTGTTGGCTTGCTATGGCTTTGCTTGCTGCTGACCCGCTTGAAGCTGTTTGACATTGAATTTTCGTTTTCTTTGTTTAATTTTGAGACAAGTTTTTGCTCTTTTTGTTCTTTTTAGTTTGTTTGTATTAAATTTCTTTCAAGTTAACAAAAAAAACTAGAATCCCCTGGGAAAGTGTTTTATTTTGCGTTAAGAAAATATGTACGCTTTTCGTCCAAATGAATCAGACAAAATTTTGTAAATTTGTTTCCAAAAATGTTTACAAGGTCAAAAAGTTCGATGATTCAAATTTTAAAAATAAACATTTCGAATCAAGTTTAGGTTTATTTTTGGTTTCATTTCATCTAATTCCACCTTGAAACCAGTATCGCTTTCAATATTTTAAACTTAAAACAAAAAAAAGCTTCAAAGAAGCAAACATATCTCTAGACACAATCTTCATATTGCAGTTCCAATTTATCCAATTGGATATGGCCCCTATAATGTACAATTATTTCTGAAGACTATATTCCATTTCCAGCCAAGTCTACTTCCTCTTCTTGCTTGACTTTGTGAAGTTTGAAACTCAGTTGCGTTCAAAATAAATAAAACAACATTCGACATACATGAGATATGTACATTGTACATGCCGTACAGTGCATATGGCAAGTAAGAAGATTGCTTTGCATTTTGCTCAAATGCGCACTTGCTTTACTCTAGTCTAAAATAACACTGATAGATGATCCAGTTTTGTGTTGAGTGCGAATCTCAATTTATTTATTTTTTTTAATCTTAAACCAGACACACGCTTGCGATGTTGCTTACTATGTTTTATTTAAACGAGATGTGGAAAGATACGTTTTTTATGCTTCATACACATTTTCCTGTGGTTTACCTTGCCATAGTGTAACTGTAGTAAGCCATAAACATATGAAACAGGTGCGATATTACGTGATGCAATTGCATTTGAATATTCAAGTGGAACCTTTGCAGTTTTTTTCTTTTTTTCTTTTTAAATAAAATTAATTATTTTTAAATGTTTTTAAGGAAAAAAACAGAAATAAAAACAAGCAAAATAAAAATAAATAATTTTGTTTACCCAAAAAGACAGCATATTGGTTGGACTCAGAAAAACTTCCAAAAGAATAGTGACTTAAGTGGGATATCGCTTGGATACAAAATCTTAGGAAACATTTATGAGAAAAATGTGATTTCCCTATTTTTCGTCGCGAATTATCTAAAACTTCAAGTTATCAAGACGACAGACAATACAATTTTTTTTTATAATTAGCACACACTCAGGGGGTTTCTTATACCCTTATTATGCCAGGGACACGGTGAATGCTTTAGGAAGTAGGAAAGGGGTTAGAGAGGAGGTGCCGGTGTACATTGGTGACAAATTCCTGAATATTGCAATGATCAGGAAAGACAAAGTGTGGAAGGGAGTTCCACCACATTCGTGTAGTTCGGCTAAAGAACGATTCTCTATACTTGAGAGAACGTCCGAAGATGGGCTCGAGGGTAAACTGATAGGCATTCCTGAAAGTGGCTATTTCACAAGAACAATAACCATAGAAGTAACGATAGAACAAAGAGAGACACGAAACGTTACGACCGTGTTCCAATGAAGTGAATGAATTAGTGATGTTTCTATCACCAGTTGAGTTGCTTATGTCTCTGTCACCAACCATTCTTACTGCTCTTTTTTGTATACTATCCAAGAGGCTTAAGTATGTAGCTGGAGCACCAGCCCAGAGATGGGAATTGTACTCAAGCTTTGGAGGGATATATGTCTTATAGATAAAAGCCAGATCAGACGGCATCGCCTTAAGAAACCTAAACATCTTGCGGCATTTTTGGCGACATCGCGTATGTGCTCGTTCCACAAGAGGTGATCGGTGATGCACATACCGAGAATCTCGAGATGTTCGCTTTCGCTGATGCAAGTTCCACTCATGGACAGTGGCAAAGGGGGAATATCTCGCTACAACGATAAAAGACAGCATTGAGTTTTCGAAGCATTAAGTTCTACTCGGTTTTTAATTCCCCATTGTACAGTGCTGTTTGAGTCTGAGTTTAATGAGCTTATCATATTTTGCCGTTGCAGTTCTACATCCGAAGAGAAAGGACGTGAGTCTGGAAACGTATATGAAAAGCTAAGGGTACTATCGTCAGCGAAACAATTTATTGGATTAGAAGTAACAGACAAGAGATCATTTATAAAAATGAGAAAGAGGATCGGAGACAAAACGGAGACCTGGGGCACACCAGCATTTATATTGTGGGTTTCAGACTTGAATACGTCCACTAAAACTTGTGTTGAACGGTTCGAAAGAAAGTTTTTAATCCAAAGAAGTAGGGATTCATCGATACCGAAGGCACGCATTTTCGATAAGAGAGCTTGGTGCCAAACTCTATCAAATGCCTTTGAAATATCAAGTGCAACAATCTTACGTTCTCCAAAACGATGTAAAGATTTGTTCCACTGTTCGATGAGATGTGCCATCAAATCACCAGTGGACCTGTTTCTGCGAATGCCGTACTGCCGGCCATTAAGAAGCTTTCGTTCTTCAAGATATTTCTTAAGCAGATAATTTATCAGCGTTTCCATGACCTTAGAAAGAAGGTACAAGAAGATTCGCCATTTTTTGGGTTTGGCTAGACAAATGCTGTTTTCCGGACCAGCGGATTTATGTATGTTGAGATCGTTTAGGACTCTCGCCTCAACACGAGTGCGTATTTGTCCCATGGAATCATTGACGCGCTCAAGAACTGGAGGAGTCATGACACTCTCTGGCAGCGAAGAGTTGGAGGCGAACTGCCTAGCAAAACGGGTAGCTTTCGCGAGAGAGCTTTTTTTCTGATGAACGAAAAAACAATCTTATTGGGTATAAGTGTTCACTTGGAGATAAATACACTCGCTACTTTTAGGGTTAATTTGTATCCTTAAGTATTTTTGAAATTACAGTGGCTCTCAGCTTATTTGATACAGTGCCTGATTTCAACTAGTTTTTCAATTAGCGCGGGTAGATTTTTGCGCCCCATGGCGGCCATTTTGTTTTGGTGACATCTGTCAAATCTTTATTTTTTTATGCAGTTGTTTATGCCAAATCATCATGGCAAGTTACACGATTGAACAGCACGTTCAAATTATAAAACTTTATTATCAAAATGATTTTACGCGTGGTGACTGGTGGCCCTTCACAGCTGACTCTTCAGCATTTGGTGGCCAAATTTGAGACGACCGGTTCAGTAAACAATCAGCCGACACCCGTAATTTCAAGGAACGCAAGAACGCCCGAGAACATCGCCGCGGTCCGTGAAAGTGTACGTCAGAACCCGAGGCAGTCTATTCCTCGCCGTGCACAAGAACTCGGCCTTTCGCATACTTCAACGCCGTTTGTTCGCTGACTGGGCTTCGAATCGTTCGGAAGAGGACCCCAATTTTGGCCGAAAAATGTTAACAAGCGAAATTGCTGTATATGGGACGATACCAACCCACCAGGTGATAATGCATCCTCAAAAAGTTACCGTTTGGTGTGGATTTTTGGCCAGCCGGCCGACGCGACGGCGGCGTAATTTGTCCGTATTTTTTTGAAAACGACGTTAGTGAGGCGGTCACCGTCAAAAACGAGCGCTACATAACGATGATAGTGATAACTAAATTCTTATGGCCTAAATTGAACCATATGGACCTAGACATGTGGTTCCAGCAGGACGGCGCTACGTGCCACACAGCAAACGCCACGATTGACATTTTGCATGAACGATTTGAGGGTAAGATTATCTCTCGCAGGGGTGATGTGAATTAGCCACCAAGGTCATGCGATTTGACCCCCCTACACTTTTTCCTGTCGTGTTTCTTGAAGTCGCAGGTCATATGCAAATAAGCCTCAATCCACCGATGCCCCAGAGGTGAACATAACACAGGCCATCGCTCAAATTCGGCCGGATCTATGCGGAAGAGTCATTGAAAATTGGACCACTCGGATCCGTGCCACCGAAAGAAGCCGAGGCGGGCATTTGAATGATGTCATATTCCACACTTAATGGCATACATGCACCTTTCAAATAAAGATGTTGTTAATACCTTACACACAGCTTGTTTTATTTCATTTCAACATCTACTCGCCCTCATTGAAAAACCTTTTATTTCAAAAATCTTTCAAGCCCGAAGAAAAATTACAATTACCAAAAAAAATATTAATTTGCTAAGCAACAAGAAGCTGTGATAGCATACGCTTGTGTGGAAATTCCCTTTTTCGACCAAAAAAACTATGGTTTCATCATAAGTTTTAATATTGCAAAATATACCACCAGCAATCATCTATTTTATGAGAAACTCTTCACTATGAAAAAGAGAGTTTCCAATTGACCAAAATGATTAAGAAGAAAAATCAACAAAAATCAAAGAAGAGAAACTTCTTCTTCTTCTGATAGTAAACGATGACGATATGATCCGAAATGGGGAAGACGTGACGTGAAGAAACGAAATACAAATATGAGTATGACATACTTAATTTTTGTTTAATATTTGCTGTTTGTCTGTTTTTTGTCATACATGTACCATTATTGTATAGCAATGAAGATTTTATATTTAGTTAGCTTCCCTATTTTGGAGCTTCTTTCTTTGTAGCTTGTGCTTGTGGCGTGTGCTGTAGTCGTTCACGTAGACGATGGAAATATGTGTCTGTACTCTGTATATACAATTGTATTTTTCTTGTATTTATGTTCGCAAAAAATAAAAAACTTAACAGTTTTCTTTCCCCCTTTAAAGATTGTTGATATTACTGAAGGTTTAAATAAAAAATTTAAATATAGGCGTGTGGTGTTTGTTTGCCGCTCAATTGTTGAACGTTTCTCATGGCCATTTTTGAAGACAAACAGTTTATTTTGATATCTTGCTGTCGCAATTATTACTTTTTAGACCTTAAAAAAAAAATATCTTATGTACAGCGTTGAATGTTAGTGAACTTTTTTAAAGGAGAAAGTGAATCCGGAACGCGGTGGTTGGGCAAAAATTTGTATTCGACAAATGAAAATGTTTGGAGGTCAAAATGGAGACATTTTGTGATTACAGCCTGAATTCACGTACCCATGAATTTTTTTAAACTGTTGCATACAATTTTCATGTTTAGATTTTTGATAGAAAAACATGAAGGTTAACAAACAATTGAAACATGGATTGCTAACATGCCTAACCTTTCCTTCTTTTTACACCTGTGTATAGAATTTCAACTACTGAATCTATTCTCATTCAATTAATTAACTTGGTTATCGTTTAAATTTAAATAAAATTGTTCAACACAGCTACCCCAAGTTAGAAGGCGAAATTCAAGCCTTTAGCGGTTTATAGCAATAGATATACATATCTATGTAGTTATTTGTATAAATGCGAAATGAGCCCATACTCATCGTTCAGAATTGAATACTTTTGCTTAATAAAAATGTTGAAAAAGTTATTGTATGATAGCTTTCAAGGTTAAATTGATAAGTCGTAATCAGTGCTGTCGTTTCAAAAATGTAATGGGGAGTATTTTTGAATTATTTTGAGGAGTATTTTCTATATTTGGGTAGTATAATTTTTTAACTGTAGGAACTTAGCCCGATAAATCGCCTCCGGAAAAAAGTATCTCTTATAATGGGTTTTGCAGATCGTTTTGAAGTTTCAAAAATGATGTGGTTGAAATTTATTAGCAAACGATAGTTTCTTATTAATTGTTGGGAGTTCTAAAACCCAAATTGTGTGTTTGTCGGATAGGAGGAGCCTTTTATACAATCGAAGTTGATATCAACTTGAGGATTTTATCCTTAAATTTCGATTTAAGTTGTCTTCATTAGAGGCTGTCACTGTCAAAAACCTAAATTAGATCATTAAGGTTAGGTTAGGTAAGGTTAAAGTGGCTGTCATGGATGTAAAGAGACACACTTAGGCCAATCAAAGGCCCATTGTGATACACATGAATCTAAGAAGGCTTTTCTTCGAAAGCTCATTGAAACCAATTAGAGTTCCTTAAGAAACGTAGAAGATTTATTATATTAATGTGTTCGAGATCGTTTAGATCATTGTAGAAGTATTCCCCTAAGTGAATCCTACGTTTATGAGCAAGAGCAGGACAGGTGCAGAGGAGGTGAAGAACTGTCTCCTCCTCCTCCTCATCCATACAGCTTCTGCAGAATTCATTGGAAAATACGCCCAGTCGCGCAGCGTGTCTTCGAAGAGAAAATTACGAAGACTTGAGCTTTGAAAGTATGAATAGAGTAGGGAAATTTTTTTTTTAAATCTAACTGACTAGTGACTATGCACAGTCTGTATGCACACAATTATGTATTGCGTTTACTTTTAAGGGTTTATACTCTTTCCCAAGAGATTTCTTTGATTGGCGGATCTTCGAACACAAAAGTAGTTTCCTGGTCATTTTGGCCTGGTACTTCCTAAAGAACATTTTTGCCGGAGGAGGCTATTATGTCATTATGAAGAGGTATCTATCGTCTTTTTTCTTCTTGATTCAGAATTTCATCGCGCAGCTGCTTTCACCGTCTCCAAAAGCAAAAAATCCTTTCTAACATAACTACTCCACATTGATATGAGTTTCCCAGTGGCTAATACTTTCAAATTCAAAACTCTGAATCAAAAGTTACGTAAGGAAAGAAAAACAATCTTCAGCTTGACCTTAAAATTCAACTCTTGAGTTTGTCCACTGCAAAGGTTCACAAGTTGAAATAAGTGAAAAAAAAACGGCTCCAAATCAAATGTTTTTGCCTATAATTCTTTTTCGCTAGTTTCCCACTTTTCTGACGAATTGATATTTAAAGGTTCCCCAAGTTGTCCCTTAATTATAAATTTAACACGGAATTGCACAGAAAATATCACTTCAGATTTGAAAAAGTTGAATGCATGCGACAGAGGTCTTGTGATTAAAAAGGTTAGGTTTTCTTACAGTTCTATTTACAGTAATTCCACCAGTTGAATTTTATTTATTTCATTACAAAATGTTTAATCTAGTTTTCAACTTTTACCTTTCTGTTAATGCTTATAATTTCGTTTCTGGATCTTCAGTGTGTAAAAATGCAGGCTCATTTTTTCGACATTTTCGAGTAATTAAGGTGTGGAATTAGGTGTGTAGTTTTAGGAACCTTAAAATGTACGTTAAAATGTTTGGCAATTTTCTTAAATTGGTTATTTTGATTTAAATTTAGGCCAACTATCTAACTGATTGAACATAAATGAGCTAAGAAATGTGAGAATTTTGATTTTCGATTCTTGTTTTATCTCATACTACATAGAATATAGGTAGATTTTGTTTATTAAGATTGGGGAGTATATTTTGTCTGAGGGTAGTAGAGTAGCATTTGACTCTCGAAAGGAGTAAAATACTACTATAGTAGCAAAAACGACAGCAGTGGTCGTAATCGTAGTTGTTGCTGCAATTTTTCCTGAGCAAGTGCTAATAAAATGTTTGCAAGTTCGAAATAATAATCAAGCAAACAAGTACAAGGTGTTAAACAAAAATGATTTTTTATTGAAAATTCTGAGTCCACACAACATGTTAATACACAAACTCACATGAACATCAACAACGAACTTGCGCCACCCTTGGAAAAGTTGGTACAATTGTACCAAATTCGATACAATTGAGTTTATTGAAGTACAAAAGTACAATTTGTCTCTATTTGGTACAATTTGCTAATGTGAAATTTGAATCGTTTTTTCAAAAAAAGATTTGTTTAATAAAAATTACTTTTTTTCTGTAACATTTACAGCCTTGTATAGGTTTTTCTGTTAACTCTGTATGAATTCATTAAAATATTAAAAGTCACGGGTGTAAGCCCTTAAAAATCTTTCATCATTTTCAAAACTAGATAGCAGAAGCGTTGCCAAAGAAAATAAGTTAAATTTTTTAGAAGAATGTATGGACAGAAGAAATAAGCAATACACTCATTGACATATTATACATGGACTGTCAGAAGCCAACTCCTCATGAAGATTCCACTTGTAACGGACAAAACACTAGACCTTGAAATTGCAAGCTTAGAAAAGATAAACTGATTCGTTGAAAGCTTACGTTCTCTCATTTGCCTTCACATTGGCATTGTTCCATCTTTGATTGAGGTAATCGACTTGAATAGACAAATCAATATTTCTGCCGTTTTCTGCTCATAAAACCGAAATTTAGCTCAACAGCATTAATAAATGAATCTTTTCTACTAAGCAACTTGAAGTTTATGTCGTAAATTGTTGCTTCAGAGTTCAGACTTACTTTGAAAATAAAAATACAATAACCACACGCTTATTTCCTTAACAATATGAACTCGCTCGACCAAAAAAGGAAGATCGGCGAGAAATAAATAAGTGAAATGAGTTATTACGGATTCTACTCTCCGGTCGAACCATTTATTTTCAAATTTTGTATTTTTCACACGACGACGGAGAGCCCATGTATGGTAAGCAAAAAGTGTTCTTCAGTGAAAGTTCCGTGGAAACCTTTCTTATTGTTTTTTTTTTTTGAATAAAATTTTTAAATTTGTCTATTTTCATCGGAAAATAGTTTTTGGTACACTTTGGTACAATTGGAAAAACAAATTCAATACAATTGAAAAACCTCGGTTTCCATCCCTGACTTGCGCATACATCTGTATTCTGTTCAATAATAATAATCAATATGAAACTCAACGTGACGTGCTATATCCTATACATATGTATTCACATATTAATTTTATTTAAGGGACGATTGTATCAAAGGACATTTAGTGGGGTGCAAATATGTCACGCGCACCTGGATTCTTTGCGTTTCTTTTTTTTTAAGAACATTTTTCAATGTGGACAAACATTTACCTTTGTTGAAATGATTGTAGTTAAAGCATTGGCAAGCTGTGTTATGAAAAAAAAAAACTGCAAAGAATAAAAAACCAACTTGAATAAAAATAATCGATAACTTTTTATTGGACTTTGTTCATTCATCATAGTGACTATGATCTAGTGTCCGACGAATGTCAATTTTCTGCCGAAGCCGAAGCCGATGCCGAATGTTCGGCTAAAAAAAGCTTCGGCCGAAGCCGAAGCCGAAGATTGAATGAAATGAAGTAAAGAATTCTCATTTCGAATAAAGCGGAAAACACAAAGCTGCTTTGCTGTTAGCGTTGAGTGACGTATAAAGTTCAAGCTTAGGAATTGCTAACAAGCTATCACAAAGCAGCTTTGTTGCTCAAACTTTAATTTGACATACTGTTAGAACCCCGTAACATAAACGTAACGTTTCAAAAGCTGTAGCAAAAGTAGAAATGTTTTCTACTTTTTCATATGTATTTGCTCACCGACATGTTTTCTTGTTTGTTTGTGTGAAAATTTTATTTAATTTTTACTTCCTTTTCGCTTCAGCTGTCGGTTTTGTTTTCAAAAAAACAGAAAAAAATGAAATTTTGGAGAAAATATGTTTGACGACCATAAAATAAAATAAGTAAAATGACAGATGTCAGTCAAAGTTCAATCCAAAGTATAGAAGCGTAACGGAGTCAGCGCTAACAGCAAAGCAGCTTTGTGTTTTCCGCTTAAGAAAAAATATTTTCTTATTCAAAAATTGATTTTTTTTTCGGCGCCTACTACGATTTTCGATATCAACAAAAAGTGCCAGGCAATTTAAAAATTCAAAATTGAAATTTTTTCGATGCCTACTATGATTTTACACTAATAAACACAAGCTTCTGTGTCCAACAATTTCAAAAATTCAAAAATTGAATTTTTTCGGCGCTTACTACGATTCTCGATATCAATAAAAAAAAATTTTCGGCTTCGGCCAAAACTTCGGCCTATTTTATACCGAAGCCGAAGGTTTGTTGTTTTTTTGGCCGAATTCGACCGAAGCCGAAGCCGAAGGTTCGGTCGGACACTACTATGATCGATTACCTAAAACAAAAACATTACGTGGATGGTTACAACATTGGAACAGCTGTTGAAGCAGTGGTGTGTCAATTTGCTTATCATTCAAGTGGTTATTTAACAATAAATGTAATTGCAATTTTACATGAACAATTAAAGTCAAAAGATTAACAGCCCGATTCTCCCCATCATCAATGATACCTCGCAAGTCATAAAAGGTGAAATTGATTTTGTGACTTTTTCGTTTTCTCTCCCAAAGTCACAACTTGTGACTTGTGAGAGCCACAAAAACAATCGAAATTGTGATCTTCTGCAGAGCAGGTCAAAACTAGCAAATTTTTTGAGATTTGACATTTTGATTCTTGAGTAGTGAAAAAAAAATGTAAGTTGAAATGATTATGGCGCATATTATTGACTAATGAAAAAATGGTCTTACTCACAGTCAACATAGAAGTTGTTGGAACAAGAGAATGATTTATATACTGTCTGGGTTGTCCTAGAAAAATGTAATGTAAATACTGAAGAAAGCCTCATCAACGATATACAGGGTGCGGCAAGAAAACTTGCTGATTTGTTTTTGGCGCCAAGCGGGGGGGAGTGGTCGGATGTGGGTGGAGAGTGTCTCATTTTTTAGGGGACTTCCTGAAGTTTTATCTACGCCGCAGTCAGTCGACTTCATGCATTTGACGAAAGAGCAACGCGCATTTGCCTGCGAGGCTTACTTTTCCAACTTACTTTTCCAACAGTATTTCCACTCAACGTGCTTTCCGTACTCGCTTCAACATCCATCCCGCAGGTCGCGTTCCTGGCCGGCAGTCGATTGTTTCGTGGGTGAAAACATTCAGAGAGAGCGGAAACGTGACGAAATCCCATCCAGCTCACCCAACCAACATACCAATCGATATGCTTCAAAGAGTTCAGAGGAGCTTCGAAAATCGGGTATCTCAGTGTATCGAAAACGGAGGCCATCACTTGTCCGATATTATCTTTCAAACCATGTAATGAAAAATTCAGATCGTGTGTAACAAGAATAAACAAGTTTTGTAACGGTATGTCCACTACTTTTGGTTTTATTTCCTTTGAAAATCAGCAAGTTTTCTTGCCGCACCCTGTATTATAAAAATTGATCTTAGAAGTCAACATAACAAAAGTTGTTGGTGAACAAAACTGAAAAATTATTTTAGTTCATTCAATTCAAAATCATTAGTGTAAGCATGATAAAATATTTTATACAAAATTCCTAAAAGGAACTTAAGTTTGTAGAGCTGAGTTTCTGATTGACAAATTTTGAAATCCTTTAAATTTTTTCAATGAGAAGCTGATGACATTTCCATATTCACCTTAGCTGTGGTGAGTTTCGTTGTGACTTTAGTTGTGAGGATTATGGGAGAATCCGACAAATGTTATCGAATCATAACAATCCTCACAAGAAATAGTCACAAGGGCTTATGAACAAGTCATTCCTCACAAGGGGGAAAATGAGGCTGTAAAACTTGTTTAAGAAAATAAATCGTGTTCAAAACTAAACAAAGTGTTTATCAAATTATTAAACCTGGTTTGGTGAATTTTGAATTTGAAAAGATCAATGAGTCAACCAAGTCGTTCAATAATTACAGTGAGTCTCCACATGCCATGAGCCATGGCGTGTTTTTCAGACATGCCTTGTGGAGTCTCAAATAATCCATGTTTCATCTAACATCAGACTTTCATGTCTTTGTTTTAAATCTGGACAGAGAAACCTGCCATGAAATTTGACAGATGCTGTTTTTTTTTTTAATTTTTGACTCAAAAATGACATTTTTTTCATAATTTTTTGTCTTTCACAGCAGTCGGATCTGAACTTTTCAAGAATTCCTTTTTGAATTTTGATACCTAATTTTATTTGATTTTCCAAGAAAAAACTGATGTATCAACAGTTTGTTTCCTTTCTGTTGCTTTTGTCCGAGAAAACCATACATCCACCATGCTTGAAGGTTCTGTCACAAAGGAAAAATCATGCCATAATTTGCCCAGTCACGTTGACCGAGAAGTTTGCCATGGGGATGCTGTCGAAAAAAACATGACATGGCCCATGCCTAATGGAGACACCGTGTTAAGAAGTCGACGCAATTCTTAATCAATTCGATCTGTTAAAATCAATAAAGCAACATGTTTGACATATGTAAATTTTAATTTATTTCTTTCTTAGGTATTTATTTAAAACCAGTAGGTTGAAAGACATTTGCCAAACCATACGGCTTCTTGCACTGGATCGAGATTTGACGATTTGACACAAACGAGATCAATAAACCTTAAAAAAAAAAGGAATACCCGTACACACAACTTGTGCTTAAAAATTGAACTAAAATCACCCCACCCAGCACTCCAGCAGCTGGTTTTCTATTTTTTTTTTTCTTTCGAGGTATAAATACCAGGACATTCTACTTCCCTTGTCATCCCTTCAGAGTGTGGCAATAAATTAATAAATAAAAAAAAAAACTGGTATTACCAGTTTAAAATTAAATGTATTTCAGTAACCATTTGGTTAGAGAAGAACAATAACTTCGCGTATGAACAACGGACGCACGATTATAGCTTGGTGCAGATTTAGTGTCCTTTAAATAATTTTATTAAAGGGTTGTCTTTATAGACAAAAGATTAAAAAAAAGGTAAGGTTTGGACTTTTAATAAAGTCGATATCGATTTACGAATACCTGCGCGGATATTTTTGTTCAAGGGAATATGACCTCTTTATTGATGGTTCATGCACATAATTTTTTTCTTTTTTTAACACGATATGTATGTATGTATATGTGTTTTCAAATACTCCTGATTGAGTTCATCTTTCTTGGACCTGTTTGTTTGGGTTTTGGCATCAAGGGTTATTAAACTGAGAATAACATCTACATTTGAAATGGAATCAAATGTCTATTTTTTTTTTTTATTATTGTTTGTATGCCATTGACGTTGGTATTGTTGAATGACCGATAAGCGTACATATAATAATAAAAAAAAAAGCTTTCACTTTGAATCTACGCAGTTCTTTGATGCTATTATTTAAGATTCTGCAAATTTTAAAATGCGCATTTTAATATGATTGTAAACAAATCATAAAGGGACATGTCATTGTTCTCAAAAAGAAAATATGGCTTCGATACAAATAGCACGCATTACCTATGTAGTAAATATTATGTCGTTTTCTTGGTCTTTTTTTTACGTTTCTTCTTCTACCTCAAATTGAACGGGTTATGATGTATGTGTCTTCATCGGACGGTTCTGTTTTCAAAACGGAAGAGTTCTGCTCTTCTCAGAAGCATTCCGTCTATCAAAGTAAGTCCAATGGAAGGGTTTCAGAAGATCATTTTTGTTTTATACCACTCATTTGCAATCATTTCACAATACATATTTAAAGGCTCTCACTTTAACCCCACAATTAAGGAATGTGGACAACCCATTTCGGTGGAGACACTAGGACTGGACCGCAAGACTTCTGGACTCTTCCGAATGCTTCTGGACGTCCAATGGAAAACGACGTTAGTTGGCTAACATGAATGGCGTCTTATTGGTGGATTTTGCCCCGAACATTCTGATTTCTCGCCTAATTTTCGCATAAGAAAAATGACGTATTCATTATTATATTCCATGTTAAGGGTAAATTTCGTCAGAAATGCTAATTGTTCGGGCATTTTCTCTGATTGATAAAGATTATGAATGAGTCACTTAATGAGAAAAAAGACAAGTTATGTACCTGCTTGAAAATTTATGAAATGAGGAAACAAAAAGCCAAAATATGTATGTGATTCATTACAAAATATGTACAGTCACGAAAAACCCAATTTGGTACCTACTGTTTGAGAATGACGAAATTTTGCTGTGCAGTGTCATTGGTAAAAGGTTCAAAACTTCAAAACCCAAGAACAAAAAATGTTATCTCTACTCATAAAGAATTTATATACGAGGGTAGGTTAATTCATGCGAGCGTTAAGATTGGTTTGCTGTTCCATAGCTTATTTCAATTTTAAAAGAACGATATTTCATTTAAATCAATGAAATCAAAGAGGACGTGATTCATCAACAGTACAGTCGTATGCGAAATGCTGTGTCTCAGTCTCCAATCTCAATATTTTTGATTTTTTCTAGTAAAACTCCAAGCAAAAGCTCAAAATAATGAGAATTGAGACTGAGATAAAGCATTTCGCATACGACCCAATGTTTTGAGTGAAATAACAATAACAATAACAGTTTAAACCAAAGAGATGAGAAGGAATGGGAGATCAACAATGAAGACCCATCTTGAGCAGTTCTGTGTTAACTGGGGTTATAAAAGCGATTCAAAGGCTGAAATATAACAAATAACCACTCAGATGGCATTCGAATGGATTTTCAACTCTACAGCAAAGGAAATCTTCGCCTTGGCCCATATTTCGGAACGACCAGGAAGACTGGGTTCTAGCTATAATGACCAAGCAAAATCGGATGTCAAAGCTCTAAGTGTTGACCGACAACACACATAAGGGACAGCTCAATGGAAAACTGCATTTTCTCAAGCTAAGAAAAAAATGGATCCACATGAAAACTTAGATTTTGAAGACTGATGAGTTATAAAAAAAAAAAATACTAAAGGTACTTCCTATCAAAGATAATTGATTTTCTTGTCCAATTCCGGTTTTTAAAAACAATACAAATGTTTTTCATTGGATTTAAATTGAATTGGTAAACAAATAACATTTTAAATCCGCCTCAAGGTCTGTCTATTGCACAATGCACAATACCAGAAGCTATCCATAATGAACTCAAATGCGGAAGGTCATTCATATAAACAGACGATTTCATTATCTGTCAGTCAAATTTGACCGAAGATAGAAGAAGCTTTTTCGTTGCGTCTATCTTCCGTCAAAGTCTACAACTAGTGAATACAAATATGTACGTAAATGATTTTATCATGTACCTACAAACCTACCCTCTTAGCTGTGTATGTAACGATTTGCAAAACAAGAGCTTATACAATCTAAACTAGAATTACCTAAAGCTAGAGACACCTACATATTTTATTGACATAAGATGACTTGTATTGTACTTTAGCTACATAGACCTAGCAGAACTTTTTCCAAACAACAACAACCAAGTTTTTTCTTTTTTTGCATTCAGGAAGGTTTTACTAACATACATACATAATATGTATGAGTTGTGCTCTAGCTATGTATAAAGGTTTTGGGTTGGCAAAACAATAAAGCTTTTGCGTACGGGCACGAGCAATATCAAGCATATCAAAGGCAATAACAAACAGAAGGCTATTTCAAATTTTCTGACGCAATTCTCAAAACCTGATTAACTTTTTTCTTTTTCGTGTTTCATTTTCAATAATATTATTACTCGATTCCATTCCTACTCATTCGCCTTCATCCAATTCCAAATTCCATTTTGGACTCAGCTTTTCAAATACACTCGCAGTCGCAGAGAGCATACACAAACACAATACAAACAGTAAATATAACTTAACTGTATTTATGCTAACCAACTTTATGAATACATGAACCGATATGCAGCGCTGCCGAAATTACTACCAAGGGAGTATTTGCACTCCTGTACTCCGCTGTCCGCTATACTCAAAAATACTCCTTTTGGAAACTTAAAGGAACATTATAATAAATATTAAGGCCGTTTTCGAATTGCGTTGAAGTGTGTTAAAACTTGAAGTTAGGTTAAATTTAGACACTTCGTGTTAAGTAAAATGTGTTAAAATAACTTTTAACGTAACTCGCCCAATGTGTGCGAGTAGAGCCTAACTACCGGCGCACAGTGGGGAAAAAGTGGAAAAAACTCATTTTTATGAAAGCTAGATTTTTTTATATGTTGGAATCATTTCTTATAGTAATAATGTTGTAGAATCAGGATATGAAAAAATTTTTCTTCAAAAAAATATTCTAGACATGAAAACTTGCATTCAAAGTTGAAAAATAGTGAAAACTGATGTAAATATGAGTATTTCTTAAATGGTATAAAATCGGTTAAAGTTCAACTTTTTAAACAAAATTTTTTTGTAAATATATTAAAAATAAACAGATTAACAATATGAGATGCAAGTTTGGTTTAGACATTTTTCTTTTATATTTTTTATTTTAAGAAAACTTATAATTTTCCGGAATTTTAGCTTCAAAAATGGTTTTAACTATTTCCTCTGTTTCCCTCTGTAGGCGGACATATATGATAAGGTAGTGTTGAATCTCAGCAATATTTTCCAAAAAAAATCTCATCCGAATACGTCCGAATTCGATTTTTAGAGCAATTTGAAATTAAAAATGTGTGAAAAACGTGTTTTCGAGTTTTTTCCGCATTCTTTAATAACTTAGAAACTATTTATTTTATAAATACGAAAACAACATTTTTAGATTACTATTGAATTCTTTAATATGGGTACCAAATTTCATTGCAATCGGCTTAGCAGATTCGAAGATATCGCTTGTGAAAGACGAATGAACAGGAAACGCAGTGATGTTATAAGGGTTTCGTTTACCCTCTGTGTACGGAACCCTAATACATATTCGTAATTGTGCTTATTTTCATCATCATTGTAATTTCTTTTATGTTTTCTGTAATCTATACATTTTAAGTACATTTAGAATTTTTTTGGAAATGATAGGCCCAGCCCTTTCGGAGATGAGGACGGGGTAAATTTGAGTGTTTTTCATATTCCTTTTTGTTGGGTTTTCTTGAATAACTTCAAAACCATTTATCTTGAAAATATATCCTTATTTACATTATTACTGTTGTTTTTTTTCAGTTTTTCTGTAATCTATACATATGAAACTATTTTTTGAAGTTTTTTTTTCGAAATTCCAGGCCCACCTTTTTCGGTGAGTAGGAGGGGGTAAAGTTTGGTTTTTTGCATTTTCGACCGTTTTTGTTGTGTTTTCTTGAATAATTTCAAAAGTATTTGTCTTAAAAATACAAAACAAATATGTTTGTCATTGCAGGCAATTAATGAATGATTGTACTTAATTTGAAGTCAATAGGGTTACCAACCTTTTCAAAAAAAATGGTTTTAAAATTAAATGAAATTGGAAATTAGTGTATTAAAAATTTTCTATGTTACATAAATAACTGTGACTTCAAATTATTTTTCCGGTAATATTCATGTTATAGACGTATAACTCAATTTTTTTCAGAATTTGAGGTGCAGTAGTTTCGGAGATTAGGGGGGAGGGGCTAATGCCCTGGTTTTAATATTTTCGCATATTTTTAATATTTTCTTAAGTAACTTCCAAACTTTTTCTCTTAAAAATACATATATAAGAAATATGATTGTATTTCTACTAAACACGTTCACGTGAACGTGAATGAGTGAAGAATCTAAGCTTAATACTTGTTATGTAATGAATAATGATGATAAACATAGCAGTCATTACAAAGTATCAGAGAAAGATTTCTTTTAAAATGGCCCTTTTGAGGGCCCCAAATATTATATTAGAGATAAAAATAAGATTTCAATAAAAAAAACATATAAAAATGCTTCTTATTTTTTTTTTCAAAAACATTTCATTAATTTTAAAATAAATTTCAATAATTTCAAATGATATTTATCCTTTTCAATAGGCGTGTTTTTTTGCACGCGTATATACGCTTAAAAAAATACTTACATGCAAAATGCAACAACAACACATTTCTATATCCGCTTAGTAAGCGGCGATAATTATCCACGCTAATGAAATAAGCGGATATAAAAACAGTGCTTCCATATATCTTTTTCACTCTCTGCGATGAATTTTCAACATATTCATTTCGAAATTCATTCCATTTTACATACAGATCCGAGCAAGCTAGGATTTTGTTGTTTTTTTATTTGTTGTTTTTCTTACTACACAAAACACAAACAAAGTAATGATCTGTGTATTTAACACACAGAACAAAATCACGTTGATCTTTTGTATGTGCCATCTTCCATTCTCTTGGTTTGCTTCTTTGAGCATTCGATTTTTTTGTTCTCTCTTCACAAGCGCATTACAACAGGGCTGGTTTGCAGTTGAATGGTTAATCTCAGGGGCGCCAGGCGAAAAATGATTGAATCAAGATTATATTGATTGTGCATCAATTTTATTTTTCAATTTCAATTCTTTTTTTGGACTACATGGTTTTTTAACATTCAAGGTGTACACTCACGATTTTTATTTTTTTATTTTTTATTTTTCCTTGCATTTTCTTCATTTTTCATCCTTAATTCATCATATGTATTGTCCTTTTTCGGGTCGTAGTCGAAAGCGCATTCTATGAACAACTTGATCAAGTGCTAAAAAGTACAAGAAATTGTGTAGCGCCTAACGATCACCAACAAAAATAAATGCGGCCCTGAACTCGAGTTTTTGTTACAAAACAACATTTGACCAATTACAGCTCAGCATTTGACAAGTGATGCCAAAATTACTAAAACAATAAAATTGTCGTTTTTTTGTACACTGTTCATTTTAAGCGTATATACGCGTGCAAAAAAACACACCTAATGTTGGATTTAAGAAAAAACAAGTTTTGATTTTGGTTGAAAACCATTTTCTCTTTTTGTGGGCGTGGCAGGAGGTGGTTATTTATGGAGTTGATTCTCCTTGTTTCAGGCAATCTTTTCTGAAAATTTCAACAAAATCGGTTCAGTGGTTTGGTTTTTACGGAGTTTTTTCCATTCTCCCATACAAGTGTCCCCACTGTGCGGCGCGACGGGCCTACATATTTTTTCTTATTTGAGCGAACACAACTAGTCTAGAACTAGAACGCGGCGGGCAATGGACTCGCCCATTTCTTGGGATAACTCGCTCATCAAACCTGCTCTTCAATAAAGCAATTGTGAGATGTGCTTTGTGGCTTGTAGCACCATCCTGTTGAAACTACTTGTGGAGCAAGTCCATATATTCAAATGCGAGCCAAAAATAATCGGAGATAACGCTGGCCATTCAGAACGCCATGGAATTGACTGATTTAGATCATTTGCTACGGACTCTTAACGGCAGGGATATTTTCAACACTTCGACCAAACCACTGTCTCACTGATACGGCAAAATCACACAACGAATATTTTGACTCAAATTTTTGCACTCGACTTGTTATTGCCGGGGTGGAATCGTGTAAGCTGAAGAAAAGAAAATTGAGTGTCAATCGTGTAAGCTGATAGTTGCTCAATTTTCTTTTCTTTTTTTCCTTAATTTGACTGTCAACTATCAAAAATCAGCTTACACCTATTCCCGGTCTACTAGGGCGGGAATAACGACCGAAAATTCTAGTTAACGGACTTAAATTTGTCGTCATCGACTCTGAATTTGGGCAGAAAGCAGATATGTTCGTTGGTGGACTTTGCCATGATGAAAATATTAAGTGGTTCATTAGTGAAATGATGCATTCACAAGTTAAATTCAAAGCTCTCAAAACTCGTTTTTTTTTTAACTAATTAAAAAGTGTTCCTGGGGCCCTACATGTAACTCGATTCTACAATAAAATTACTCGAATTCGAAAAATTGGAACTATGTATCTTTTTAACTACTTTCGAACAAACGAATCGAATAGTTCTAGTAGTGCCAACTTTATTCTTATGAACTTTCGAATAATCGAGGAACTACGTAACTCGAAAGTAGAATTAAAAACAAGGTAAAATCGAAAATAATCACTCTACATCAAATGTGTTTGCGAGCAGATCGGCTTAAGAAGTTTGTTTTGTAATAATTTAAGTAAAAAGGCGTTTTAACACTTGATCAATGGAATATTGTTCAATAGCAACATGAAGGCATCTTTTGAAAGGCGGTATTTTTGAACAAAGCTGCGATTAAGTCATATTATTGGATAAATATGTCTTTAATAAATACTCCAAGGTTAAACCTATTTTCTAATCCGCCTTTGTTCAATTTGTTGAACTCGTTCCGGATTTTTGTCTGAATGCAAGTCTAACCAAATCGCTACACTTCATATTTTTGTAGGGTTATCCAAAAGGGACGGGTTGATTTTGATGTCTCGTCACGGCCATTGTTTTTTATTTTTTGCTATCTGTTAAAATATTATCTCTTATTTAGTCACTCAGGACTACAAATCAGGATGGCAAGTTACAGCGTCCAGCAATACGGGGAAATGATAAAACTTTATAATCAAAATGGGTATTCTCTTAAAGCAACGATGCGAACGTTGCGCCATTTTGATGAGGTACATGGTTGTCCTTCCAAGTACTGTTCAACGTGTAGTGGCCGTTTAGAGTCCACCAGTTCAGTGAACAACCAGCCAATAGCCGAACTTGAATAAAACGCAAGATCTGACGAAAATATCGCCAATGTTCGTGAAAGTCTGCATCAGAATCTGAAGTGACTATTTCCGCGGACCTAAAAAACAACTTAATGGATGCCATCGACCAAATTCAGCCTGATTCATGCGCCAAACCCATGGATGTTTCGAATACGCGCCACTCAGCCATTTGAACTAAATATGTAATATTTCACACATGATGTCATTGATAGGGCTCTCAAATAAAGATGAGACCTTATTGATTTCTCGTATACAACTTGTGTTTTTCAATTTTCAAACCGACCGCCATTAATGGAAAACACTTTATTTTAAAGTTCATACAATTGTTTCCACAGCAAATATTTTTATTTTTTGAATATATCAAAATATCCGAGTCTCGTTCGAAGCTAGCAAGTAGCTTGGCATTATTGGCAATCTATTCTACTTTCATACGTAGTACGATTTGAAAGTAGAATCGGAAATGAGTTTCGAATAGAATCAAAAGTAGAATCGAGTTACATAGTAGGGCCCCTGTTATTTTCAATAGCTAAATACTCCCCTCTAGTACTTGAAAATACTCCTCTGTGAAACGGCAGCCCTGCTGATATGATACAGATGGAATACAATTGAATATGAAACACACAGAATCAACAGTATTGCCACTTTTGATATATCAAACCAAAATTGTTCATGAAGACAATCGCTCAATCAATTAAGAATTTGTCTACTCTCAAACGATACTGAAAAATGTTTGAGAAAAACATAAGATTGTCGTTAGATTTCAAATTTTTGAGTAGGTTACTACTATTTGTATTGATTGGAAAACTTGTTTAATGAATTTCACAACAAAATTTGCAAACTTTTAAGACAAAAGACCATACATTTTTCCTCAAAACTTTAATTTGGTTTTTAATTCATTCAGAACAAAAAAAAAAGTATGTTTCTAAGCACTGTCCGAAATTTTCCTTTTTTTTATTTTGTATCACTCAATTTAAATTGAGAACAAAACACACACCCACACTTATCTACCGTTCCGAATTTCTCTCTTAGTTCCAATTCCAATGTTTTATTTTATTTTATTACTCTGTCTCTTCTATGTATTTGGTTATGGTTGGTCTTGCTCTTGTTATGATGATGAAACTGTTCGATTCTTTGTTTCACAAATTTATGATTGAAGCAAAATAAAATATATTTTTGTCAATAATTCGCCAAGGCAAATAAAATACACAGCAGATTTCATGTTTTGCCCTTGGAGTGGCCTTTATCAAACACAAATGAAGTCTTGTTTGTATTTCAAAATGTTGTTTTTGAAAACTTTCTCTGAAAAAAAATGAACCTTTGTTCCCATTTACATTTGCATATATGTACGCACATAATATGTACATAAAGAAATACTATTTTCTTTGTGAAAAAAATCACTGAATGCTTCTCGCTTTGCTTTTTTCCTAATTTGAGTTTGATTTTTTTCTTTTTTCTTTGTAGAAAACAGCAAAAATGATATTTTTAATAGAAAAGAAAATAAATTTCTTACATATTGACAGCCATTTTTGAGCAGGTATGTTGAGAGAATGATTAGAGATGATTTACTATTGCACTTGAATAACGTAAGGACTAATTTTGATGGATTTTTGATATTTTAATTGAAATGTTGTTTGTTTGTTTATTTTTAAATTATGTACTACGAATAAGTGTATTCCATTTGTGGGGTAGAATCTAATTTGTACTTAGAATCACAATTTTTTAATAATGCGCGGGTAGATAGAGGATCATTACAATTGGGTTTGTGAGACCATTTTTCAGCAGTCAGTCATTTTTTTTTTTAATTTGTTTGTTAATTTATTGATATTTACAAAAAACGAAACAGTTAAAAAAATATATGTAATTTGTGTAAAAAAATAATTGGATTTTTTCCGTTTTAAATGATTTTCTTTTGATTGTATCACAACACTTTCCATTCAGAGGAAATAAAAATAAAATTAAAAATCAAATACACAGAACCTTTCTCAATTGTTGTCAAACATTAACTGTGAAAAAAAATCGAATGACATGAGAAAACATAACAGGGCGAAGAAGAAGAAGAAGAAGCAGAAGGCGAATGAACGGAGAACGCGAAGGAAACAGTACATTGTACATGAACATGAGTAGCACAGTATGTGTGTATGTGTTTAAGTGGGAAAGCTGTTATACTATAGCAGTGTTGCCCCTTCAACGCAACTGGATTCAAATTATCCAAAACTATAACTAATCTTACCCAATGTTCAATCTTTAGGAATTTTAACTTTCTGCTGGTAATTTTAAAAACTCAATAGGCATTTTATGAAAAAAACTTTTATTTCATGCTGAAAAAGCATCTCAAATATGTGCTTACATATTTATTTGTGTTTATTTCTAAAAAAAGTAGAAAAGAGCATCCGCAGTTTCTCAGCTCAAGGATCTAGAAGAGTCTCGGGGCAAGAACAACACCCGGCGTTTCTTTAAAAGGTCGAAGCAATTAGCTTCTGGTTTCAGAACCGGGACCCAGGCTCTTCGAAACAGTGAAGGAAACCTAGTCACCGAAGCACGGAATTGTAGATGTTTTAAAGCAGCACTTCCAACAGCTACTGAATGCGCAAAATGTCGAGCGAGCTAATGCCGAAAGAGAAGCAAGACCATTCAATGAAGACCCAGTCCTAGCCCCCAGCACAGAAGAGGTAGTAAGAGCCATCCAAAACTCTTTAAATATGGAGGAGGTGTTTTGATGAACCGCATGCACCAGGTCATCACCAGCGGCGACACGTGCCTGTAAAATGTAGTCGTTCAAACCCAAAATCAACGCAAATACACATTCTAAAATTCAAAAACTATGCTGGGCTAGTCTCATTTTCTTCATTCCATTATTCAAACAGGAAAAAAAGCTTTCCTCTTTCCAAACTGATTTGAACACAATCATGAACATGATCGTCCGTCTGTTTCATTTAACATATTCAAAAACTACCCACTTTTCTCATTTCCAAAATTCTGTGTATTCATTCAAAAAAAGCTCTACTCGTCCGCAACTGCACGACAAGATCCCTTCTACGAGCGATTTGTGGTTTTTTTTTTCTTACATGCTCTCTATGGGTTCAAGTCGTTGCCAGATCGTTCAAACGACTTTGGTAGATACACATCAGTTTAGTAAAAAAAAAAAAAAACAGTAGCAGGTAGCTATATAGTTCGTTTTGTTTTATTTATGTGGTTTACTAAAGGTATGCACGAGTTGGAACTGTAAGTGGGTATATTATATGTAGGACGCAGGCACATTAGATATGTATGTAATGTATGTTTATCGTATTTGGAATAAAAAAACAAAACATGTGTGAGATGTGAGTACGGTGCGTGGAAGGCGGAAATGCTAGTCGTTCATGCACGACTTGAACAATATGACGCCTCGCCACTGTCATCACCAAAGTGTGGGAGGAAGGATGCATGCCCACTGACTGGTCGATAAGTTCCATATGCCCCATCTACAAAAAAGGCGATCCTATGTCATTCAAAAACTGCCGTAGCATATCCCCGCTTAATGTTGCATACAAAATCCTATCCAACGTACTGTGTGAGCGTCTTAAACCGTTCTCCAACACAATTATCGGCACGTACCAGTGTGGCTTTAGGCCAGGCAGAACAACGAAAGACCAGATATTGACACTGAGGCAGATCCTGGAAAAGACCAACGAATTTCAAGTCGAAACCCATCGTCTTTTCATCGAACTCAAAGCTGCTTATGATAGCATCCACCGTCAAGAGCTTATGATGGCGATGTCTAAATTCGGGATCCCTCATGACGCTAAACGATACGCTGAAATATTCAAAAAAAATGAATGTTGAACATTTTGACGATCGTGCCAAAATGCACAATCTCATCAGGTTGTTATCAAAAACACAAAAACAACAAGAGTTGATAGATACAGAAACAGATACAGAGTGCGTCAACTCCGAAAAATGTTCTTTGTCTTACCGATCGACGGCACAAGCGACCGACGACCGAGACGTCCTAAACGACCTGTTGTTCAGGTGGTTTCATCACACAACAAACAATTGCACTCAAATATCATGCGATTGATATTCTTTTCATCAGATACCTGTTGTGTTTTTGTTACAGAAGTCTAGTACATTATGTTGAAGAAAACACGAGTTGCTAATTTATTATTTTTAGTGTTTTCCTTTAGTCAAATGTGTGTTTTATTTTTATAAAAATAAACTATGAGCTTGGCCGTCAAGCTAAATTATTGAAATTAAATAAAAATGCCCAAACTTTCAAGATCATTCGATTTTGACATTGGAATTGTTTGTCTGTGAGATTGAGGAAAAAATTTGTCAAAAATGGCTTTGCAAAATACCAAAATAAATGACGATGTTCACATTGGATTCTTTCCTCCGACTTATCTTGACGTCTATATGTTTTTTCTCTTTCGCACTTGCTAGTGAGAAAAAGACAACAAAGTGAGGCAGGATTTTCAAACCAAACTAAAAATTTATGGATTTTTTTTTGACATTTGGCATATGCCGTCAAATTAATTAGGCCAGTTCCACCTAACGACATCTCATTGAGATCTCAGAGATTTTTTAAGTGGAACAAAAACGAAAAATGAGATTTGTTTTTGAGATCTCTGAGATGAAAATATTTTTGATTCGATTTCTCACTCAGCTATTTTGACGTGACTGACATATGTACAACAAAAATTTGTAAGGTAACCATTTTATCTCAATGAGAATTGAGAATTATGTTCCACCAAATGATTTTGCCTTGGTCAAAATGACATTGAGATCTCATGTGGCTTTTCTTACAACCCAAGAATTGATCCGTGACGTAAAAGTGGTAATTTTTTTCCCTTAAACGCATTTCTTTCACAAAGAAATTTATTTTTTTTCTTGAAGGATTGATTTCTCTTGAATCTCTTTTTGGAGACGAATTGTACACGGATTTTACACATAATGGACTACGTGTTTGACATTTCTGAGTTTTCTGTACAAAACGAATTAACAGCTGACCAGACAAACACATTCAAAAAAGGGATCGATTCGTTTTTGCACATTTCTTTCACGCCAAAAAAAAAATTTGAATTTCAGTAGCAATTCTTCTTAGTTCTAAGAAAAGCCACATCAGTGAGATGATGTTAGGTGGAACTGGCCTATTGTCAATTTATGACAACTATAAGACGTCGAAGTGAGTCTGGAGTGTTCACACTACTTTTGTGTTTGAACACGACAGATTGGACTTACTTCAAAATAAGTCGGCGGAAATAGTCCAATGTGAACAGCGTCAATAAATACAATTTGAACCAAAACAAATTTTAGAATACATCCATACATATGTACATACTTCATTTTAGCCACAAGGAATTTTTGCTAAGAGAATATGTGTTTTTGAATGGAATATAGAATGGACTGGACCTTCAGGTTGGGGTTCGTACGTCGTAGTGACTGCCCGGCCACATAAAGAAGACATGGTTCCGAAACACCAACAAGCTTCGGATACGGACGGAATTAATGATGACGACCCACGCAAACGATTTAAGGACAACGAATTTCGGTTTTGCACTTGGAATGTTAGGTCCCTTAACAGATCACGTGCAGCCGAGCAACTAGCGGAAGCCCTTGACTGCTATAAAGCAGATGTAACTGCCATCCAAGAAATGCGATGGTCCGGGCCTACGTAAAATGAACAACTGCGATATTTACTACGGCGACTGTTACCGGGAACAAAATCAGCGTCTATGTGGATTTGTAGTTGGGACTCGACTCAGGAGGAAGGTCTTGAGTTTCAACTCTGTGAATGAGCGCATCACGGCAATCCGCATCAAGACTAAATTCACCAACATCAGCCTCATCTGCGCTCACGCCCCCACTGAGGAAACGGATGAAGACACCAAAGACAGGTTCTACGAGCTCCTCGACAAGACCTATGAGCAATGCCCTAGCTATGACATTAAAATCATCCTTGGAGATTTTAACGCTAAGCTGGGTAGAGAAGAAATCTTTGGTGGAATAATCGGACGACATAGCCTACACGACACCACCTCCGATAACGGATTTAGGCTAATCGACTTCGCTGCGGGGCGAGACGTAATGATAGCAAGTACGCGTTTCCCACATCTCGATATCCACAAAGGAACATGGAAATCTCCTGACCAATCAACCGTCAACCAGATTGATCACATTGCGATCGACGCACGACACTACTTCTCTAGCATGCAAGATGTCCGCACATTCCGAGGTGCCAACATCGACTCGGACCACTACCTTGTTGTAGCCAAGGTACGAATGCGGATATCCCGATCAAGGCCAACACGTAAAAATGCTAGGAGGAAATTCGACGTCAAACAACTACAATCGCAAGAGATTGCTAGATCCTTTTCCGATCGTGTCTCCGAAAATCTCCTCAGAAGTCCTTTGCTGCCAGCACAAAATATAGAGAACCAGTGGCAACACTGCCAAGCAGCCATCAGAGATGCCGCCTCCGAAGTTCTAGGGTTTACACGGCCACCACAACGAAACCCCTGGTTTGACTATGAGTACCGGCGAGCACATGCAGCTAAACAAGAGGCATACAAAGCGGCTCTGCAAAGAAGGACAAGAGCAGCTCGTGAGCTCTACGAGCAGATAAGGAGAGAGGAGCATAAACATCTCAGAAAGAAAAAAAGGGAGCATGAGAAGCGCGCGATCGAGGAGATAGAGGGATGTCACAACAGGAACGAGGTTCTACAAAAAGGTGAAACAAAAATCCAGGGCGTATACACCCCGAACCGTAGCCTGTAGAGACCACCATGGGAACATCGTAGTGGAACCACAGTCAGTGCTGAGGATATGGAAAGACCACTTTTCCAAGCTGTATAATGGCGATGACGAGCAAAACTCCGCCAGCAATACAGAACCATTCAATTTGAATGCAGAAGGCCAACAATTCCAACCACCCGACATTGACGAAGTGAAGATAGCGATATCTTAACATAAGTCGAACAAAGCCGCTGGAGTAGACTGGCTAGCCGCCGAACTGTACCAAGCAACTGGAGATGATTTGGTTAGGAACATGCACCAGCTCATCTGCAAAATTTGGTCGAAGGAAAGCATGCCCGACGAATGGAACCTCAGCATCGTATGCCCGATCCTCAAGAAAGGAGATCCCCTGAACTGCACCAACTACAGAGGTATAAGTCTCCTTAACATCGCCTATAAGATCTTGTCTGCCGTGCTGTGTGAACGTTTGAAGCCCTTCGTCAACAACCTGAAAGGTCCTTATCAGTGTGGCTTCAAACCCGGAAAGTCCACCATCGATCAAATATTCACCCTACGGCAGATCTTGGAGAAGACCCAGGAACTTCAAATCGATACCTACCACCTTTTCATCGATTTCAAGGCCGCGTATGACAGCGTCTGTAGAGACCAATTATATAGAGTAATGCTAGTTTTGGCATCCCAGAAAAACTCGTCCGTCTGTGTAAGATGACAATGGAAAACTCACGCTGTTCCATCATGGTCGGAAAAAACCTAACGATGCGCTATCATGCGATTTCTTCAACATCATTCTTGAAAAGATTGTGCAAAACTCCAACGTCAACACCAGAGGCACAATCTTTCCGTCCAGCTACTAGGATACGCAGACGACATTGACATAATTGGAAGAACACAGCGTCAATGGAGCGTTTGTTAGTCTTGAGACGGAGTCCAGGAAGATGCGTCTACCGGTTAACGAGAGCAAGACCAAGTTAATGCTGTCAACAAGAAAAGAGCACCAACATCAACGCCTTGGAGCAAACGTCAATGTAGACAGATTTATTGTAGTTAAGGACTTCGTCTACCTAGGATCCGCTATCAACTCAGACAACAACACCAGCGCTGAAATAAAACAAAGAATAACTCTTGCCAATCACTAGCCGCGTTTTATTATCCTCACTAACCCATATGGGTTACCCCATGATAATAAAACGACGTGGGTTTAAAAGGTAAAAGTTTAAGCTATTTTTTTTATCCGAGACGCAACCCCCAGTAAAATTTTATTTTGCTTTTCCACAAACAACTTGTTTTTATTAATTTATTGGATTGACTCTTATCCTTTGGCATTATAAAACTGTGGCTAAGATTGGAATACGCGTAATTTGTTATGAATATGGCTGATATTAATAAATCTTTCTACAATAACTTCTTTTTTGTCTCACACTCGCCATCTATCCGCCATATTTAGAACATAGTTTTTGAGTTACAAAATAAACCCCGATAGCTATCGGGGTTTCAGATTGTTTTTTTGTGTACAAAAAATAAACCCATATGGGTTAGAGAGGATAATAAAACGCGGCTACTGCTCCCGAGCAACTGAAGTGACACTCCCTTTATCATCCCGGTCTTAATGTATGGTGCAGACATGGTCCATGACAACATCCGATTATAACGCTTTAGGCTGCTTTGAGAAAAAAATTCTTGGAGTGATTTTTGGTCCTGTCTGCATAAATGGAGAATGAAGACGAAGATTCAATAAAGAACTGTACGAGCTGTTCAGCGACACTGATCTAGCCAGAAAAGTTAAGGTCCAACGACTAGGATGGTTGGGTCATGTAGAGCGAATGCAAAGTAATGCTCCGGCTCGTAGTCTTCGGATCCAACCCAGAAGAACGTCGCAGAAGAGGAAGACCGCAACTCAGGTGGAGCACACAAATGGTAGAGGACCTGAACCAACTTGGCGTGCAAAACTGGAGACTGCTAACTACTAACTAGGGACCGAGCTGGCTGGAGACATTTGTTGGATGAGGCCCTGGTCCGACCTGGACTGTAGCGCCACCATAAGTAAGTAACATACATTATACATACATACTTGAAAATGCTTTTTTTTCAAGTGCTACGATTCGCAACATCGCGACCTTAGGACAACAAGGTTCTATCTGCCCTCACACCACTTTCGAGAAAACGAAGATTGAAAATTTCACAGTGTATAACTTTTATAACTTGATTTTATACCCAAAGTGTTTTGAATTATTTATATTTAGTGGTTTCATCCTTCTTATTTGTATTAATACATTTAACATATAAAGCATGGTTATTTAGTTATTTATGTTTGAAAAAAAATCGATAGAACTTTTTTCTAAACTGTAAGGTACTTGGACGTAGAACAATAAGGTTCTAACTACAAGATAGAACAGAATTCAAATTCAACAGCAATTTCAAAGCCTACAAGGTTCTAACGATGTATTGCTTGGATAGTCATTTTGGATTAATAAGGTTCTATCTGCAACGCAACGGGGTTCTATTTGTCAAATTATTGTTTTTTCTTAAGGGTGCAAGGTTCTATCTGGCACTTAGAACTTTTTCAACAAAAATTCAAACTGAGATTGCTTAGATAGAACTTTGTTGCCTGCTTTTTCACGAGCTATTTCATAAACTAAAAGAGATAAGCGGCCCCTAGACTTTCAATATTATTGTACAATATTCGATGTTATACAATATTATTGATAGTCTAGGGCTCATATTGAAGCATTGTGCAATATATTGAAGAAAATCAAAACCCTTTTGATATTTATTGTACAATGAAAAATATTGTATAGTCTGTAGGTGGGGTTGCACAATATTTTGTCAATTTGTCATTTGTTTTTGAATTTTCCAGGCGTCATCGTCTCTTGAAGTTAAATGTCAAATCGATTTATTGTACAAAATATTGTGTAGTCTGGGGTATCAGCCAATAATATTTCGCAATATTTTATACAATAATATTGCAAATCTAGGGGCCGCTATAGCCAAATTTGGAAAGCGGCAAATGAAAGAGCGTAGCCTTTTTAGTACGATCCAATCTATCTCAATTTTGGAAAAAAATGGCAGTTAGAACCTTGTTGTCCTAAGGTCGCGACATGTTAGTTTGAATCCCTTATCTTTCTTTTTTGTTTCTTAACCTCAAAGAATCTTAGATTCAGTTTGATACCCGAACAAAATCTTGATTGGGTTGACTAGGAGATCAAAGCAATTATATAACCTGCTTTTACACAATTTTGGATATATGTGAAACAACCCCTTGATATTGAAAAATAAATTTTTTTTCTGTAAACAAGAAATCGCAAGCAAAACAAAATTCTTCTCTTAATAAATGATTTATTTTAGGAACCACTATACTAAGAACAGACGAAATAAATAAGAAAAGTTGTTTACCTATGTACAAACATATTTGTATTAAAACAAAATAATAAATTTTAAAATTTCTGGAAGCAAATGGTTCGGTCTATGGCTACGGCAGTGACCTTGACGAAATGTTATGAAAATACACACTAGACACAGGCGTGTGTTCATAATGTACCTACCAATGTCTTCGAGAATACTCTATTTAAGCTAATATGGACTTTAACTTTAAGACATTTTTATAATTTTATGAAATATATCCATTCTAAGGGTGACGTTTGGCACGGTTCCATTTGGAGACTTCATCTTTAGAAGACATTCGGTAAAATCAAATATTATTTAATTCAAGTAACCCTAGGCTGTGTCTCAAGGAGTACACTATTAATTTTATAAATTAACATTTCTATATTGGAGAAATTAATAAAATAAAAACAAAAAACAGTTGTTCCTTGACCTTCTGGAAACTACAGGAGAAAAAGAAATTTAAGGGGTGACGTAAGAGAATCACGCACGAATATGTCAAAAAATAGTCACCAAGAATTCACGAATCACGTTCACGATTCAACATGAATGAACAGGAAAAATCTCTACAAAACTCTCTCCACTTACGAACACTGTTGCCTGTGGAGATAGCTGCGTAGCGTAGTTTAATTTTATAACCCACATGCTCTTATTTGATCAATGTGAAAATTATAGGATAATTCACAAACGAAGTTAATAATTGTGAAAATTCTTACCCGGATGCTTCTGCGATGATTCTCAGTTTTTGGTTTTTATAATTTAATCAGCTCACACGAAAAATCTTAACACGATGTGAACAAGAACTGCGACATTGGACTTTTCCTTTTGATTTGGCAGGTTAAAAAGAATGAAGTTGGTTGTGGTTGGTAATTTGATTGATTTGACAGTTGAAGTCAATTGGATGTTTACACGGAGCAGCGTTGCTTAGTCTGCTATTACACGATGCCTCACGACTCACGACTCACATGAGTGCGAAAAAGAAAGCAGATGTGAGAAAATGAGATGCAAAAAAAAATTTCCGGTGAGTCTCGGGCAAATTTTTAGTAGACTCACTTTGACGTTTCATTTTTCTCATATTCGTTTTATGCTGTTCTTTTTCATTCGATTTTCTTGTTGCTGGGAACAACATCGGATTTGTTTGAAAACCAGAAAAGTTTGTAACTCCGTATGAGCAGAAGAAGGAGCATTCAAAACAAAACAAATAATAATTGTCGAATTTGAGGCATGGGGCACGAGTCAACGTGTAATAGCGCTTGCCTCACCGAATACAAATTTAAAAGGGAACTCAAAAGTGAGTCGTGAGTCGTGAGTCAACGTGTAATAGGGGACTTAGGGACTTATTTGTCGTACAATGGTATGATCACATTTCGCTACTCGTCATCATTTCTCCATTCACAATTTTTTACAAGGCTTTGACAACGCATTTAAATTTAAGCTCTAATTCATATCAATTCTAGATAGCCAAACTGACTCATTTTGCTCAATCGTTTTGAATATTTTCAATGCAATTCCGAACTTTGGCTGTACAACTCCTAAATCACTGAAATCGGTTGGCTAGGTCAGCCAGCAGTGTGGTTCAAGTCCTTAACATCAATTGTATAAAAGTCAAACTGCGATGAATCAAGTTAGTGCTTGATCAGAGGCTGAACCCACGATTTTATAATTAATTAGTCTTAAGCAAAAATGCTAAGCTGGTGATTGCATTAGGTACAATAGAGGCGCACTTTTGATCTGAAAAACACACAATTGCACAATTATTTTCCGATATGTTGCCTTTACTTCTCAATCAATGACTACTTGATTTTCATAACCGTTGACTGAGAAACAGTTGACACAGAATGAACGCATCCTTTTCTGTTTGACGTATTTTCATCAAAGTCGAGTCTTTATAAGGCCGAAATAGAAATTTGATTTCGAGAAATGTATTTATCTTTTCATTTTGACGTCATCTACATAGTTGAGCATAGTTCTTGGGTCTAAAATTGATTTAGGAAGTGTACGACAAATAGAGTACCGGCGGGAAACGTCAAACGAGATGACGTCTTTTCATCGTGGAGGGCAAACAACTTCACTTGGGTCAAAATTGATAAAACAAGAAATATAAAACATACCTTTTCCTGTAAAATTAATGAAAATTTATCATTTATTAATGTTAAAAGTTGCAGTTGCCCATAGCTTAGTGGTAAGGTGCGTTGGCTGCTAAGCAGAACGTCGTGAGTTCGAGTCCTACTCGTGTCCATAAAGGAATTTATTTCATCTTTCACGGGTACTGCCTCTTGCGAAGAGCTGACAAAACTTCCAAGAGTATCAATCTGTCATGAAAAAAGGCACACGCACTCAGAGAATTGTTGATGAGAGTAAGCTACTTAGGCCTTGGCTCTTCAAGAGCTGTCACGCCACTCTATTTTATTTTTTTATTTTAAAGTTAAAAGTTTACTATTTTATCTTCTTTGTTCGTTGTTTGTGTTAAAATGTACAAAAAAAATGCCTCCTTAAAGCGTGCTTTACACGATATGGATTTTCCATATGGACTGTCACTTTTTATTTCCAAATGTATTTTCATATGAATGTCAAATTTGATTTTGTTTGTAAAATAAGAAAAGCATTTAGACGATTTGGATTTTTCGTTTGTAGTTTCAAAGCATTTTTTTCGTCCAAAACACCTAAAATGTGTTATATTATTATTTTTTAATGAAAAAACATAAAATAACATAACAATTCACCTTTTTCGAGCTCTTCATGTTCAAATATAAACTTTTTCTGTCGTTTAAAAAATCCGATTTCGTTTGTATACAGATGAAATTTAGAAACAGTTCTAAATGAAAAATTTCCATATGGAATTTCCATCTGTATTTCGATATGGATTCTTAATACGTTTACACGATTTGTATAATTTTCCATATGGAAAAAGTGACAGTCCATATGAAAAATCCATATCGTGTAAAGCACGGTGTAAACCTATTAAGAATCCATATCGAAATACAGATGAAAATTCCATATGGAATTTTTTCATTTAAGAACTGTTTCTAAATTTCATCTGTATACAGACGAAATCAGATTTTTTAAACGGCAAAAAAAGTTTATATTTAAACATGGAGAGCGCGAAAAAGGTGATTTGTTATGTTATTTTGTGTTTTTCATAAAATATAATAATAATATAACACATTTTAGGTGTTTTGGACAAAAAAAAATTGTTTTGAAACTACAAACGAAAAATCCAAATCGTCTAAATGCTTTTCTGATTTTACAATCAAAATCCAATTTGACATACATATGAAAATACATTTGGAAATGAAAAGTGACAGTCCATATGGAAAATCCATATCGTGTAAAGCACGCTTTAGTGCTGTGTTTTTGGTTTTTGGTGTCCAACTTCATTCTTTTTGCATCCAATCCCTTGCGTACATTAATTATTGAAATATTAAGAAGAATTACAAAAAAAAATTCAAATTGTATGCAAATCGCGCCTGCATGACAGTTTGAGATTTGTCAAAAATTTATGCGCTGTCAAAAGGGAAAGAGCCCTATTGGGATTGATGTTTATATGCTGTTCCCACTGAACGATAATCTGAGATTAACTCAAATCTACTTGAAATCTGTTCGAAATCACTAGATTTACCATACAAAAGTTATAAGCTGTTTCCACTGAACGATAATCTGAGATTAACTCAATTCTACATGAAATCTATTCGAAATCACTAGATTTACCATACAAAAGTTAATCATCTCGATTCAAGATTTCAAATTAATCTACTTGATTTGGACTGTGCTGAACGGACTCATTTTCCAATTTCCAAGGAATCGGTGGAAGAAGGAGAGAAGAAAAGACAAAAAAAGAAGAGACAAAAGGAGATCGGAAACTGACTTACGTTTTACCCTCCGGATACCGCAAATTTCATTTTACTGTAACTTCGTGTCTGTGAATAAATGAGAAAAAACAGCAACAAAAATGAGGTGGTAGGACCATATTTACTGTGATAGTATTGGTAAAAACACGCATACTATCGCAGTTACTATGGTCCACAGCTTGTAGGCATTGTAATTTTGACAGCTCTAATCTAACAAAATCCAGTGGAAACACTACTAGATTATTTTAAATCAAACAAATCTAGATTATCGTTCAGTGGAAACGTAATATTAATCATCTCCATTCGAGATTTCAAATTAATCTACTTGATTTGAACTGTGCTGAATCGATTCACTTTCCCATTTCCAATGAATTGGTGGAAGAAAGAGAGAAAAAAAAACAGCTTCTTGTCAGACTGAACAAAAGGAAAAGAAAACCAAAAATAGAAGAACCAAATGTTTCTCGTTTTCAATCATTTTGTATTTACATTTTTGTTTTTCTGAGAGCAATTATTTTTAGATTAGGTATACACTTGCAGTTTTTTCCTCTGATATTGAGATTGTCTGTCTGAGGCTGCTATCAAAAACTTTACTTCTTTTTCTTCATTTAAATAATTTAACACCAAAATTTTAAGTTTTTTTGAGATCAACCTTGTATTTTTGCGCTAAAAGAACATTCAATTGTGACAGTTCTTGTAAACAAGATTTTGAATGTAAAAGTTAATCTAACAAAATCCAGAGGAAACACTTCTAGATTATTTTTAATCAAACTGGAAGATAATCTAGATTTACGTTCAGTGGAAACGTAATATTACGTTATGTGAATTCATGTGTGAACTTGATGCCCTTCGTTTAATGTAAACTAGCCTTTGTTTATCCAAACAATATAGATATATTGGCATCACTTCACAGATTTCAGCTCAGCGTCGTTTATGACATTTGAAATTTGATTATTATTTTTTGTTTCTGGAAAATCTGTTTATTGTTCGAGTACGCCGTTCTTTTACTAAAAATTCTTTAAAAATATATAACCACTGGGATATTTATTGAAATTACCAATAAAATGCCGGCCGACCAAATACAATACTCTGAAAAATATTTTGATGATACATACGAGTACAGGTTAGTCTAAAAACGCAATAATCTTGTCCATATACCAGCCATTGCCAGCTTTATAATGGCATCATAATATTTTGATAAACGTAAAAATTTAGCAAAAACTATAATTTTACCTCTCTTCCCTTCTAGACATGTTATTCTTCCACAGGACTTAACACGTCTGGTACCAAAAACTCATCTTATGACGGAGACGGAGTGGAGAAATCTCGGTGTTCAACAGAGTCCCGGCTGGGTTCACTACATGATGCACGCTCCTGAACCTCATGTCATTCTCTTCCGCCGACCAAGGACTGACCTTCCGACTTCGTCGTCTTCATCATCAACCTCTAATAAGACGAACGAACGACAAACACAAACAAACCTTATTTTGGGGGCTTGAAACCAAACAAACAAAAAACGTTTTGAATTCTTATTAAGTTTCTTGTTTTACTCTTATACCATAGCACAGGCAGCATATTTTATTGAAACCAGTGGGCCTAATTAGTAGCTCGATTTTACAGGTATAACTTTGTTTTAATAAAAAAGAAGAAACTCGATTTTCTCCTTAACCTTATTCAATAATATAAGCGAGTTAAATAATTAAGTGCCAGGATAAGAAGATTTAATTTAATTTTATTTACTTTTAAAAACCCTTTTCTTGGCTTTTTAAATGTGCTCTCTTGGAATTCTTACCGTCTGTGTGACTGTACATAATGTTAAAAGTCAAAAACTTTGTAAAAAAGTTTCGCTGTAATGTTAATTATTAATAAATTAAAATATCTAAGCTAATTAAGAATTAATGCTTTATAAAAGGTGTACCTTATAATAAAAATGATATATGCATAGCATCAGCTCACAAAACTATTTTTTTTTTATATGTATTTAAAAATAACGGATTGAAGGAAATTGTGTCTGAAATGTTTGTAATTGTAAATTCTTCCGCAATTTGATGAGGGGTAACAAAACTGGTCATACTACTATCTTAGACAATTTCAGATCTATCCCAGATCGCTTGGACTATACCACCCCAAAAATGGTATTCGGTAATAACTTCCATGCCTCAATCCCTTCAAGATTTTCTTGGGATGTAGAAAGACCTCTGGAAGAAAACGCAATACAATTCTATACAGACGGTTCAAAGACCGACTACGGCGTTGGAAGTGGTATCTACTCGAAACAACTGAATCTCAGTCTATCATATCGACTTCCCAATCAATGTAGCGTGTTCCAGGCGGAAGTAATGGTGATTAAGGAGGCACTATCCTGGCTCAAAGAAAACGTTATATCCTGCAGGATATAGGAATCTTCTCGGACACCCAAGCCGCTCTCAAATCTCTCGCGTCTGTCTCCACAAACTCTCAAATAGTCCACGACTGTCGATCATCTCTGAATGAGATGACGGAACATTTTAATATTCACCTCATTTGGGTGCCGGGCCACAGAGACATCCCGGGAAATTGCAAACCTGATGAGCTCGCCAAAAACTGAACACTTCTGCCTACTGTAAGACAAAGACTTAATATAGGAACACCACTTGCTACATGCAAATATCTTCTCAAACAATATGCTCTAGAATCAACAAATGCTAAATGGTCACAGGGTACCACCTGCCTAGAAACTTAACAAATATGGCCAAGCATTGACCTGAAACGGTCAAAAGGCTTGATTTCCCTGAGCTGACAAAGTATAAGCTCCACAATTGGAGTCATAACAGGACACTGCCTCATATGTAGACACGCTTTGAGGCTAGGGGTCTACGCAAACGACATCTCTAGAAGCTGCATGGACGAGGAGGAAGAGGAAACGGTCCAACACCTTCTATGTACATGTCCGGCACTCTCCAATAGAAAGAATAACTATCTCGGTAATCCCTTCTTCGATAATACCAGTGAACTGGCAACGATCCATAAGCCATGAGTAACTTCTTTAGTGGTATCACAACGGACTCCAACCTAACCTAACCTATGAGGTGTTAACGGAAGTTTCTTTATTCTCAGAAATAGTACCATTTGAAAATAGTAAGTACATACAGTTAAGCTTGGTTAATAAAAAGTTTAACTCAAGTCGGTCATTCATCGTGTTTTCTGATGAGAGTCTGAACATCGTAGCAGGTTTTGACGGAACTTTAAAAAAATGTAATTGAATGCCATTTCCGCCTGAGTTTTAAGGCATCAAACCAAAACCAATAATAGATTGGGAAACAACAAGCCAGTTCCTTGTGTTTAGTTAAAAAAAAAAAAAAACTATATTCTGTGTTCTAATTTAAGCTCTTCAGATCTGACGGTGGTGAAAATCGAGGACGCGAACGGAGGAGTCTTCGTAGCCTCACTGTACATGGCCCATGACTGGCCTAGCCCCCAAACGAAGTGACACAACTCCTAACATCTAAAACAGAGCTGCTTCTAGGTTGCGACGCCAATGCCCGGCACACAATATGGGGCAGTTCGTGCACTAATGAAAGAGGTGAGTCTTTATTTGACTTTATTATCGAACATAACTTAGCTATCCTTAATAAAGGCAATACCCCAACATTCGTCTTTCCAAGCTCTGATAATTTTGGGGAATGGGAAGAAGTGCTATGGTGTTTTTAATTGGCAATCTGGAAGTAAAAAAAAAGCATTCTGAAAGCGTTCAATTGGGCAAAAGTGACAGTTCTGATTCTGAAAAGAAGACAATTTCCCTTCTGATTTCAAAAACAGAATGCTTCTTTTTCGATTCCAGTTTTCCAATTAAAAACGACATTAGACATAACTGTAACAAATAATGAAAACAAGGTTAGAGTAGAAAATTGGAAAGTTTAACTCGAGAACTCTTTTTCAGACCATAGATGGATTCTTTTCAATATAGGTCTCACAGTAGAGCCCTCGACACCTTTTAGAAATCCAAAAAGAACTGACTGGACCAAATTCGGTCGTATAGTCAAGTCCAAACTAAAGAAGGTTCCTAGACTGGATAACTTCGAAAAGGTATTAAACACGGCTTATAAAGCATCTTGCCCCATTAGGCGGAGTAAGAAATCACCCACCATGGTGGAATGAGGAACTTTCGAATCTCAGACAGATTGCGAGAACCTCTTTTAATGCTTGCTATGCTAGCAAACAATGGCTACCTTACAAAAAGTGTCTAAAGAAATACAAAAAAGCCATCTCTTTAGCCAAAAAAGAATCATGGAAAAACTACTGTGAATCCATTGATAACATTAGAGAATCATCCAGACTATGTAAAATCCTATCAAAAGACCACTCCTGTCCTTCATATATAAAGAAGGAAGATGGCACTCGGACAGTAAATTCTACAGAGACACTGGAAGTCTTAATGTAAACCCATTTCCCAGACTGCAAAGAATGCACCCTGGAACCACCACTCTCAGGGGTTGCTCAGGTAGCAACCCGGACAACATTAGAGCTTTAATAACCCAAGAAAAGATTTCATGGGCTATAAACAGCTTTTAACCATTTAAGTCGCCAGGACCAGATAATATATATTACCAGCCATGCTACAAAAGTTACAAGTTGTAATGATTTCATGGTTAATGGTATTTTTCTTCAACTGCTTAGCACTGACTCACGTACCTGAATCCTGGGGAAGGGTCAAGGTGGTCTTCATTCCCAAGATCCATATAAGAGGCCACGAAACACCCAAGGATTTCAGACCAATTAGTCTTTCTTCCTTTGTGCTAAAAACACTGGAAAGTCTAATGGACGCGCATATCATAGCTTATCTTGTTAATAATCCTCTATCTGAATATCAACACGCATACCTTAAAGGCAAATGCACGGACACGGCACTACACGAAGTAGTACGTACAGTGGAGAGGTCTCTAGAGTACAAAGAATACACCCTCGCCACCTTTATTGACGTAGAAGAAGCCTTCAACAATGTGCTCGCAGAAGCTATCAGGGTACCACTATGACTATCCAAATTAGATTTGGAAGAGCAAGGCGGGGTTCTATCTCTTCTCTTGTGGCTACTAGTTTTTAACGAAATCCTATGCAATCTTGATAACAGTGGAGTTAAGGTAGTAGCGTATCCCGACGATCTGGTGCTGATATCCTCGGGGATTTGCCCGACGGTACTCAGTGAACACATGGAAACAGATCTTAAAAAAGTTAGCGAATGGGCCACTTAATGTGGATTTGGAGTTAACGAAAACTAGACTTAACTGATGTTATTCACAAACAGATATAAAATACCCTCCTTTCCTATATCACGATTAAATGGACAAAGACTTGCTTTATCCAAAGAAGTTTAATACCTAGGAGTTATCCTAGACACCAAGTTAAATTGGAAAAGTAACATAGAAGAAAGAAGAAAGCTAGTATCGCCTTCTACTCTTGTAATAAAACCTTTGGTAAAAAATGGGGGCAAAGACCTAATAGACCCCATTCTGACATACCGATCAATTGTTTGGTGGCCTGCCCTAGACAAAAAATATAACATCGATAAGCTAAAAAGAGTTCAAGGAACTGCCTACATTGGAACTACGGGAGCAATTAGATCTTGCCCCACTGATGCACTCACAGTCATTCTGAATCTTTTTCCCATTGACCTGTAGTGCTTTAAGACTGAGATAATTGGGTATGTGGACTGCAGAGTCTTTCGGTCATAGTAAAATTCTAAATCTATAACCTAAAGAAATAAAACTAGAACTCTCTGACTACACGTTACCAACATTCAGCGTATTTCAAGCTGAAGTTCTAGCGATTAGACAAGCATGTAGGATTCTAAAACAAGCAGTCAAATCTGACAAGATTATAAAATAGGTCGCAATCTTTATTGATAGCCAAGCAGCTATCAAAGTTATAAACAGCAACCTGACTTAGTCCAGAATCGTAAGAGATTGCAAGCAAGAGCTCGCAAGTTTCAACGACAATATAAAAATTAATCTAGTCTGGGTACCAGGGCACAGTGACATTCAAGGTAATGAAATCGCTGATGAACTGGCCAGGACGGGATCAAACCTTTAAAAGTCCCTATAGCTGAGGAAGTTAGGAACCATTGACTTAAAAAATCTAACGTAAGATGGAAAAATCTCATCAACTGCAATATCTCGAGACAGATAAGGCCCACTTACGACCAGAAACGTACCAAGGAACTTCTGAATAAAGCTAGGTCAGACATTGGCAAGATAGTTGCCATTTGCACAGGTCACTGGCCAGTCGGACAACATGCCTTGAAACTTGGTATTCCCCCTAACGAATTTTGTCGTAGCTGTAGAGATACGGCGCAGAGGGAAACACTCCAGCACTTTTTGTGTGAGTGCCCGGCCCTTCTAAATGCCAGAACAATGGCTCCCTTTCTAAGCGAGCTTAGCGAACTCGCAAATATTAAGATTAGGAACTTGATTCTCAATCTTAACAAAACCAATTGGATTTAAACACTCCAAATCTCTATTATTCACTGCACTGTGTGTTGTGCGTATCTTTTTATAATTTAAAAAACTTCGGGTTTATGGTATCAAAACGGCGTAACTGAAGAGCCAATTGTATTCCTGGACAGCGGCGGCCCAGAGCAGCCATTCTAACCTACCTACCTACCAGTGTGGTTCCTGTATCCGCAACCACTTTAACCTACCCTGTTCATAAAAGATTAAAATTAAAATTAAACATTATTTTTGTTTTGTTTTTATATTGAACAGATAATTGAAATGGGATTAGACAGTTCGTTTAGTAATTCTTATGCTTTTTATTTATACCACTGAATAAAGTCTTAAACTTACAGAATTACAAACTATTTTAAAGTGATGAAACTTGACATAAATATTAATTTGAAGATTAAAATTAATATTAAATAAATGTTTAATTTTTTGTATTTTTTTTTATCAAAAATTGTGCATTTAAACTTAAAAGCTAAAATGCCTAATTTTTTGTTTTTGTTTTTGTATAGTTTCTAATTCTTAGTTTTTTTGAGAAATAATATTTGGTTGAGTTTTATGTAGGTAGAGGTGTAAACATATATATTTTATTTATATATCCTTAAGTCTAGTTTTGTGTTTTTGTTAAAAACATTTATGTAACTGTTTGACCTTTATTAAACTTATGTACGTTATTTTATGTATACATATATATTTATTATATTTTTATATATTTTATAATATTTTGTATAATATTGCAGATAAAAGTATTCTTTTATTTTTACATTTGGGCATAAAAACGAAGGCCACATAGCACTATTCGTGTTTTTCTGTTTTATTATTTTGCTTTTAAAGGTATCTCTTTCTACTGGTCAAATGGTTTTTATTTCAATTGAAAGAAAACCAAAATAAAAACAAAAATATTTCTTTTATTTATAAAAACAAAACGAGTGGAAAAAAAAATTACAAAGCTGAAAATTAGAACATTTTGAATTCTATCTGTAGATTATTATATTGAAGGTACATTAACGCAGGGATGGATAACCCTGCGGTTTCAAAATTAGGTCCGTTCTTTTACTTTTTGGGCAGTTTGTGTAAAAACTGTCAAAAATGGAGGAGTGGGGATGAAATTTTATGATTTGCCCAAAAAGTAAACGAACGCTTTACAGGCAAAATCTGTCCAATGCACAAAATTATGTCAAACGTCAAAAAAATTCAATGTACTTCTTATGGTTTGACAGAACTTACACAAACTGCCACAAGAAATTTTTGTAGCTAAAATCGGCAGGTAGGGGAAATATTTTCTCCTTCAAAAGTGACAGATTTTAGGATTAGTGGCAGTAAACGAACGCAAAAGTGGGAGTTTTGGGCAGCTTTGGGCAGTTTTATGAGGTAAACGAACGGACCTAGTATAACGCTGGAACATCTGTCAAACTGATGTCGTTTTCCATTGGTCGTCCAGAAGCATTCGGAAGAGTCGAAGTCTTCTGAAATCATTCCATTGGACTGACTTTGACAGACGGAATGCTTCTGAGAAGAGCAGAACTCTTCCGTTTTGAAAACAGTCCGAAGAATGACACATACATCATAACCCGTTCCATTGGAGGTAGAAGAAGAAAGTCAAAAAAAGACCAATGGAAAACGACATGTTGTTAAACAATTTTTTTTTTCGAGTTGAGAGTCTGACATTTACGAAAATAGGTCCGTTCTTTTACTTTTTCGGCAGTTTTTGTAAAAACTGTCAAAAATCGAGGAGTGGGAATGAAATTTTGCGATTCTCCCAAAAAGTAAAAGAACGCTTGACAGCAAAATTCAATGCACAAAATTACATCAAACGTCAACAAAATTCAATGTACTTCTTATGGTTTGACAGAACTTACCAAAAACTGCCACAAGAAATTTGTGTGGCTAAAATCGGGAGATAGGGGAAATATTTTTCTCCTTCAAAAGTGACAGAACTTCAAACAAAATCGGGAGTAAAAGATCGGAAGAGTGGGAGAATTTGGGAGTTTTCGACAGTTTTAGGGAGTAAAAGAACAGACCTAATGGATCGCTTAAGTATCACACAACGCATAAACATTTTTAAGACCTACTACAAAAATGGTTGCCACAGCCACATATCGTGCTTTAAGAGGAGATTAAAGTTTACATAATCGTCCAAGTACGCAAGTAATTGGCAATATTGTGAAGAAATTTGAGGAGACTAGATTGGTTACAGATATTGTAAGGCCTGTGCATCAGCGTTTCGCTCGTACCCATGAAAATATCGCTTCTGTAAGTAAAAGTGTTGCCGAAGACCCGAACGTATCGATTCCTTCTCGTTTTCAAGAAATAGGACTGTCTTACGGCATATTATGTCGTATTTTGCATTTGGACCAGCTGACCATTCATAACGTCGTAGATACGTCGATCATGTCAACGTTCAAACTTTGTAATAGAAAAGAAATTTCATGAAAAAAAAATTATTTACGTTTACTTTTGAAACCGCAAAATGGATAACCCGTTATTATAACCCGGCGGCCACACGAGCAAGTTCTGGCTAGCAAGTTGGCATACAATCAAATGTTTTACTCACACATTCAAACTTTTAGTACTTGCCTTATTACTGGCCAGTCAACTGGCTTGCGAATTTTCGAGCCAGTAAACGAGCAAGTAATTTGACAGGTTTTGCCAAATTTATCAAAATGAACAAAATTAAATTACAATATTAGTTGAAGCGAGGATTTTAATTTACTTTTTTTGTTTGCGACATGTTCGAAATTAAAAATTGGATGTTAAAAGCAGGTAAGCTTGTAAAAAATCGTTGAAATGGAAAAGAAAATGTGAACTTGCTGGCAAGTTGACTAGCAAGTTTTTTGCCACCTACGTCACACCAAGTACACCGATAGAGATTTCACAAATAATACATGTAGGCTAGTAGCAAGCCAGAACTTGCTCGTGTGGCCGCAGGGTAAGTGATGAATTGCAGTTACTTATTATTTATATTCAGACAATCATTGACAACATTTGGGGATCGAAGAACAGAATTTAAGCTAAACAGCTGATACTCAATTTGTGTCTGCTTAACCTAGCTGTTCAATTTCTGAAATTAACATAAATTGGTGCATTGCGAAAGGTCAACGAAGAAAAAGGTTTTTGAAGTTTTTAATCAGTTTAGTGTTATCATTTTATATTTAATAAAATAAACTCTTGAGTGAAGCACGTTAACGTTTAACGTCATTAGTCATTTTTAATAGATACACTGACTTAATCAAATTAGAGATAATAGCACGAAAAACGTAATTCAAAATAAAATACCGAACAACGTAGTATTGTCAAGAACAGCTTTTTAAATAAGCCAACAAGCACTTAAATAAGAATAAGTAAGTAATTTTTACTACCGTTATATTCCTAAAGGGTTTTATTTTTTAAATGGTGCGGGTAGATTTTGGCGCCTCGTGGCGGCCATTTTGTTTTGGTGACATCTGTCAAATCTTTTGTTCTTTATTATTCAGTTTTTTATGCCAACTCATCATGGCAAGTTACACGATTGAACAGTTTGTTCAATTGATAAAACTTTACTATCAAAATTAGTGTTCGTTAACGCAAAAAGCGCCCATTTTACGCGTGGTGGCCCTTCACAGTCGACTCTTCAACGTTTGGTGGCCAAATTTGAGACGACCGGTTCAGTTAACAATCGGCCAACACTCGTACGTTCAAGAAACGCAAGATCGGCCGAGAACATCGGCGCGGTACGTGAAAGTGTACAGCAGAACCCGAGGCAGTCTATTCCTCGCCGTGCACAAGAACTCGGCCTTTCGCAGACTTCAACTTGGCGAATTTTGCGTCGGGTCTTGGGCCTACACCCATACAAGATCCAACTGACCCAGGAGCTCAAGACAATAGACAACGCCGTTTGGTCGCTGACTGGGCTTCGAATCACATCTACTCGCCCTTATTGAAAAACCCTCTATAATGAATAAAGTTGCAACTAGCATTATTATTGCTTAAATGAAAATTGTGATGTTTCTGAAATTCAACTGTTGATTTAAATTGTATAAAAGGGTAAAGGGGTAACTATAATGAACGGAACGTTGCGGAGGAGCCGTCCGTAACTGAGCGAATACAAAGAATTCGTATATTGTGCCCTAAATAGCGGATTACTCCGTTTCGTCAATTTTCGTTCAGTTTTGCTTACGGACGTAAACTGCGCTCCACTTCGCTTTTTACGGACGAAAATTTGACAGCAGACTGGTTTTATTGATTGTTCTGAAGAGGAATTCGATTTGTTGTTGATTTCGTGTAGTTAATTTCTTGAAATTGCTTGTTTGTTGCATGGCAACCGAAATTCACAAATTATGGGAAATAAAAAACATATACATATGTTATTTTGAAAGATACTTCCGTACACATCCGTTCATTATGTAGTGTTCAAATGGCAGTTCGGAAGGGAGCGTTTCGTTCGGTTCTGACACTAGCTTCCGCTCATTATAGTTAGCCCTTAAGAGTAAGCCTTCTTATTCATACAGAATTTAGATTAACCTTTTGCACCTTTTACAAAAAAATAATAATAAGTCAGCACAAAATTCAAAATGGAAACATATTCCGTCTTGAATTGAAAAAAGGAACAGCAAATTTACACTTTCTTGTGTGCCACATGAATAGAAAAACACTTGTAACCTCGGAAAAAGAAAAACAGACTAACCTAATGCAGAACCCTGGGATCTTTACAAAACTGGCGAAACGAGAAATCATCTTATGGCTTAAAATGGCAAAGCGTCAATGTTGGTAGCATTAACTTGGAGGAGCAAAAATGGTAATTTCATACTTGACACGTTCGAAAAAATCAAATGTTCCGCATGCAATGAACGCGAATGTCTAAAGATAGCTACACACACAACAGCTTGCTTGACAAGTTTGCTTGCACAATCTTCTTGTACAAGCAAACTGTAACGTCTGTAGAGATATTTTGCGCAAGCATTTTACTTGTACAAGCCGTTTGACGATTGATTGATTTCGAACCCTGCAAGCTTGCGCAAGCTTTGGTTGCACAACAAAACGGAGCGTGTGTACTTGTGTTTTTGGCTTGTATAAATAAATTAGAAGTCTGCGACCGTGAATAAGCTCTACGACATCATATCATCATGTCGAGCGACTTGATGAAGAGCAATCGTGTGAATTAGTGGAAGATTTGTGTCTTTGGCGAATTAAATCTTCCGGATGTCATGATAGGATGAAGAGGGATGCAGGGGCCTGATTATGGTATTCACGGCGGATCGTTTGCAATTCGACCTTTCAAATTCGACTCGCTTCGTATTTCCTTATTAACGAATTCGCTGCGAAGCGAAATTATTTCTTCCAATATTCCTGTGATTACACACTTTTGGTTTGACTCATTGACTGATTTGAATAAACACTCTTTCGCCTGTGAATTCGCCAAAAAAAAGCTGTCGGATTTCAATTCGCCAGTAAACATCGACATTTCAAATTCGCCTTCGAACTCGTTAATTTGTCGAATTCAAATCAAAGAAGGCGAAAGCGAAAGCAACAATTGAAAAAATGTCAAACTTGCTAGCAAAATGATCCGCCACCAAACCCATAATCAGGCCCCCAGCGTATAAGATTAATTGACACCCATGCCGATAAGGAAGTCGTCTGTGGTGAAATTATGGTCGAATATTTAAGATCTTCATAGCTCCTTCCGGTTGCGAGAGATCTTAATGTTGCTGTTAATCTTTCGTGGGGAGTAATAGCTTCTCTCATAATCGTATCCTGCTCTCTAATTAATGGTGTTACGAGTGATAAAAGCTCCAGATGTTTCTTCACTCATTCTGAGATAATTATGCCAGTCACGATGATATATCTTCAATTCACTCAGTAAATTGAAACGGGAGTAGCTTCTTCTCTTCAGTAACCACTCTTTACACCACACATCACGTTTCTTTTTTACGGATAAGATAAAAAGCAGCCAAAGCAAGAAAGTCGTCGTTCGAATCACACATTTTCGCAATGTTCGACCATGCTGGTAGCGTTTGGAGGCGAAATGAAAAATTAGCACGCTTGTACAAGCAAACTTGTCAAGCATGCTAATGTGTGTGTAGCGACCTTAAGAATGTATAATGAACTGTAACTAGGACGTGGATTTAACCCAGAAAAACGAAAAACGACCAATGTCTCAGCCAAGAAACCTTGCAGCCACCAGGTAAGGAAAGACCGAACTTCCACAATGTAGGTCGACAACCAGATAAGAAAGTATGTCCCTATTCAAGTGGCACACAATGTACAATATATTCTGCTGTTAATCTGCTCTGTATTAGTGTTTTTTTGGATAATAATATGGATCCAAATCTAACCCTGATGTTAATTTTTACTTTTTTTGCAGTTAACGTATGTATGTATATTCAAATTTCATTGAAAGTCATACTATGTGTCTGTTTGAATAATTTCTTGTTTTTTCTATCTAGCTAGTCTAGCCATAAGTTCTGTTACATGTTAAAAGTTTAATAAAAAAAAAGTGTCGTAAATTCACTACAAAGGTTATTTCTCACATTAGTTGACAATATAAGTTTGAAGAAAAAAAAGGTTTCATTGAAAATGACCGCATTAAGCTTTTACACAGGCTTTTAAACGTTGGCCATAGTGTCCGAGCGAAGCTTAGGCTTCGGCTTCGGTCGATATTCGGCCAAAAAACAACAATCGGCCAAACCTTCGGCTTCGATATAAAATAGGCCAGGAGCCGACCCATAGAATCCGTCAATCCGTCAGCGTCAATGCGTAAGTTGCTGCCAACGTATTTGCCGGATTGAACCATCCCATATTATACGTTGTATAATTTGACAGTCTCATTTGCTTGGTGTAAAAATAATTCACAAAACTGCAAATCCGAGCAAAAAATTTTAAATTAAAATATGAAAATCATGTCAAAATTATTTGTTTGCACAAAATTTTCGTCATCCATAGCTTTTCCTTGTTACTGTGGGAACACATTGAATTGACTGCTCGTCAAATTTATTTGTCAACGGATCAACGGACGCAAAACGTAGAAAGTTAACCAACTCTATCCGTCGTATCCGTCAAATGCGTTGCTTATGGGACGAGTTTCATAAGAACGTGTGTATTCTATTGTGCTGTCAGTTAAAAACGTCAACGCGGACGCACTGACGGATTCTATGGGTCGGCCCCTGAAGGCCCGAAGTCGAAGAATTTGTTTCTTAATATCGAGCATCGGAATAGGCGCCGAAAAAAAATCAATTTTTGATTTTTTTATATTGTTGGACACACAAGTTTGTGTTTATTGGTGTAAAATCGTAGTAGGCGCGGAAAAAATTTTAATTTTTGAATTATTAAAATTGCCATTGCCATACACATTTTGTCAAATTGTTTGTACTTTTATTTTATTCAAAATGAGAATTCTTCGCTTTATTAAACCTTCCGCTTCGGCTTCGGTCGAAGGTTTTCTGTTTGTCTAATATTCGGCTTCGGTGGAAAATCGACCTTCGGTCGGACAATAGTTGGCAATAATTGTATTGCGGCACGCGCGAAAATGTTTTGTTAACTGATGAAAAAATGTTTACAATAGAAAAGATTTTTAACAAACAAAATGATAAAGTGTATGCAACATCATCTTAAAAGTCCAAAAAAGTTCACCATCCTGCTTCTGTAATGGTTTGGTGGGGGGTATCTCATCAAGAAGCAAAAGTCTATCAGGAAAGTTTTCTCGAGGGTGTTGTTAAAGGTTTAACACATTCTCTATTCAAGGTTAAAGATTGGTCTTCCAACAAGACTCTGCTCCGGCACACAAGTCCAAAACGACAAAAGAGTGGCTAAGTGGCAATATTCTGGATTTTATTGCTGCTGAGGATTGGCCATCGGGAAGTGAAGATCTAAATCCACTGAATTAAAGCTTGTGTTCAGGGTTGGAGGGCATAGCCTGCAGAACTCTCAGTTTTGATAAGAGCAGCGTCACCGATTCCCATCGAAACTGTACGTGCCGCTAAGGAACAATGCTATTTCAAGCCTGTTTAAGAGCTAAAAACGGTCATTATTAATGATTTTTTTTTCTCCAAACTAATATTATTAACTAATGTGAGAAATAACTTTTGTAGTGAAAGATTAACGACACATTTTTTAACACCCCTATTAGCGCTGGCGAGTCGAACGTAAAAACATGTGAGTGTAAGATTTTCGTATTACGGTTCGCGAATCGAGAACTTAAATTCGACTTTATGTCACAAGTTTTACGAAGTTGGATCTCACTGTATTGTGACAATCGAATGTTCGTGAACTTGAACGTGGTTCGTGTTTTAATTTGTCGAACGTTACGTGATGTTGTTGTCCGATATCGTCAGATTTTTTGTATACGTTTGGCTTTTGGGCTTGGAGTCTCCAGTTGTATGTAGGTACTCCAACTGTTGGCAAAGTTATTGCCTCCTTTACAATCTCTGCATCTGCAATTCGGTTTTTGATGCAAATTTTGTTTAAGGCACAGCACGCGAGTTACATATTTGTATGGTGACCTCCCTCATTTATTTTGTTTCGTGTAAAGTCAGTGCGTTGACGGTGAAAGGAAAAAACTACCATAACACAGATCTGGTGTCTACGAACCTCATCACTCGTGTAATCGTCAACGTTTTATGAGCTGACAAGATGACTGTCGACGTTACGTTGACGATGCAGTGACAAATTTTTTCGTGACGTCAGAGAGTCAACGCATTGACCCATTTCGTTGACCGTGTAATGCAGGGATTACGCATTTTCCTTTAATTTAAGAGACAGCGAATGCCAGGCTCTAGCGTGTTGCTTATTGGATAGATTGTCTTGAACCAGAACTAAAGTTTCCGAAAGGAGCAAACAATAAACAAAAATTAACACGGGACGTTGGGCGTTCTCCTCTTTGATACCATTTTTCAAGACAATAGAAAACACTTCTTTTTAAAAAAGCTTTGTTTTGACATTTAATGAGTTGACGTTTTATTTTATTTTATTTTTTATTTCGAACTCAGTTCGAACTCGAATTGTTAGTGTCGTTTTCCATTGGTCGTCCAGAAGCATTCGGAAGAGTTCAGAAGTCTTCTGAAACCATTCGATTGGACTGACTTTGACAGACGGAATAATTCTGAGAAGAGCAGAACTCTTCCGTTTTGAAAACAGAATCGTCCAAAGAATGACACATACATCATAACCCGTTCCATTGGAGGTAGAAGAAGAAACGTCAAAAAAAGACCAATGGAAAACGACATAAGTTCGCCGACCGTAATATGTCGAATGTGTTAGTTCGCTAATGAGAACATCTCACATCGAACGTTCAACTCGCCAGCGGTAATAGGGGTGTTAACTTTTAACATGTAACAGAACTTATGGCTGGACTAGGTATTTCAGCATCGAATTATGTTTTTTTTCCAATAAATATCAAGTTATAGTAATTTGTTCTTTAATAAGCGGACGGACACATGTGTGATGACTATAAATTTTGTTTGTGATACCATTATAATTTTTTTTATTTACACTTTTATTCAGATTCCATGGTATTTTATTTAAAATAATTTCAATATATGTTTGCTTGTATATATGTACTTTCTTTTCTATCAACTATATTTACAATGCCATTAATCCACAATGAATATGTTATGTATAAATATTTATATATGTGTGGCGGATAATTCTGGCAACACTGCAGACCGTCATCACTGTGAAAATGCTGAGCACTAACATCGACTCAACGTGATAGAGGCAGCTTGGATCAGCCAATCAACGGACAGCACTGATGCAACGGACAGATGTACTACTTTTAGCATCCAGTGTTGCACAGAGATCGATATCGACAAGTCCGACTGCTTATGTTTTTAGTTCTCTTTTGAGACGTTTTGTATTTATTTCAATCGATAAATACAGTGCCTTGCATAAGTATAACCGCACCTGAAAAAATGCGTTTTATAAAAAACCTACAATAGGAGTGACTCCTTACTATTTTTTTATTGAGTTGCATCACTGATCAAGCAAATTGAGAAGAAAATAAAGTACCGTTATTTCCTCTCCTGGTGTTTAAAAATTAAAAACAGATTTTGATGTATTGCAAAAATATAACCGCACAATGCAAATCTCTCTGAAGCTGCATTCAGTCAAGTGCTTTCAAATAAAAAACAACAATGACACGTGGTACGCATTTAAGCGAAATTGAAAAAGGCAAAATCTTGGCTTTTCGGTCAAGCGGATCAATGCTGCATTCAATTCGGTGCATTCTTTGCCGGAATTACGTGACGAATTGGGTTTAGGAGTTTCGGTTTCAACCGTTTCTCGTGCTTCAAAAAGCAGCAAAATGGTGCCAGCTCCAAATCTAAGAGCAGCCCACAAACAAAAAAGATTGTAATTTACCCGCCCAAATATGAATCGATATTGGAAAACCGTAAGTGACTTTCTATTAATCTACACTAAAATCTCGTTATTCCAAATGGCATCCTCGAATAAAGGTAATAACGGTACTTTATTTTCTTCTCAATTTGCTTGATCAGTGATGCAACTCAATAGAAAAATAGTGAGGAGTCACTCCTATTGTAGGTTTTCTATAAAACGCATTTTTTCAGGTGCGGTTATACTTATGCAAGGCACTGTATATTAAGATTGTAGTTTCTTTGAAACATTTCGTATTTTATTCGGTTGACTAAAGTGGTGACCCCGACGTGATCTGAACACGCAACCATAATCGTCCGTTGCATCAATGCTGTCCGTTGATTGGCTGATCCAAGCTGCCTCTATCACGTTCAGTCGATGATAGTGCGCAGAGTTGCCACAGTGATGACGGTCTGCAGCGTTGCCAGAACCGTCCGCCACATATGTTTGTATATATATTTTCTTTGTGTATATCTGTAATGAGGATACAGTTATTTGATTTATGTACAAACTTCACATTTTTTTGTATTTGTATTACTTAAAAAATAATGTTAAATCATGCGAAGTATTTTTGTTTTTTAAATAAATAAAAATGATGTAACAAATTGCTTTTGTTTTACCTGGGATTTGTGTGGGTGTGTGATTTCATTTTAGAGTAAGAAGAAAAGAGCAGAGACTTGAAGTAAAGAAAATGCGCTAAAGATTAAAGAATATTTTGTCAGTTCTATAAAATTGTTATTTGGTTTCTAGAGCCGTATTTTGTGTCACGACACAGAAGTGGCAAAGAAATCTTGCAGCCTTTGCACAGTTAGACGATCGAGTTTGCACAAATCGAAATCAAAAGTCTTGCTTGTGATTTCATAGCGTCCAGTGGCGGCAATCATCTCGACAACTTGCTGTAATTCTTCGTTGTCTTGTAGTGTCATGATTTTCTGATGAAGTTCCTGCAATTCGGACAGGTACTCGAGATTGAGAGCAGTTACCGGGGTATTTTGTATTGGTAGAGCTGATGTTGTGGCTGGGGGAGGTAGGAAAGTTTGTTTGTCTTCGGTTCGCAGCAATGGCGATTGGGATTTCTCTCGAGTTTGTTTCAAATCCTTTTTGATTTGTTTGAGTGGTGGTTCGACGAATGTATTCACTGCTGTTGAATTCCTTCGACGTTTTTTGTCTTCTTTTTCTGCGGTTTTTTCAGCTTTAGATTTTTCAGTACCACCACCACCGCTGCGATGGGGTTTCTTTTCAGTGACGACTGGTTGTGCTTGGGGTCGATTTGGTTCGGCGGCTATTGTAGCTGGTGCACTATTTGCTGATGGAGTTGTTGGAGGTGTTGGTTGAGGATTTGCTGGAGTCTGAAAGACAGTTGGGGCTTTTGCAGCCGCCACAGGCAGTTCCGGAAAACTGCTATTTGAACTGTCTGAGTTATGCATTTGAGCAACTTTATCTGAATTTGAATGTGAAACCGTTTGTAAACTCTCCGAGTTAAGACTATCTACGTCGCTGAGGTCATTGGGAACATTTTGAAGGCCACTTGTTGTTGATGATGCTGTTCCGGTGTTAGTTGTAGAGCTGTTATTCGATGAAGAGACCATTGGTGCAGCAACATTATTGCTTGGTTTGTTTGTTGTGGTAATTGTTTTGGTAGATGACGACGACGTGCCTGAAACTGCACTTGAAGACGATTTTGTGATGCTAGAGGTCTCTGCAGGTACATCCATTTCTGTTGTGGCTGTCGGCTTCTTTGACGTTAACGACAAATTGCTATTACTGGTCGTGGTTGCTGAAGCTGAGGCTTCATTTTTAACAGTCTTGTCTTTTTTATCCTTCTTCTCTTTACTGCTGGTTGATTTCTTTGATATTTGTTCCTTGTCCTTGTCTTTGTCCTTTTCCTTTTCGTTTTCCTTCTCTTTATTCTTGTCTTTCTTTTTGTGTTTGTGCGATTTTTTGTCTTTTTCGGTGGAAGACTTTTTATCGCTTGATTGTACTGGCGTACTCTCTTTCTCTGAGAGTGGTTTCTGTTCGGTTTTCTTCAAATCCTTTTCCTTTTCCGAAACTTTTTGATTTTTATTACTATTGAGATCAATTTTCGGACCAACTGTGGTATTTGAAGATTTTGCTGGTTGCGCCGTATTTGGCGCTGCAGGTGGCACTGCTTGAGAAGCTGTAACTGTTGCAGGAACTGCTGCAGCACTTGCCGAAGGGGCGCTCTCTTTAGTGTCACTTCTATGTTTCTCTTTGTGCTCGCGTTCTTTTTCGTGAGATTTTTTTTCTTTCTTGGATTTTTTCCCACTTGACGAGCTACTTCCACGTTTCTCCCCTTCCGAAGTTTTGCTTGTTGATTTGGCCGAGTTATCATCGCGACTAGCAGCAGAAGACGATCGGACAGGACTCGGACGCTTGGGACTTGGAACTGAAGTCGCTGCACTTTTCGGACTAAGTGATCTTTTTGAGGACTTCTCTTTAACGCGGTATCTATCTTTTTCCTTGTCTTTTTTATCCTTCTTTTTTTCCTCACGCTTATCATGCTTGCCATCAGACTTCTTCTTGCTTTCTTTTTCCTCATGCAATTTGTCTTTATGTGGGCTTGTCAATTGTTTATGTTTTTCTTTCTTATCGGTTTTTTCCTTGTCCTTAGCACCAGAAGCAACGGGGCCTGATAAAACAGTTCCAGCTGTTGCAGCACCACTTGTTGAACCGGATTTATCTTTGCCTTTACCTGGCACAGAAGGTCCAGTAGGCCCAGTCACACCACCACCACCACCACCGTTAGCTGTTTTGGCCTTTGGATCGGGAGAGAATTTTGGCGGCGCACTCTTGGTTATTGGTGTTCCGAAAAGATTCGCAAATGTATTCAGCTTACTATCGTCTGGTCGTTGTTTATGTTTTTTAGACGATGACGAAGACGCTGAACTATTTGCATCACTGCTCAGTTTGGGCTTGCCAACCATTTGGCTTCGACTGTCGTTCATATCGAGACTTTTATCGTCACTGGCTATAGCGCCACCAACAACAGCTGACACAGCAATTCCACCGCCTTTAACTAGTTTTTGGCGGAAATCTTCAGATGGAACTTCAAAAATGAATTTTTTTATTTCGCAACGATGATGAGGCGGACCCTCATGTTGGAGATCCAAATCGTAGGAGTAGGTCACTCTTTTCGGTTCATCTCGATTGCGGAAATAGATATCGATGTTAAGAAGGAAGCCAGCGTAGCCAGATTCTTTTATCACGTACGGAGGTTCCTTAATTGCTAAATAAATTCATTTAAAATGAATGACGGTTATTGAATCTCATTAATTTAAAACTTACTTCTCTTGGGCTTTGGAAATGAGTCGTGTAGATTGAAGACTACTTTATCAACAAATGCACTTATATCAGCTTTGTTCACACCTTGCACATACAGCTCCCAATCGTGTGTGAAGCCTTCGGGTGTTCGCTTGGTTTTCACCGTTGCCGTATGTCCAATTTCGAATTGGACTTTTATTGCCATAATTGGAATAACACACTTTGATGCCTTCTATGTCGAGCAATTCTTCCAGATGGAAAGTCTTAAAAAAAAGAGAAAACAAATAAAAAACATACAGAACAAGAAATCTAAAAGCCAAGGAGCTGGAAACCCTATTAAGTGTCACATAGTAATAAAGGTTCAATTGATTTCAATTTGTTTTTATAAAACCAAGCGATAAAATCGATGGAGAACTGCTTTCGCCAATGTCCAAAAAGCAGACATATGTTTTTACACTAAATTCAATGTCAGCCATCAAAGATCTAGAAGAGTCTCGGACCAAGAACAACACCCGGCGTTTCTTTAAACGGTCGAAGCAATTAGCTTCTGGTTTCAGAACCGGGACACAGGCTCTTCGAAACAGTGAAGGAAACCTAGTCACCGAAGCACAGGAAATTGTAGATGTTTTCAAGCAGCACTTCCAACAGCTGCTGAATGCGCAAAATGTCGAGCGAGCTAATGACGAAAGAGAAGCAAGACGATTCAATGAAGACCCAGTCCTAGCCCCCAGCCCAGAGGTAGAAAGATCCATCCAAAAGCTAAAAAATAATAAGTCCGCCGGGTCGGATGGCATACCTGCGGAACTCTTTAAATATGTTTTGATGAACCGCATGCACCAGGTCATCAACAAAGTGTGGGAGGAAGAATGCATGCCCACTGACTGGTCGATAAGCTCCATATGCCCCATCTATAAAAAAGGCGATCCGATGTCATGCAAAAACTACCGTGGCATATCCCTGCTTAATGTTGCATACAAAATCCTATCCAACATACTGTGTGAGCGTCTTAAACCTTTCTGCAACACAATAATCGGCACGTACCAGTGTGGCTCTAGGCCAGGGAGAACAACGAAATACCAAACATTCACACTGAGGAAAATCCTGGAAAAGATAAGCGAATTTCAAGTCGAAACCCACCATCTTTTCATCGATTTCAAAGCTGCTTATGATAGCATCCACCGCCAAGAGCTTATGATGGCGATGGCAGAATTCGGAATCCTGAACAAACTGATACAGCTGTGCCGCATTACGCTAAACAATACACAGTGCAGTGTGCAAATGGGTAACAGCTCATCCGAGTTGTTTCAAACATGCTCAGGGTTTAGACAAGGAGACGCGTTCTCATGTGATTTCTTCAACATAGTCCTGGAGCAGATAGTGCGCAAGGCAGATGTGAACACGGAAACACTATCTTCAACAAATCCACCCAGCTACTAGGCTATGCGGACAACATGATGTCGGTCGATCCAAGAGAACTGTTGACGCCTTCACAGTGATTGAAGAACAGGCGAAACTCGTTGGTCTTGAAGTGAATGAGGACAAAACAAAGTACATGTTATCAACACCGCCTACCTACCTACGTCCACCGCCTAGGACAAAACGTCACTGTTGGTTCACCTACCCTTGAACAAACATCAATCCTATCGAAACCTTAGCGAACCGCTGCTGCTTCGGGTTGGCAAAACAACTGGGTTCAAAACTCCTCACTCGAAAGACAAAGTGTTTGCTATACAAAACTTTGATTTTACCAGTCCTACTCTACGGCGCCGAGTGCTGGACGATAAGTAAAAAAGGGGAATTGATACTGGGCACTTTCTTCGACGGATTTTCGGTCCCGTATGCGACGATGGCGAATGGAGAAGAAGGTTCAACCGAGAACTGCACGAGCTTTACCAAGATGTGGACGTAGTCCAAAGGGCCAAGAAAAAACGACTACATTAGCTCGGCCACATCGAGCGAATGGACGACAACGCTCCAGCCAATACCAAGTGACTGCGGATGCCAGAGCGCTTGGTTTCGGAGAGTTCATGCGAGGGACCGTGCACGATGGAAGGCTGCAGTATCTCAGGCTGAGATCCTTCATGGATTGTGAGCCGGATAAGTAAGTAAGTAACAAACATATGCAAGTTGGTAGTGAAAAACAATGAAACTGTTCAAACTAATTTAAGTTTTCCAGACGCATCAAAAACTTCTGACTCTATAAAATCGACGAAGTTGACTATCGTTAACAAACCCAATAATGGTTTACACAGAACACAAACAAAATAGACGTTCTTTGAAAGGATGCTGCGATAAACGCTTTGGGTTATATTCTTCGAGTGATTTTTGGTCCTGTCTGCATTAATGGAGAGCTGTACAGCGATACTGACCTAGCCATAAAAGTTAAGGTCCAACGACTTAGATGGTTGGGTCATGTTGAGCAAATGGAAAATAATGATCCGGCTCGTAGATCCTTCGAATCCAACCCGGAAGGACGTCGCAGAAGAGGTGGTAGAGGACCTGAACCAACTTGGAGTGCTAAACTGGAGACAGCTAGCTAGGGACCGAGCTGGTTGGAGACGCTTGTTGGAGATTTCTTTTTTATAACTTTACTTAATTTATATGTAGGTAAGGTTAGGTTAGGTTTAAAGTGGCTGTAATGGATGTAAAAAGACACATTCAGGCCAATTGAAGGCTCATTGTGATACCACATGAATCTAAAAAGGCTTTTCTTCGAAAGTTAAATGAAACCAATTAGACTTCCTTACGAAACGTAGATTAATAATTATATAAATGTTTTTGAGATCGTTTAGATCATTGTAGAAGTATTCTCCTAAGTGAATCATACGTTTATGAGCAAGAGCAGGACAGGACAGGTGCAGAGGAGGTGAAGAACTGTTTCTTCCTCCTCATCCATGCAGCTTCTGCAGAAATCGTTTGAAAATACGCCCAGTCTTCCTATTAGACAGTGTCTAGTTATGACACCAATTAACGAGCTTATATACAATCTGCTTAGAGATATCAGGCACCTAGATCTCTTTAAGTCCAGTTTATGCCAAATGTTTTTGTTCGCCTGACAGGTGGTTATGTTATTCCACCTGATGTTGGTAGCATTGAAGCATCTTGTTGTAGCAAAAGTTTACATGTAGCGATTGGTATACCAACATTAGCCATTTGTGGTTTAATGGGTAATGTTGTACCATATTTGGCGAGTTCATCGGCTTTGCAGTTTCCTTGAATATCTCTATGGCCCGGCACCCAGTGAAGGTGAATGTTAAACTGTGGTGCCATCTCCATTAAAGACTATCGACAGTTTTGGACCGTAATTGAGTTTGTAGAGACAGAGTTCAGGGATTTTATAGCTGCCCGACTGTCTGAGAAAATCCGGATATCAGAAGTGGATACCACCTTTTCTCTGAGCCAGGATAGGACCTCCTTAATCGACAAAAGTTCTACCTGAAAACCGCTACAGTGGTTTGGAAGGCTGAATGAGAGACTTAGTTTTAGTCGTTCAGAGTACACACCTCCACCAACCCCACTACTAGTTTTCGATCCATCTGTATAGAAGTGGATTTTTTTAAAGATAAGAAAGAAAAAAATTTCAAAAGTTGAAGATACTGGAAGACTCAAAATTATAACTCTTTTGAACGGAATAACTGAACCTGTCCAAACCTTCATATTTAAAAACAATTTTATCCAAGCATGTTCTAATGTAGGTACCTAAATATATATTTGGAACAGAAATGATTAGAAAAAAAAAAAACAGTATGAGATAAGAAAAAACTTGTTGGAACATAAAGCCAGTTTAGCGCCGAACAAGAGGGCATGTCACATATAAGCATGTAGAGCAATGGATAACAAAAATATTAATCGATTTGTAACCGGCAGATTGAAATGTAAAACCCATCAATGTTTTAAATGAAAACATATGATTTCAATGCAATAAACTTGGTTAAGAGCTGAAAGCCTTTAAAATGAGAATTTGTTAGAACAAGGAAAACCTTAAATCTAGGACAAATTTATTTTGCAGTGAATATAAGAAAAAAGTTGACAACTTTTTGGAATCACATTGCTGCACAAATAAAGCGGTTTTGGAGCTATTATGCCCTTCAAATTAACAGTCTGGACATAAATATTTTTCAAAACACTTCAATTGTTTTTGAATACAAATTCGATCAACATTCTCACACATGTACATGCTTTATCAATTAGACTAATTAATTTAGTGAACGAGATTTAAGAACACACTTTTGAGGATGAGACGTTTTTTCACATGTCATTCTTCCTGGGGGGAAGACGACTCGTCATTAGTTTTTTTTCATTCTTTCTATTTACTTACCTTCAAGACCGATATTGGAGTCCTACTTTTTTTATTCGACAAAAATCGTGTTCTTATGTGGGTTTGAGTTCGGGTGTTAAAATCAATATGCAAAACATAATAAACGCAACTTATTTATAAATTATTAATTCACTTTACGGAACAATATGCTCATTTTCACTTGGGTTGATTTTTTTGTATTTTCTGTTTTACTTCTGTGCTGTGCATAGGAGAGGAAGGAAGAAAAAGTTTCATGCACTCTGCAATTGGTTCTCGAAAGTTGAAAAGTATATTAGACAAGAAGAGAAGACTGACATATTAAATTTTGAGAGATGGCAGTTCTGTTTCCTCTAGTCTTTGTATATATACTGCTCTAGTACTGTCACGGGGCTAAATTTTGTGTTGGGAACTTGTCCTGTTGTTGGCGCTAATAGTTTTTCGCTCGTATTTTAATGAGAATCAAAACAGTTGTACCTGGCATTCGAGGAGGCGCTGTCGTCGATTCTTGATGATGTCAGTACTAGAGTATTACATATGCAAAGCTCTAGTACATCAAATTGTAGTTGATTTGTGTATGTGCGAAACGGAATCACCAAAATGGCGTAGGAATAAGTAGTAGATTGGATTTAAGTTGGATGCACATTATATTTGTTTACGTTTACTCAAGAGTCAAGACTGTTTAATTGTCATAAGGATTTAGTAGTCATGAAAAACCATAATTTTGGAAATAATATGGACAACCCACGGAAAACAAGAAGGAAAAGACAAAGAAGAATATTGTCTTTGAAACAGGTAAACTCACCTCTTTTTCGCCGAATTTTAAAACTAAAGAGCTGAACAGAATGCAGTCGCCGGACGACTGGCGACTAATCTGACAGCTGTCAAAAATTCGCCTTCCAGATCGCTGAGAAATTTTGTGAACACAATATTCGCGCGACGGGCTCAGCGTTTCCGAAGTGTTAAAATTTCTCGGTGGCCCCAAAAAATTTAAAATGGCCCTCTAAAAAGTGTTAAAACCAAAAACATAACATCTGTTCATATGCACTAAAAATTTCAATTCTTCAGTGAGGATAGCGAGTTAAACAGTTTCTCAGCTGAGAACTGATATTTTTTTCTCTGAAAATATTTTAATGAAATATTTTATGAAAATATTTAAGATTCGATTTCTCACTTAGTCGATTTGACGCTACTGATGTATATGAAAGAATAACAACAATTTGTGAGGTAACCGAAGCTTTTTTCAATGAGGAGTGAGGTCTGAGATTTGCGGATTTGCCTCAGTCAAAATGAAATTGAGATCTCAGAGAAATGTCGTAAGGCGGAACTGGCCTATTGTATATAAGTCTGCATTTCTGCAGTATCCCACTTCTCACTGACTCAAAACTGGTATTAGTGGCATTTATAATAATAATTTTAAAACATGCATTATGGCCCTGAAAAAACGAAAATGGTCCGATTTCAAAAATAAACTCGGCAACGCTGGACGGGTTATCAAAACAAAACAAAACATTATCAAACATTTTTTTCTTAATTTTTTTATTCATTCTATAATATTCCATAATACTTCTGTATTTTCTTAACCACACAAAAAATTAATATCAGTAAAAACTCGTTGAGTTGAATCAACAAATATTTGTTTTAAGGCCGTGTGTGAATTGCGTTAAAATGTGTGTTAAAACTTGACGTTTGGTTAAAATTTGACGTTTGATTGAAAATGGGATCAAATTTAGCCATTTGCTGTGTGAATTGCGTTAAAAGGGATATTTTTAACCAACATTTCTGCGTAGAACTAGGAAATTTCCCACAACAAAAAATGTTTTTATCCACCTTGGTAAAATAATTTTGTGTACAAAACCAAAATTTAAGCAATAAATTTCATGAAAAGCCACTTAAGATAACAAACAAACTCTGTTATATTCATTTTTCTCGATTTTGCAGTGGTAATTTGATAATTTGAGTCAACAGTAAAATATCTTCAAACGAAAATTTCCCTTTTTGGATGATTGGTTCCTTCCATCTGGTAACACTGCAAAACATGTTTTCACAGCTGACATCTGTTAAAATTCTCAAAAGAAAAAACAATAATTTCGTTTTTCGATTTGAAAACATTATGAATTCATAGAATTTTATTTATTTTATTGAAATAGCAAAGCAATTTTTAAATAGTCAAAACAAAGAACTAAATAAAACGGAGAGGAACAGAACAAAACAACAAAACTTAAGCAAACTTCTCTATCATTCATGAGAAAAAAATACACGTCAAAATTTTAACCCATTTATCCTGCTCCACAGCAGGGGGTCAATTCTGTAACTATGAAGTTGTGAAGTGATAAATTTTATCACAGCTTCACACTATTTCCGATTCTGTATGTGTGAAAAAATGAAAAAAATCTGTCTAATTTTTTCACAACGCTATATTTTTATCACAGTCAAATTTATTTGTGAAAATATGAAATGGACAAGTGAAAAGAAGAGCTAAAGCACTACTATTCACGTTAATAAGACCAACGAACGAGTTGTTTTTCAATACAAGTTTTAATCCACATTTCAACGCAATTCACACACGCTCAAGTGGTCAGAAGCCCAAAAACTCTGTTAGAGTTCTTTGAAGCAAAATACGACCTATGTAATGATTGGGATTCGTTTGACAAATTATAGTGCTTAATTAAAATAGGTAAATTAGTTATTTTTTTGTGGACACACAAAACCTTTTATTTAAAAACATATCTTGCTATATTTAAAGACAGAATTATGTAAAAACCTATTTTTCATTTTGTTTGTTTGATACCTACACAGTGACTCACAGACGTCTGTGATAAGGAATACAATAATTCCTGAACAACACCACCTTACAAAGGCCGGTTCCGACAAAAGCAACGCGCTCAGTAATTGTACATGGCATGGGAGCCCACTGTCTGCCTGGCTTATAGTAGTTATAATGTCAGCTCTCGTTTATAAGACACAAACAAAGATCTTTTGGGCAGCGAAACATGAAATGCTCATCAGTCATTACCTCTAACAGATTCCTCTAGTATCGGAGCGAATGCTGCAAGATCCTTCCAACATTCCTAGGTAAACGAAAAAATGTAACAAAATATATTATAATAATTGAAAAATAAATACATCTGCTGAGTACGGGTTATTATTATTTATAATTAATTTAATAAATTATTATTATTATTATGAAAACCTCCTGTGAAAAATGAAATGATATTATTTTTATCACTTCACAACTTCACAGTTACAGAATTGACCCCCAGGATAAATTTTAACCCATTTTATTCACCACGCTAGTGTCAAGTTTTAACCAAACGTCAAGTTTTAATACACATTTTAACCATGATACAACTAATAAAGATAGCGCATTGCGCATGTAAGGTTTTTCCTGTCAAACTATCGTGACGTCACGAGCACTCAATCAACTGAGGAGAATAAGTATTTTTGGCGCAATTTCACTTTATTTTCTGTTGTGAATTGGAAAGGAAGTGAAATTTGAAAGTGTTGAGCAATAAAAATATTAAAAGTGGTATAATTTAAAATTAAAACTAAATAAAAATAAACATTTGATAATAAACATGGTTGTTTGTTCAGTTTTTGACTGCAACAACAGTGAAAGAAAGAAGATCACGAGAGATTCCAGCTTTCATACATTTCCTAAAGGAAATTTAAATCTCTCTATCTAATCCTTGTCGTTGTCAAAGTGGACAATAGCATGCCTATTGCCCCTGAGCCAGAAGAAAATCTCCCATTTGCTTACGACGGTTTGGAAAATTTGGCTGGCTACATTTGCCATCGTTTTAAAAACACCATACCAAATCTGGAACAAATTGAACCAGACGAAAGCTCTTGGGTCAATCATTTGGACGAAGGAGGCTTGTCTAAAGCAAATTCCACAATGATGGCTCACTTCGCTGCATTAGAAAATGTTTTTAATGCAGTAAATGGAGAAGGTGAAGGCATTTACATAAGTCCAAACTACACCCAGCATTTAGTTGAAGTTGCCGAGAAAGCAAAGATCGAATGCGATGAGAAGGTAATGAAGCTTTTCTTTCGTTATCGTATGTTCTTCCGAATGCGTAAACTGAACAGACAAAAAGCTATTAATGAAAAGAAAATACAAAAAAATAATAAATTAAATAAAAAGTTGACAAACCACTGTTTTCAAAAGACCGTCATTTCTTTTATTTAACCATTTATTACTGATAAAACAATCTGCCAGGAAATTCTATGGAACAAATGAATCCGAATGAAAATGAAAAAAAAATGCACCAATTCTTCATTCACTTCGATTTTTTATTAATTTCCTTCACTCAAACACACAAATTTTCTTTAACTTAAGGATAAACACAAATATCAACTATTGAAAACCATTTACCTTAATGAAAAACATTAGAAATATCAACATTTTACTAAATAAACAAAATATCTTAACAAATAAGTGCCATTGTTTTGGTTTGATTTCACATACTAAATAATAAACGTCAAACTCGTTGAGTGCTCGTGACGTAGATGCGCAGAACGAAACAAAAATGGAAACGCGAATGCGCTATCTGTTTTAGTTGTATCATGCATTTTAACGCAATTCACACACGGCCTAAGAATACAAGGAAACAACAACACGAAATAAAAAAAAAAAACAAATGTCAAACTCGTCGCGCGACTAAGTTGAGAAAAGTTCAACTTTTGGGCGACTAGTTCGACGACGCATTGGCTACGTTCAATCACGTATCGGATAGGCTATCTGAGATACCCGTATCTGGGATATATTTTTGGACGAGACAGATACCCTGTATCCAGATAGCTGTCAAAACGTCTACAAAAAAAAAACAACAAATCAAACGCTTGAGAATGGGGAACTGTTTATGGCTTTGAATTCATCGGCAAACATCTTCAGAGTCATCCAAATTATAAAGAGTATTGTTAAAAATAACATCCATAGCCATTTGATTTATTTTTCTTTCAATTCTCTTCTAAATTGGAAGGTGATAAAATAGCGCGCCAAACAATACAAGACAAAAAATCATGTGTTGATCAGCTGATCACTCGGATACCCGAGGTATACCAAAAATTCTCAGATACCTTTGGATTTTTTTTTGACAGAAAATGGTTCATGTATTTGCTATTTTTTACTATGGATTACAATAACAAAAAGCTATCCGATACCTTTTGGTTACGTGATTGAACGTAGCCATTGTGTTGTAAATGGGCGACTGCCATACAAATTTCACATTTTTGACAGCTGTCAGATTAGTCGCCAGTCGTCCGGCGACTGCATTCTGTTCAGCTTTTAAGGCCGTGAGCGAATTCAGTTAAAAATGGGTTAAAACTTGACGTTTGGTTAAATTTTGACATTTCGCATTGAATAAAATGTGTTAAAATTAGACTAGCTGCGGAGCAGGTTAAGATATGACAATTAAGACAGTATTTTTAACCAAATTCATCCAATTCGCACACGGCCTAATTGTAACAATTAATATAGTATCCACATTAGATCATTATTATCAACCGGCCTGAAGCAAAAACAACAACCAGTATTTTGATTTTGGTTAACGATTTGAAGAATTTGAGACACGCTGTCAATTTGTTACCTGCTAATTTTGGCCCTAAATGTGGTAAGCCTAGACATGGCGGAGCGGCTTACGGTGACTACTACTATGAAGCTTAGAGCTATGCGATGGCGAAACTTGTTTTCGCAGAAGGGCCTTCCAAGGTCGACAGGACGACAGGTCGAAACGGAGTAGGCTGTTACTACTAATTACCACACAACGAAGGAGTGTTCCCACCAAGGCAACCCCAAAGAGGGACGGCAGCGAATGAATTTCTTTTTCTTCAGTTCCAGTTAGGCCGAACTACTTGGTGAATACCTTTACGGGCTACTTGGACTTATTTGAAGCCCAGGCCATAAAAAGAGCGGTTCTCCTGGCTCTTGCACTTGGAGTCGCATCAAGTGCCTGGTACTCCAGGTTGGGGGTTGTACGTCAGGGTGATTTCCCGACTACGTAGAAAAACATTTAGTTGCGAAGCAACAACAGCCCTCGGAAACAAACAAATACAATGATGACGACACAAGCAAATGTTTTAAGGATAACGAATTTCGGATATGCACGTGGAATGTTAGGTCCCTTAATAGACGGCGTGCTGCCGAACA